>CM016618.1:77442160-77758652 GCA_005393395.2 Gossypium australe
GAAGGGCCTATGCATTTTCAGATCAATTGTATGAAATGACAAGTCTTAAGTTTTATGAATAAATTTTTGATACTTTTGGAAACCTAGAAATGAATGAAATGGAAATGAAAATGAAAATGGAAATGAAAATGGAGATGGAAATGAAAATGGAAATGGAAATAGGACATTTTTGGAAACTTAGACATTTTTGGAAACTTAGACATTTTTGGAAAGACATTGAAATGATCCAAAAATGGAAACTTGAACATTTGGGAAACTTGAATAATAAGAGAAATAAAGGAGTTTTATTCACATAAATATGTGAATAATAAGAGATAAATAAAGGAATTTTATTCACATAAATATGTGAATAATAAGAGAGAAATAAAGGAGTTTTATTCACATAAATATGTGAATAATAAGAGATAATAAAGGAGTTTTATTCACATAAATATGTGAATAATAAGAGAAAATAAAGGAGTTTTATTCACATAAATATGTGAATAAAAGAGATAAATAAAGGAGTTTTATTCACATAAATATGTGAATAATAAGAGAGAATAAAGGAGTTTTATTCACATAAATATGTGAATAATAAGAGATAAATAAAGGATTATTTTCTAATGAGATAATTGAGGAGATAATTGATGGATTAAAGGCTTTTATCTTTTAAATAAAAGAGATAATATTATCAAAAAGAGGAGTGGTGGCCAAGTAAAGGACTCCTAGGCTGATAACTTTGGCTATAAAAGGAGGACAGGAGGGCTACTCATCAACATTTGCTCCCTCTTCCTCTCTGCCGAAATTCTCCCTAGGCAAAACCCTCTCTGCCGAATTTTATTAAGCAAAAATCCCTCTCTTTTTCTTCTATTTTCTTCTCCGTTCTACTGTTAAGCTGAATCTTTGTGGATTCTAAGAAAGAGGGCAATCATCCACAACATCAAAAGGGGATTTTTCGGGAAATCTAAGGATCTAAGGTAAGGATTATAAATATAAATATGCGGTTAAAGATTATGATTCACGTTTTCAAAGTTAGATCTAATCTAACACGAAGTTATAGGATTTCAACAGGCTTATAAAGGAATCCTCTTCAGATTTGGAATCCCATCATAAGGTAAGGGATATTCGCCAAGGCATAAATTGTTTAAGTGTTTTCCATTATTTCAAAAACCGAAAAC
Organism: Gossypium australe; assembly: GCA_005393395.2. Lineage (NCBI taxonomy): Eukaryota > Viridiplantae > Streptophyta > Magnoliopsida > Malvales > Malvaceae > Gossypium > Gossypium australe. The sequence continues at coordinate 77,443,318 of CM016618.1, forward strand.
TGACTTGGTTACATACCTAGTATTAGCCGATTTCAAGGAAGAGGAATTCTAGCAACTGTTGGGACTTGATTAAATCAATTCGGCAACTAGGTAAGTAATTCTAGTAGGATTTGGTTTTAAGACCAAATAGGTTTATTTATATTTTTAATTAATGGCCGAATATAGGAGTGAAAGATCTAGATCGGTAGATCGCTCTACGGGAATTCACGGAAACTATTAAGCGAAAAAGGTGTGTACCTTACTAACTTCAATATTTCATGGCATCATTAATATATAAATATGTAAAGAATGTGAATGTGGCTAAGCACCACAAATGTGGTAAGTACCCAGGTACGTTTCCTACTTTGATAGGATTGAATGATATATATTTTGAATATGTAATATGAATGAAAATAAGATATGTATAAATAATTGGGGCATTGGGATATTTGTGGAGGAAGAAAGGAAGAAGGTGTTGACTCGGTCTCACCAACGAAAATGGTGACTACGGTCACAAAGTGAAAAGTGGTAACTTCGGTTACATCCAGTGAATACAGTGTCTAATGACACAACATATGGGCGATGAGCACGTCGACTGCAGCGACTGCCTTCGATGGTGTGTAGCGGATGGAGGGTCGACTTAGTAGTCCCCCGGTGACAGGTACGGGTGGTGTGTAGCGGATGGACAAATAGGTTTGGGTTTGGGTTGCATCATCATTTATTGTATGAAATGAATTGATTGACTTGTATGCCTGATTTGTTGGAAATTAGTACTATGTACACATTGAGTCTGTTGACTCACCCCGTTGGGGAATTATTTTCAGGTGATGAGCAGTGACGGACGGACGGAGCTAAAGGTGGCCATGCATCGCTTGAAGATTATTTGGAATTTACTTTAGAAATTTAGTACTTTATTTTGGGTTTGAATGATGTAATAAGGCCATAAGGCCCAGTTGGATTTTTTTATTTGTTTATTTTATTTATATGCAAATTATTTTGATTAAAATAAGTAAATTTCTTTAATAATAAACCCAAAAATTATTTTGTCACCTTATTTAAGTTGGATTTCCAGAATTATTAAATAGGTTTCCAATTAAGCCCAACCCAAAACAACTTTTAAAATTACATTTTCTCTAAGTCAAGAACATTGAAAACCGATTTATTTAAGGAACATACCAGATCCGGTTCAGCTCGTGGGCCGGGTGTGGGGTGTTTCAGTTGGTATCAGAGCCCAGTTTTAAAACTCTCGGCCTGTGGGCTCAGGCCCAAAACGTTTTCAATTCGACCCAAATGAATTTCTTTGAAATAAGCAGGTTTTATGGCATGGCACCTAAGTCTCCGACCCGCAGTCCACCAGGTAAGTACCTTTAACCATCTGTGTGATTATGTGAATTATGAATTGTAAAAGGGTAGAAAAGGCATGGAACGTAGAATAGTGTGATAGGAACTTGAACCCTAGGATTAGACTACTCAAACACTTGAAACTCATAAGACTTAATGAACTTAACAAACCTATGACTAAGTTATTAAGCTAGGGTGTGGCAACCCCTGTACGCATGTCTAGGATTGGATCCGGAAGAGCCTGGTATTTAAGCAGTCCTAGTGACTCACCTCCTCTTCGTAGGTATCCTACCTGGTGCGTAGCTTCGGTTCGCCCTAACTCAGAAGGCTCAGTGGTGTGGCAACCTCTGTGCGCATGTCTAGAAAGGTCGGTGAGAGCTTGGTATTTAAGCAGTCCGCGTGACTCACCTCCTCTTCATTCGAATCCTGCCTGGTGCGTAGCTTTGGTTCACCCTGACCAAGAGGGCTCGGTCATAGGCTAAACACAAAGAATAAAACCCGAAAGGGACTTAGCCGTTTTTCTATATAAAAAAAATACCCTTGGTTTATAAAATGACCAAACCACCCATAGTTTTAACAAAATTTCATTACTTTATCAAATGTTCAAAAACCCTAATTTGTAAAATATCAAACTATCTTGATTTTGGAAAATTACAAAATTGCCCCTAACTTACAAAATTACCAAAACGACCTTGATTTCCAAACTTTTTGCAATATCATTGCTTTGAAAAGTGTAACTCTCAAAGGAACCCTCAATGTTTTACAATCTTGGAAAATATCCCTAACTTATTAAATTTTACAAATTTACCCTGATTTTTGGAAAAATTATCAAAAAGGCCCCTGAGATCAAAAAATTACCGAAATACCCCTGGATTTCAAAATTCTTCCAAAATTTCCCCGGAACTTTAGAAGTACCAAAATACTTTCGTAAAATCACCAGGGAACTTTTTATTTCTGAAAATTTACGAAAATACCCCTGTAGGATAAAATTACGAAAATGCCCCTGGGTAGTGGAAAAGCAAAATAACGAAAACAACAACAAGAATTACAACGTTTCTTTGAATGAACGAAAGTTCATATTTGTTGATGGATGAATGAATGAATGCAAGACTGTATGCATGTATGAATACGAAAGAACCACTCTTAAACTCTTCTTCATAAGATATCATCGCGGGTAATAAGTGAAACAAGAATACTAATACATAAAATTCCTTAATCAGATCTCGTCGATAATGAGCTCAAGAGGACGTGGTCGTCGTGGAAGAGGTAGAGGAAGGATGACTGTTGATCGGGACAAGGTTCTGACAATGAGATACCACCACCACCATCACCCCCAGCTGTCAATGTTGAGCAGCAGGCTCAGACAGGGGAAGATGCCGTGTCGCAGGCTGTGCTGTGAGTTTTGGAATTGGTGGCTGGTGCAGGAAACAATTCAGGAAATCGTAAGTCTGTGCCTGAGCGGCTCCGTGCTAATGGAGCTGAAATGTTTAGAGGAGTATCGGGAGTGGCACCCAGTACAGCTGAGTACTGGTTGGAAGCAACTGAGCGCATCATGGATGAGCTCGACTTGACCCCCGAGGAGAAGTTGAAAGGGGTGACGGCACTGTTACGTGATGAAGCGTATCAATGGTGGTTAACCGTTCGGGACGGTGCCACGGCGGAAGATCTGACCTGGGAATATGCTAAGGAAGCATTTCAAAGAAGTATGTGGGAACCAGGTATATAGACGAGCAAAGGAAGGCTTTTCTGGGGTTGGTACAAGGAAGTAAGTCTGTCACCGAATATGAAGCGGAATTCTTGAGGTTGAGCCGATATGCCCGAGGAGTAGTGGCGACTGAGCATGAACGCTGTGTTCGTTTTGAGGACGGACTTAGGGACGATTTGAGACTTTTGATAGCACCGCATCAGGAGCGGGAATTCTCTGCCTTGGTGGAAAAGGGTAAAGTGGCTGAGGGAATTAAGGACGCCATCAAGCAGGCTGTGGACAGAAATAAGCCCAAAAGAGGTTTTGGGCCATCTGGAAAAGGCCACAAGAGGCCAAGAGTTGACAGGTCACAAAGTCAACAGGTTGGTACGGGCTGGCAATTTCGCCCTTGTGAACATTGTGGAAGGAAGCACGGGGGAGAGTGTTGGAAAAAGGCGGGACGATGTCTCAAGTGTGGGTCCAAGGACCATATGATTAAGGATTGCCCCAAGCTATTAGATGAGAGCCAACCAGCAGCTCAGAATGCTAACCAGGCTGGTAGAGGCGGACAGCAGCCTCAAAGAGGTCGTGGGTCGGCCAACAGAGGTAGTGGCAGAGGCCGTGGAGCTCAGGGCCGAGGTGCAGCTAACGCCGAAGCAAGGCAACCGGGTTTGGTTTACGCGGTTCGCCGGAGGGAAGAGGGAGACGCGCCGGATGTTATAACCGGTATGTTCTTTATTCATGACAAACCCTATTTTGCTCTTATTGATGTGGGCTCAACTCATTCCTATGTTGCATGTAGTGTGGTTGAAACATTAGGCCTAGACTCTGAACTTTCGGATAGGCAGATAACTGTAGTAAGCCCTTTAGGCCAAACGGTGAGGATAGATAGGATCTTTCGGAATGTACCCCTAGAGATTCAGGGAGCGAACTTTCGGGCTGACTTAATGGAATTACCCTTCGGAGAGTTTGAGCTTATACTTGGAATGGATTGGCTAGTAGAGCATCGAGCCGTGTTGGATTGTGCGGCTAAACGTATGGAACTAAGAACCCCGGAAGATGAGGTAGTAGTGATGATCGGAGAAAGGAGGAACTACTTGTCTAACGTAGTTTCGGCACTGAAGGCCGAGAAAATGGTTAAGAAAGGATGTAAGCATTCTTAGCCTTCGTGAGTGCGTTAAGAGGAGAAGGGAAGGTGTCAAGGGAGTTAGAACAGTAAGGGATTTTGAGGATGTATTTCCGGAGGAGTTGCCCGGAATACCCCCAGATAGAGAAGTGGAATTTGGAATAGATTTGCTACCAGGAACAGCTCCTGTGTCAATCGCTCCCTACCGAATGGCACCAAAGGAGTTAGTGGAGCTCAAGGCTCAAATCCAAGAGTTGTTGGATCGTGGGTTCATTCGACCCAGTGTGTCTCCGTGGGGAGCACCGGTTCTCTTTGTGAAGAAGAACGATGGAACTATGCGGATGTGCATAGATTATCATCAGTTGAACAAACTGACCATCAAGAACAAGTATCCTTTGCCAAGGATAGATGACTTGTTCGACCAACTGAAAGGGGCAGCTGTGTTCTCAAAGATCGACTTAAGGTCGGGGTATCATCAACTGAAAGTGAAGGAGGCTGATATTCATAAGACCGCTTTTAGGACAAGGTACGGTCATTTTGAATTTGTGGTGATGCCGTTTGGGTTGACGAACGCACCGGCCGCGTTCATGGATATGATGAATAGGGTTTTCCAACCCTACTTGGATAGATTCGTCGTGGTGTTCATCGACGACATTTTGGTGTATTCCAAGACGGAGGAGGAGCACGATGAGCATCTCCGAGTTGTGTTAGAAGTGTTAAGGGAAAAGAAGCTTTATGCCAAATTCAGCAAGTGCGAATTTTGGCTCAAGGAAGTGGCGTTCCTAGGACATGTGGTATCCGCAGAAGGAATAAGAGTGGATCCTAGGAAGATCGAAGCAGTGTTGGATTGGAAATCACCTAGGTCGGTGGCTGAAATCAGAAGTTTCTTAGGCTTGGCAGGCTATTACAGAAGGTTCGTGGAAGGATTCTCGTCAATAGCCGCACCTTTGACAAAGTTACTAAGGAAGGAAGTACCGTTTGTGTGGACGGATAAGCAACAGGAGAGCTTTGAAAAGCTTAAAAAGGTGCTGACAGAAGCTCCGGTGTTAATTCAGCCGGAGGCAGGTAAGGACTTCGTAGTATATTGTGATGCTTCGCACACAGGGTTAGGCTGTGTGCTAATGCAAGAAGGAAAGGTAGTCGCTTATGCATCTCGACAGTTAAGGCCGCATGAGGTGAACTACCCAACTCATGACTTGGAACTCGCGGCAGTGGTTTTCGCCCTCAAAGTTTGGAGGCACTACCTTTATGGAGAAAGGTCAGTAATTTACACGGACCACAAAAGCCTTAAGTATTTGTTGACTCAGAAGGAGTTGAACTTGAGGCAACGAAGGTGGGTGGAGTTATTGAAAGATTATGACTGTTCGATAGAATACCATCCGGGCAAGGCGAATGTGGTAGCTGACGCCCTAAGTAGGAAGGTTGTGTCGGATTTAAGGGCTTTGTTCGCTCACTTAAGTTTGTATGAAGACGGAAGCCTGTTGGCAGAGTTACAAGTCAAGCCAACCTGGCTGAAGGAGGTGAAAGAGGGACAGTTGGCGGATAAGGACTTAAGTACTAAGTTACAGCAAGTACGGCAAGGAGGATTAAAGGATTATGGCGTCAATGATGAAGGAGTACTGTGCTACAAGGAAAAGGTTTGTATGCCGAGGGATAAGGAGTTGAGACAAAAGATTCTTCGGGAAGCGCATGGTAGTCCTTATGCTATGCATCCCGGAGGCATCAAGCTGTATAGAGATCTAAGGGAACAATTTTGGTGGTCAGACCTGAAAGGAGAGGTGACTGAATTTGTGGGGAAATGTTTGACATGTCAGCAAGTAAAGGCTGAACACCAAGTCCCATCAGGATTGCTTCAACCAATTGAGATTCCCCAATGGAAGTGGGAAAGAATTACCATGGACTTAGTTAGTGGGCTTCCCCTTACGCCCACTAAGAAGGACTCGGTATGGGTGATAGTGGACCGTTTGACCAAGTCCGCACATTTTATCCCTGTGAGGATCGACTATTCCCTTCAAAAGTTAGCCAAGTTATATGTGGCGGAGATCGTGAGGCTACACGGGGTACCGATGTCGATCATCTCTGATAGAGACCCAAGGTTTACGTCTCGATTTTGGAAAGCACTTCATCAAGCATTAGGCACTAAGCTAGACTTCACTACGGCTTTTCATCCACAATCAGACGGGCAGTCTGAACGGGTTATACAAGTGTTGGAAGATATGCTAAGAGGCTGTGTGATGGATTTCCAAGGAAGTTGGGAAGATTACTTGCCTCTAGCTGAGTTCGCCTACAACAATAGCTATCAGGCAAGCATTCGGATGGCACCATACGAAGCATTGTATGGAAGGAAATGTAGAACACCAACTTGTTGGACCGAGTTAGGAGAACGCCGCGTTTTGGGTCCAGAGTTAGTGGCGGAAACTGAGGAGAAGGTGGAATTAATTCGGGCACGGTTGAAAGAAGCTTCTGATAGACAGAAGTCGTACGCAGACCTTAAGAGGAAAGAAATTGAGTTTGAAGTAGGAGACCAAGTGTTTCTAAAGGTCTCACCTTGGAAGAAGGTAATGAGGTTCAGTCGAAAAGGGAAGTTAAGCCCAAGGTTTATAGGGCCTTATCAAGTATTGAAGCGAATTGGGCCAGTGGCATACAAATTAGAGTTGCCACCAGAATTGAAGCAGATGCACGACGTATTTCATGTATCCATGCTACGTCGCTATCGATCGGATCCATCGCATGTGGTATGTGTTGAAGAAGTGGAGCTAAGGCCAGACTTATCCTACGAGGAAGAACCGATCCGGATCTTGGAACGTGATGTGAAAGTACTACGAAGGAAGTCTGTTCCTTTAGTCAAGGTGTTATGGTGCAATCATGGATCGGAAGAAGCTTCGTGGGAGCCAGAAGAGACAATGCGACAGCAATACCCTCAATTGTTTAGTTAGGAAATTTCGAGGACGAAATTTTTTTTAAGGGGGGTAGAACTGTAACATCCTAGGAAGGGCCTATGCATTTTTCAGATCAATTGTATGAAATGACAAGTCTTAAGTTTTATGAATAAATTTTTGATACTTTTGGAAACCTAGAAATGAATGAAAATGGAAATGAAAATGAAAATGGAAATGAAAATGGAGATGGAAATGAAAATGGAAATGGAAATGGAAATGGACATTTTTGGAAACTTAGACATTTTTGGAAACTTAGACATTTTTGGAAATGATCCAAAAATGGAAACTTGAACATTTTGGGAAACTTGAATAATAAGAGAGAAATAAAGGAGTTTTATTCACATAAATATGTGAATAATAAGAGATAAATAAAGGAATTTTATTCACATAAATATGTGAATAATAAGAGAGAAATAAAGGAGTTTTATTCACATAAATATGTGAATAATAAGAGATAAATAAAGGAGTTTTATTCACATAAATATGTGAATAATAAGAGAGAAATAAAGGAGTTTTATTCACATAAATATGTGAATAATAAGAGATAAATAAAGGAGTTTTATTCACATAAATATGTGAATAATAAGAGAGAAATAAAGGAGTTTTATTCACATAAATATGTGAATAATAAGAGATAAATAAAGGATTATTTTCTAATGAGATAATTGAGGAGATAATTGATGGATTAAAGGCTTTTATCTTTTAAATAAAAGAGATAATATTATCAAAAAGAGGAGTGGTGGCCAAGTAAAGGACTCCTAGGCTGATAACTTTGGCTATAAAAGGAGGACAGGAGGGCTACTCATCAACATTTGCTCCCTCTTCCTCTCTGCCGAAATTCTCCCTAGGCAAAACCCCTCTCTGCCGAATTTTTATTAAGCAAAAATCCCTCTCTTTTTCTTCTATTTTCTTCTCCGTTCTACTGTTAAGCTGAATCTTTGTGGATTCTAAGAAAGAGGGCAATCATCCACAACATCAAAAGGGGATTTTTCGGGAAATCTAAGGATCTAAGGTAAGGATTATAAATATAAATATGCGGTTAAAGATTATGATTCACGTTTTCAAAGTTAGATCTAATCTAACACGAAGTTATAGGATTTCAACAGGCTTATAAAGGAATCCTCTTCAGATTTGGAATCCCATCATAAGGTAAGGGATATTCGGCCAAGGCATAAATTGTTTAAGTGTTTTCCATTATTTCAAAAACCGAAAACTGACTTGGTTACATACCTAGTGTTAGCCGATTTCAAGGAAGAGGAATTCTAGCAACTGTTGGGACTTGATTAAATCAATTCGGCAACTAGGTAAGTAATTCTACTTCTAGTAGGATTTGGTTTTAAGACCAAATAGGTTTATTTATATGTTTTAATTAATGGCCGAATATAGGAGTGAAAGATCTAGATCGGTAGATCGCTCTACGGGAATTCACGGAAACTATTAAGCGAATCAGGTGTGTACCCTTACTAACCTTCGATATTTCATATGGCTATTATTTTAATATATGAATATGTATAAGAATGTGAATGTGGCTAAGTACCACAAATGTGGTAAAAAGTACCCAGGTACGTTTCCTACTTCTGATAGGATTACGAATATGATATATATATATATTTTGAATATGTAATATGAATGAGAAATAAGATATGTATAAATATTTGGGGCATATGGGATATTTGTGAAAGGGGAAGAGTAGGTGTTGACTTCGGTCTCACCAACGAAGGTGTTGACTTCGGTCTCACCAACGAAATATGGTGACTACAGTCACATTATTTGAATATGGTGACTACGGTCACATTATTTGAATTTGGTAACTTCGGTTACATTATTTGAATATAGTGTCTAATGACACAACGTATATGGGCGATGAGCACGTCGACTGCAGCGACTGCCTTCGATGGTGTGTAGCGGATGGAGGGTTGACTTAGTAGTCCCCACGGTGTGACTGGCAGGTACGGGTGGTGTGTAGCGGATGGACCATTAGGATTGGGTCTGGGTTGCATCATCATGTATTGTATATGAATATGAATTGATTTGAACTTGTATGCCTGATTTATTGAATATTAGTACTGTGTGCACATTGAGTCTGTTGACTCACCCCGTTGTGGGAACCATTTTCAGGTGATGAACAGTGACGGACCGAGACGGTAGACCTTGAGGTGACCATGCATCAATTTGAAGATTCTATTTATTTCAAACTTTATTTCTTTTTAGAACATTTAACTTTATTATTGGATTTTATTTGATGTAATAAGGCCATAAGGCCCAGTGGATTTTATTTATTTTTGTTTTACTTTTATTTATTATGTCATGAACTATTTTGATTAAAATTCAAGTAAAAGCTTTTCTTTAAGAATAAACCCCAAAATTATTTTGTCACCTTAATTAACTTGGATTTTCAAAATTAACTAAATGGGCTTCCAATCTAAGCCCAACCCAAAACGACACTTCTTGAAAATCTTACAAGTTTTCTCTAAGTAACAAAGAATTTGAAAACCAGTTTACTTAAGGAACAAACCAGATCCGGTTCAGGCTCGTGGGCCGGGTGTGGGGTGTTTCAACATATATGTCACACAATGGTTTAGAATACTTACCTGGCGGACTTGGGCCGGAGACGCAGGTGCCATGCCGAGCTAACAGACCTGTATCATTTATAAATATACATGTTTCAAAAACCCATTTCTGGAAAACGTTTTGAGCCCAAAACCCCAAAAGCTGAGTTTTGAACCGGGCTCTGATACCAATTTGTAACACCCCAAACCCGGCCCAAACACTACAACTAGATCTGGTATGTCACTAAGAAAAATTTTGTCAAACATGTCGTATTTTCAGAAAAGCCCAAATATATTTGATATAGAATATGCCTTTGTAAAATAAAACCCAAACTTAATTACATGCCTTAGTTTAATTAAAATAAATGGTTCCGATAACTAAAAACAAAAATAATTTAAACCCATAATAAAGGAAATAAAACTAGTGGCCCATGGCCTTATTACATCGTAGTTTAAAATCCATTAATTAAAATACAATATAAAATAATTAACTTTAGTCTTTTTGCCAAATCTACATATTCTTCTGCATGGCCACCTTGCGTTCCTCTCCATCCCGGTCCGAAGCACTAGGTATCACCTGAAATGTTAATTAAAAGGGTGAGTCGCGAGACTCAGTGTGCAACCCTCATGCACCACTAGATGTTGGGCCTTAGGCCCATAAAAAAGATTAATAATTTCATTTATAAAAAAATAACAAATAATATGCAAGGCCCAACCCGTTTGCCTAGGTTTCCATCCGCTACACGCCCCCGTACCAGCCATTCACACCATTGGGGATTTCTACAATCGACCCACACCGCTACACGCCAAGATGGCAGTCATGCTGCTCATCAACATATTATGGCCGAAGCCCTTATAACAGATCACGGCATTAGCTGCTACAACATATAACAGATCACGGTATAAATCGCTACACATATAACGTATAACTTCCTCCTTTTATCAACCCAACCCATGCAATCATATACAACCATCTACTTATAACATTTAATCAGATTATTCACTGGCCTGGCGATTTGCGTTACCCTTTTTGGGCTTCCCACATTAAGTCGAGATTTCGGCATTTATCATAACATATAAACTTATGAACATATATTAGTCACACAGTTCTAAAGGGTGGGGAAGTATTACACACCTGATATCGTGAAATCTCTTATCCTTAGTTGATATCCAAATCTACTACCCTCAGTGTAAAGCCTTGCTCAAAAGCTGGAAAATCACACGAAGATTTAGCCCTTCAATATTTGGCCAAGGTTAATAAATCTCAACCTACACATTAAAACTAATAGATCTCTTACCTAATTTGTCGAATCCCGAAAGTCCTTAAGAAAACGTCACCTTCCTACCTTCGGCTTTTCCATAAATCGGCACTACAGATCTCAGCAAGAAAAGATTCGGCTTAAACAAGAGAGTAAAAACGACAGGGCCTTAGAAAACTGATTCGGATTAGAAACTTGATAAAAGAGAATTGAAGAAATTGTAAAGAAGCAAAATCCCGAAACTTACTAGATTAAAGACGAGTATTCAAGTATGGTGCACCTTCGGGAAAATCAGCCTTGAAGATTCAGTTATAGGAGAAGGAAAATATGAACAAAAGAGAATTCGACTTTTAGAGAAAATACTGAGGAGAGGAGAAAATATCTAGGGAGTTTCGGTTTTGAAAAGAAATTAAAACAAATGGAAGAAGAGAATTTCGGCTAGGTGAGGAAGAAGAGAGAAAAATTGAAAGAAAGGATGATCACTTGGCTTATATAGATTTCGGCAATACAATCCCCCTCCCAGAGTTGGATTTTCGGCCAACTCTACTGTCATCTGATAGCTTTTATCCCACCTATTATCTTAATCCCTTAGCTCCTCAAAAATAGCCCTAATCTTTCTCTTCCTATTATCAGCACTTTATCACTAAAATAAAAGAGTTAAATCCCCTAAATTTTAGCAAGTGTGCCGTCCACCTAACTCTCCTGGGCTGCCGAATTTTTGACCCAATCTTTTGGGCTCCAAGCGGCCAAATTTGGGCCCTTCCCAAGTGCTTATGACGCCACTTTAAGCTCCCCCTCTACTGTGCCCCTAGCTACTGGGCCACAAGCCCAATATATCAATTAAATTACCCAAAACACTATTTTTAAACCCTAAGGTGACTAATCCAAATATTTAATCAAGGCCTCAGTTCAACCTCAAATTCTTAAATTACAAATTAATCAAGTACCACATATAAATGCACAGGCCTATATTTAGGATATTACAATGCCTCACCCTGTAATAAAGATACAGCACATAACAGGCTTTCTCGTGACGTACATTTTTAACTGCTGTAAAATTCTTTTTGTTGCCTCCATCCAGTTTTCAGCTACAGACGGATCAACTCCTTTCAGACTTGAAAATTCTGTGGCACCGTATTTTCTTAGTTCCTTAATAGGGGCCCGTCTAGGAACAGGTACAGACGTGGTAGCAAGTATAGACTCCGCTATTCGCTGAAGAGCATCAGTTAAAACCCTTACTACATCATAATCATTTCTACCATTTTCATCTCTCTTCCTAATGTTCTCTCTTTCTACATTGGGAGGCTGATTTCTAATCGGATTTACACTAGGTGTAGCTGACTCGGTTTCATCTAAATCATATGATTCTTCATCTCCAGTGAACATTTCTTCATTTAAATCATCAATGTGTTTATCAGACATCTTTAATGTATAAATTAAAAATAAATAAATAGGTCAGCATCCAAAATTCTCGACTCAATTTTCAATTCAAAAGTGGCATGTACTACTAAACTCACTTCCGAGCTCGATTTGGCCCGAGAATCGGCTAAACCTGATAAGCTCTAATACCAATAAAATGTAACACCCCCTAACCCTAAACCGTCACCGGAACAGGGTTACAAGGTATTACCGGACATATCAGACAATTTACTAATTACTCACAAATAAAATAACATTCATAGTATAATTTAATAATTAAATCCCTACATTGGACTCTCAATGCCTAAAGCATATATTAAAAGTAGAATGGAACTTGTTCAGTCATTCTAGAATTTTTTTTTATAAAAATTTCGGCAGCATTTCTGCTTATTTTCACCTAAATCCCCCTGCAAATTCAAACCAAAACAACCAATACCAAATTATCATTTTATAACTTTATATCATTTTCCTCATCCAAAACATTATAATCATTTAAATACAACCAAAATCATTTAACTTATGTATATATATATATATATATATTTATAATTCATATAACTATCTAGTACATGCCACTTAACAAAAGGAAGAAATTCATCACCAAAATCCTCTTGTTGGAGTCGGGTTTGATTTGGATGCTGGACCGGATCAAAAAATCTACTAACCTGCGCAAGGAAAACAAACCGTACGCTGAGTATTGGAATTACTCAGTGGTACTATCATAATTCAATTTATAACAATGATCAAATATCGTAAACATACTTAGATAAATAACACATTATACCTATAATTTATACTAAGTTATTATATTTCCAATGTAACAATTTTAATATTTGAATTAATATCTCATCCATAGAATTCCAATTGTTCATGAACCTTTAGTTCATCTCTCAATCACATATAACTACTCAATTCACATTTCAATAGGAACCATTCATGAACTTTGATTCATGCCTTCAATCACATAGCATAATTTCATTTCACAATATCTCTTTAACTATTCATTCAGAGGTTCAAATAATAAAATTCACATGATTTTCTCATTTCACATAATTACCCCTATTAACATGACTCGGACTTTGGCGGATACTCGGATCCAACCAAACACACCATACTGGCACCCAGTGCCTAATCGGATAGTTCGAAGCAATATAGTGACACCCAGTGTCTCATCGGCCTAGCCGAAGTAAAGTGGTACCCAGTACCTTATTAAATCTATCCGAAGCAAATAATATGACACCCAGTGTCTCATCGACTCAAGATCGAAGAATCCCTGAACACTTCCAATCCTATGGCATGCCAATTATATCCGACTCAGCCCGACTAGTTAATAGGGTATTTAAATCACATTTCCATATCACTTTCACTTTCATTTTCAACTGATCATAATCATTCGGATTCAATTCATACATATTATCAATGCAATCTCAACCTCAATCTCAAATCACTTCCAATTTTAATTTCACAAATTAATTCAATATACCTTTCATATCAATCATATGTAGTTCAATTTTTAATTCAATACTAACACATATTCATCAATTAAGTCCAAGTCATATTCAATTCAAACATCAATACTTACCTAAATTTCATTTTTCATACACATACATTGAAATTAAACATGCAATTATAAATAACTTGAATTATGATAATACAAACCGATATTTTCTCGAGCTACTCCTCGATCACTTTTTCCTTCCCCTTCGTATTAGACGTCTCGGTTTCCTTGTTTGCTACGAAAATAATAATAACAATTTACATTATTAATTATAGCATTAAGTTACAACAAATAATTGAATTTTATTCAATTCCTACCCTTGCTCTTCATTCCACATTCTTTGTACACAATTCTATTATTTACTTATAAGTTCTTTCAAGGCTATTTACCTGAGTCATTGTCACTAAATTATCTATATCTTGAGTTATAGAATTCCAAATCAACATCTGTAAATTCTGTATAAAACTAGACTCACATATCTTCTTACCATAAAATTTTCAGAATTTTTGATTTAGCCAATAAGTACAGTTTATTCTTTAAAATCACCCTTGTTCTGTTGTCTAACAGTTTCGACCACTCTTTACTAAAATTTAATTATCTTTTTATAAAGAATTCCAATGATGTTATAGTTTATTGCTCCTAAACATAGACTCATTAAGGAATCTAAACATATAAATTATATCCCCTAATTATTTGTTTACAATTTTTAATGATTTTTCCAAGTCAGAACAGGGGATCTCAAAATCACTCTGAACCAGTTTCACAAAAATCTAAATATCTCAAAATAAAAAATTTCTTTACTTTCCCTGTTTCTTTCATATGAAAATAGACTCAATAAGCTTTAATTCTAGATCTCACAGAACTTCTAATTCCACTTATACGATTTTTAGTGATTGTTCAAATTTACTCTACTGCTGCTGTCCCAAAACTGTTTTCTTATAACTTATTTTACAATTTAATCCTAATTAAGTTTACTTATTTTCTTAACTTGAATTTCTATCAATTTAACCCTTAATTCATCATTTTCTTCAACATAAACAATGTCTAATAATTAACTATCTTTCAAAATATCAACTTATCTTCATCAAAACCTTGTTCCAAGGCTTCTAAAATGTCAAAATTAAGTAAAAAGGGCTAAACTGACTTACCTATCAACTTCCAAGCTTCAAACTTTCAATTTTTCCTTTGCTAAACTGACTTACCTATCAACTTCCAAGCTTCAAACTTTCAATTTTTCCTTTCTTCTTTCTTTTCTTTCCTTCCTTCTTTCCTTCTCTGTTTCGTTTGCCTATTCTGTTTCTTCTATTTTATTTCTTTGCTTTATTATATAATATAATATTATATTAATAAAGTTATCTAATAATAATATATTTTAACACATAAAAATCTTAGATTTTATGCTTATGCCGCCTCAAGTTTGGCAATTGGCATAATTTCCTCTTTAGTGCTTTTTATTTTCTATAATCTTTAATTAGACTTTCACTCTTTATTCAATTTGATCCTTTTTCCTAACTACTTTAAATTAAACTAAATTCACTTATCAAAAATCTAATTCAACCTATACTAACTTCGTAGATATTTTTAATAAATATTTACGGACTCGTTTTCCTAGGACGGAGGCCCTAAACTCACTTTTCCGGTGCCCGTAGAATTTGGGTTATTACAATTCTTCCCCCCTTAATAAATTTCGTCCTCGAAATTTACCTGAGAATAGATGGGGGTACTGTGCTCTCATAGTTTCTTCAGGTTCTTATGTTGCTTCTTCCACACTATGACTTCTTCATAACACTTTCACTAGAGGAACCTTTTTGTTTCTTAATTCTTTTATTTCTCGTGCTAGAATCTCAACTGGTTCTTCTTCATAAGACAAATCCGGTCGAATCTCAATAATTTCAGTAGAGATAACATGAGAAGGATATGACCTATATCTTTGAAGCATTGAAACATGAAAAACATCATGAATCTTCTGTAATTTTGAAGGTAAAGCCAGACGATAAGGTACTGGTCCAACTCGCTCTACTATTTCATATGGCCCGATATAACGATGACTTAACTTTCCTTTCCGGCCAAACCTGAATACTTTCTTCCAAGGAGAGACTTTAAGAAATACCTTGTCACCAACTGAATATTCAATATCTCGCCGTTTCAAATCAGCATAAGACTTCTGTCTATCAAAAGCTACTTTTAATTTCTCTTGTATCTTTTTGACTATTCCTTCGGTTTCTTGGATCAACTCAGGCCCGATTATTTTTCTTTCATTTAATTCGGTCCAACACACAGGTGATCTACATCTCCACCCATACAATGCTTCATACGGAGCCATCTGAATACTTGATTGAAAACTATTATTATACACAAATTCAGCTAAGGGTAGATAACGTTCCCAACCTGATTCAAAATCAATAATGCAAGCCCAAAGCATATCTTCTAATATTTGAATTACTCGTTCAGATTGCCCGTCAGTTTGCGGATGAAATGCAGTGCTGAAATTAAGTCTGGTACCTAGAGAACCGTGTAATTGTCTCCAAAATCTTGAAGTAAACCACGGATCCCGGTCTGAAATAATAGATACAGGAATAGCATGCAGTCTCACTATTTCTCTAATATAGATCTCAGCCAACTTCTGTAAAGACCAATCAGTTCTAACTGCTATAAAGTGAGCAGACTTAGTAAGCCGATCAACTATCACCCAAATAACATTCTTTTTGTTTGTTGACAACGGTAATCCCGTAACAAAATCCATTGTGATTCGATCCCATTTCCATTCTGGAATATTAATAGGCTGAAGTAAACCTGTTGGTACCTGATGTTCCATTTTTACCCACTGACATGTCAAACATTTACCAACATACTCGACTATATCTCTTTTCATTCCAGGCCACCAGTATAGCTCTCGTAAATCCCGATACATCTTCGTACCTCCAGGGTGCAAAGCAAATGAACTATCATGAGCTTCTCGAAGAATCAACTCTTTAAGTTCTGAAGTAACTGGAATACAAATTCGATTACGGAATCTCAAACAACCTTGATCATCAATACTGAAATTTTCTACTGGGCCACTCAATACCATCTCTCTCTTCTTCAACAACTTATCATCTTTAAACTATGCTGATTTGATCTGATCAAACATTACCGACTTAATTCTCAACTCAGCCAAAAGACTTCCATCATCAATGATACTGAGCCGTGCAAACATTGCTCTTAATTCTATTGCAGCTTTTCTATTTAGTGCATCAGCTACTACGTTTGCCTTTCCCGAATGATAATCTATGACATAATCATAATATTTCAAAAGCTCGATCCACCATCTCTGTCTCAAATTCAACTCCTTTTGCGACAGAAGATATTTGAGACTTTTATGATCGGTATATATATAACATTTTTCACCAAAAAGATAATGCCTCCAAATCTTTAATGTAAAAAT
This sequence comes from Gossypium australe, assembly GCA_005393395.2. Classification (NCBI taxonomy): domain Eukaryota; kingdom Viridiplantae; phylum Streptophyta; class Magnoliopsida; order Malvales; family Malvaceae; genus Gossypium; species Gossypium australe. The sequence continues at coordinate 77,460,536 of CM016618.1, forward strand.
TATAGCGGCCAACTCCAAGTCATAAGTCGGATAATTACGCTCGTGTGGTTTCAACTGTCTAGATGCATATGCTATTACCTTCCCGTCCTGCATCAGAACACAACCCAGACCATTCAAAGAAGCATCACTGTATAATACAAAATCCTTACCCGATTCTGGTAATGTCAAAACTGGTGCCTCGGTTAACATTTGCTTCAACATATCAAAGCTCTTCTGACACTAATCATCCCAGATAAAAGGAACATTCTTCTGTAGTAACTTAGTCATTGGCAAAGCTATCTTTGAAAATCCATTCACAAATCTTTTGTAATACCCGGCTAAACCAATAAAACTACGTACCTCAGACACATTCTTTGGTACTTTCCATTGAACAATTGCTTCAATTTTTCTCAGATCAACTCTAATTCCATCTGCTGATACCATATGTCCCAAAAATACAACCTCTGATAACCAAGACTCACATTTACTAAGCTTTCCATACAACTGCTTCTCCCGTAATATCTGTAGTACAATTCTAAGATGTTAATCATGTTCTGACTCTGATTTAGAATAGGCCAGTATATCATCAATGAAAACTACCAAAAACTGACCCAAATATGGCTGAAAAATACGGTTCATCAAATCCATAAAAGCAGCTGGGGCGTTAGTCAACCCGAATGGTATTACTAAAAATTCATAATGACCATATCTCGTACGGAAGGTTGTCTTTGATACATCACATTCTTTTACTTTCAACTGATAGTAACCTGACCTTAAGTCAATCTTCGAAAACATAGAAGCTCCTTTCAACTGATCAAATAAATCATCAATACGGGGAAGTGGATACTTATTCTTGACTATCACCTTGTTTAACTGTCTATAATCAATACAAAATCGCATCGAGCCATCTTTCTTTTTAACAAATAGCGCTGGAGCTTTCCATGGTGAAATACTCGGTCTAATAAATCCACGGTCTAAAAAATCTTGTAACTGTATCTTTAACTCTTTCAGTTCAATGGGCGACATACGGTATGGAGGCATAGAAATTGGACTCGTACCCGGGTACACTTCAATAGCAAATTCAACTTCTCTATCTGGTGGCAAGCCTGGTAGCACTTCAGGAAATACGTCTGGAAACTCGCAAATAGTTTTAATTTTACTGCATTGGCTACTAACTGAATCTGAATTAATAACATAAGCTAAGTATGTTGTACAACCCTGCTGTAAGAACTTATTAACCATCATTGCTGAAATAACACGTATTAGCCCACTGTTCCGAATCGCCTTGATCTCAATATTGTTAACATCATTAGTCTGAATGCTGAATTTCTTCTTATAATAGTCCAAAATCACACCATGTTCAGACAACCAATCCATACCCAATATTATATCAAAATCTCCAAATGGCATAATCAACAAATCAACTGGAAAAGTTTCATTCTGAATTTTCAACGGACATCTCGGACATACTTGATTTACTATTACTGTTTGCCCTAACGGACTTGACACTTCTATTGTTACACTAGACATTTCAAATTCAAATTTTCCCAATTCAACCAACTTCGAATTTATATATGAATGTGAAGATCCAAGGTCAATCAAAGCATAAACAGGCTCAGAATATAGTAAAAATATACCTGTTAGAACATCATGTGTATCGCCATCTTCTCGAGCTCTAACTACATAAGCTCTGGCCGGTACTCTAGCTTCAGACTGCTGGGTGACTATATCACTCCCTCTTCTCGTACCTCCTCTTCTAGATACTGGTTCACCTCTGGTCGATCCTCTGCCTCTAGCTGTAGATACCAATCTCTGTGATATCACAGGTGTAGAAGTATTAGTCTTCGGACAGTCTCTGATGAAATGATCTTTAGAACCACATCGAAAACAGCCTCTAGCTAATTTCCAACATTCTCCTCTATGTTTTTTCCCACAGTACTGACAATCTGGAATTTCTATTTCCTGAGATGGACCTCTTACACTACCGGTAGACACTGTAGTTTGTTTTTCCCGATTTTTGTCTCCTCTATCTGTTCGGAAACTAGATCTCCATCCACCTCTAGAATCTCGAGATCATTTAAATGAAGGATTCAAACTCATAGTTCCTGTACTTTTCCCAACTGACTTTAAAGCTTCAGGCTTTTTGTCTGGTCCCAAGACTTGCTCTACCATCTTGGCCCGCTCGATCAAATAAACAAATTCAATGATTCGCTGGGACACCAATTGCAGTTTTATTTCATCTCTTAATCCCCGTAAGAATCTTTTACAACTACCGGCTTCAGATGGTACAAACTCTGATGCATATCTACCAAGTCTTGAGAACTCCCGTTCATAATCCACTACTGTCATTTCACCTTGTTTAAGCGTCAAAAATTCTTTTTTCTTGTCTTCCATATACATATCCCCAATATACTTCTTTTGAAATGCTTTTTGGAATAGATCCCATGTTACCTGATCAGTCGGTAAATGTCTGATTATAGATTCCCACCGTAGATATGCCTCACCCTGTAATAAAGATACAGCACATAACAGGCTTTCTCGTGACGTACATTTTAACTGCTGTAAAATTCTTTTTGTTGTCTCCATCCAGTTTTCAGCTACAGACGGATCAACTCCTTTCAGACCCGAAAATTATTTGGCACCGTATTTTCTTAGTTCCTTAATAGGGGCCCGTCTAGGAACAGGAACAGACGTGGTAGCAGGTATAGACTCCGCTATTCGCTAAAGAGCATCAGTTAAAACCCTTACTACATCATAATCATTTCTACCTTTTTCATCTCTCTCCCTAATGTTCTCTCTTTCTACATTGGAAGGCTGATTTTTGATCGGATTTACACTAGGTGTAGCTGACTCGATTTTATCTAAATCATATGATTCTTCATCTCCAGTGAACATTTCTTCATTTACATCATCAATGTGTTTGTCAGACATCTTTAATATATAAAATAAAAATAAATAAATAGGTCAGCATTCAAAATTCCCGACTTAATTTTCAATTCAAAAGTGGCATGTACTATTAAACTCACTTCCGAGCTCGATTTGGCCCGAGAATCGACTAAACCTGATAAGCTCTGATGCCAATAAAAATTTAACACCCCCTAACCCTAAACCGTCACCGGAACAGGGTTACAAGGTATTACCGGACATATCAGACAATTTACTAATTACTCACAAATAAAATAACATTCATAGTATAATTTAATAATTAAATCCCTATATTGGACTCTCAATGCCTAAAGCATATATTAAAAGTAGAATGGAACTTGTTCAATCATTCTAGAATTTTTTTTTTATAAAAATTTCGGCAGTATTTTTGCTTATTTTCACCTAAATCCCCCTGCAAATTAAAACCAAAACAACCAATACCAAATTATCATTTTATAACTTTATATCATTTTCCTCATCCAAAACATTATAATCATTTAAATACAACCAAAATCATTTAACTTATGTATATATATATATATATATATATATAATTCATATAACTATCTAGTACATGCCACTTAACAAAAGGAAGAAATTCATCACCAGAATCCTCTTGCTGGAGTCGGGTTTGATTTGGATGCTAGACCGGATCAGAAAATCTACTAACCTGCACACGAAAAACAAACCGTACGCTGAGTATTGGAATTACTCAGTGGTATTATCATAATTCAATTTATAACAATGATCAAATATCGTAAACATACTTAGATAAATAACACATTATACCTATAATTTATACTAAGTTATTATATTTCCAATGTAACAATTTTAATATTTGAACTAATATCTCATCCATAGAATTCCAATTGTTCATGAACCTTTGGTTCATCTCTCAATCACATATAACTACTCAATTCACATTTCAATAGGAACCATTCATGAACTTTGATTCATGCTTTCAATCACATAGCATAATTTCATTTCACAATATCTCTTTAACTATTCATTCAGAGTGTAACATCCTGAATTTTTGGGCCTATGCGTTTAATGGGTGGATATGTTTAATGTGTTAATTTAAGTGTTAGGGGTCCAAATTGGGCTCAGGCTTAGGCAGAGGCCTTGATTAAAATTATCTGTTTGGGCATTATAGGGTTTAAAAGGTAGTATCTATGTTTAAAATACCAAAGTGGGCTTGTGGCCCAATCTTAGGAGGTGACTCCACACAAGGGAGTAAGCGGCCCAAATTTAAGTTTCATGGAGCCCAATTCTTTTAATTTAAGTTAGCTAAATTTTGGGCATTAGGATTTGGTGGAATGAATGGAAACAAGGCTAAAATTTAGGGGTTTTAATGTTTAAAATATGTGGATAATATGCTAATAAAGGAGGGAGGAGTTAGAGATAATTAAGTCTCTTTTAGATGAGCTAGTAGATTAAGATAAAGGAGAAAAGATAGGATTTATCTGCAAGGTTAGGTAAGTGCCGAAATTTCTATAAATAGGGGGAATATTTCTTCAATTTCGGCATTTGGGTTTTTCTCTCATTCTTTTCTCTTCTTCTCTGAGTAAAAACCGAAAACTCCTAAAGTTCCATCTTCCTCTTCATTCTCTTCAAAAACCGAAATCTCTAAGCCAATTCCTCATCTTCAATTTGATTCAAAAGCCGAAACTCTTTCCATTCGTTTTCTTCCTAGCCGAAATCTTCAAGTCTCTTCCTTATTTTTTTTTCTTCTTCTCTTTTCCTGTCAGAAACCGAAACTCTTCACTCAAGTATTTTAAAATCCAAAGACACATCAGCCTTCTCTTGTTCATACTTTTTTCGGGATTTTCCTAAAAGCCGAAATCCCTAGATCTCATCTCCTGTGATTGTCGAATTACTTCTGTGGTGCCCACTTGTGTCGAAATCTGAAGGGAACTTTAGTGGAGTCAATCACATAGATCTCTGAGTTATAGATCGGTAGCACTCGAATCGTGTTACTTTCGAGATTTCAAGGTAAGAAGATCTATTAGTTTCAATGTGTAAATTCAGGATTTACTAACCCTTGGCCGAATATAGGAGAGGCCCTATTTTCACATATTTCTGACTTTTTGAGCAAAGTTGTAGATCGGTCTAGCAAGGGTATCGACATTAATCAGGTGTGTAACCTTTCTCACTGTTAGACTGTTTGCTAATATATATTCATATGTATAAATCTGTTATACTCTGCTAAATGCCGAAATCCCGGCATAACAAGTGAAAACCCTTGAAGGGTAAAGGCTGATCAACAGGTTAGTGACTTCTGTCCTATTTCAGTGATTATTCCTGTATGCTTTGTATGACAATTTCATTGTATGCTTGGGGTTGGGAAGTTGATGAAAAGGGGAAGTGATCTGTTCTGGTGGCTTTTGCCATTTCAGCCTGGTGACTATGTAACAAACTCTGTTTCTGGTGGCTTTTTGCCATTTCAGCCTGGTGACTCTTCACAACTTTGACGATGAGCAGCACGACTGCCATCAATGACGTGTAGTGGTGCGGGTTGATTGTAGAAATCCCCTATGGTGTGAACGGCTGGTACGGGAGGCGTGTAGCTGATGGAAACTTAGGATTTGGGTTGGGCTTGCATAAATTTTTTTGTTATATATACATATTAAACTGTTATTCTATTTTGTGGGGCTAAGGCCCAAATCTAATGGTTCATAAGGGTTGCACACTGAGTCTCGCGACTCAACCAATTTCTTAACATTTTCAGGTAGTACCTAGTGCATCGGACCGGGCTGGAGAGGAGCGCAAGGTGGCCATGCAAAAGAACTCTTGGATTTAACAAGAAGACTCCAGTTTATTATTTTATATTTTTATTTAATGGGTTTTAAATTTTATTGTAATAAGGCCATGGGCCACTAGACTATTATTTATGTTTTGGTTTTATGTTGGGCTTTTATTACTGGGCTTTTAAGTTTTATGTTTTAAATTAAGTTAAGACATGTATGAAATTATAGTTTTTGTTTAAAATTCACCAAGGTAATTTATAACTTTATATTTTAAATGAATTAATGAATTATTAAGTTTTCGGTATAAATGTTTAAACCTAGTAGTTTTTTTCCAAAATGCGACATGTTTTGTAAAATTCCTTAAGTGACATACCAGATCCGGTTGTAACGTTTGGGCCGAGTTTGGGGTGTTACAAATTGGTATCAGAGCCCGGTTCAAAACTCGGCTCTGGGGGTTTTTGGGCTCAAAACGTTTTCTAAAGTTGGGTTTTTAGAACATGCATATTTATAAATGATACAGGTCTATTAGCTCGGCATGGCACCTGCGTCTCCAGCCCAAGTTCGCCAGGTAAGTATTCTGAACCATTGTGTGATATATATATGTATGTGGGCTTAATGGGCTCTATGGGACGTAGATTAGTTAGATTAGAACTTGATGGACTCTAGGCCTAGCTGAAACAACTCTTAAAATCTCATAAGACATAATTTCACTAAACAAACCCGTGAACGAGTCGCAAGACTAGGGTGTGGCAACAGGCATACGCATGTCTAGGGTTGGATCCAGAAGAGCCTGGTACTTAAGCAGTCCTAGTGACTCACCTCCTCTTCGCTGGAATCCTACCTGGTGCATAGTGACTGTTCACCCTAGCCACGAGGATTTGTTGATGGGCCAAAATCTATAATTAAAACCCGAAAGGGACCAGCCACATTATTTTTACAAAATTACCAAAATACCCCTGATTTGTAAAATTACCAAATTACCCTTGATTTGCAAAATAACCAAATTATCCCTGATTTGTAAAATTACCAAATTACCCCTAATTTGTGAAATGACCAAAATACCCTTGATTTGTAAAATTACCGAAATACCCCTGGATTATAGAATTACCGAAATACCCTTGAATTGCAAAAATTGCCAAAATACCCTTATTTCATGAAATCAACAAGGAACTCTATTTTGAAAATTACGAAAATACCCCTTTAAGATAAATTACGGAAATACCCCTGGGTAGTGAAATGACGAAAATACCCCTCCATGATGAATGTAGGTTTGTGTATGTACTTGTATGCTAATGTTTGATGACTGAATGTGTGTGCTTCCTGGAATTAGAAGGTAAACTTGAGACTGAAACTGTAGATAGGTTCGAATTTGAAAAAAAAACTACCTCTAAAATTACTATTCATAAGACTTTTCGTGGTTAATCAGTGAAAGAAATTAATAATTTATAAAATTTCTAATTCAGATAATACGAGAATCAACGATGAGCGCTAAAAGAGGAAGAAGAGGCCGCGGTCGAGGCCATGGAAGTGTTAGGACTGATGTGCTGACTCAGCTAGTTAGGGAGGTACTGAAGGAGGTTAAAGAAATCGGTGAAACACTTCGGGTTGGGTGCGTGGACTGTAAGAAAAAAAGAGATCGTAGTTTTCTAGGGTTGCAGTCTCGTTCTGTGGAGCATGTTAAGGTACGTCCAAACTTCCGGGTTTGCGAATATTGCAGAAGGCGTCATCCGGGTGAATGTTGGAGGAAGTCAGGAACGTGTTTAAGATGCGGGTCTGAGGAGCATAAGGCTCGGGATTGTTCAATCACTATTAAGTTGGGTATGTTTTGTGTAGATGCTATATTTTTGGGTATAGAAACTGTATGCGTGCAATGTTTATATATTATTAAATTAGAGTGCGCAGCGAAAGCATAGTGGTGAGACTTGGGTAGTACGATTAATAGTTAGTTGGAAATTTCGAGGATGAAATTTTTTTAAGGGGGTAAAACTGTAACATCCTGAATTTTTGGGCCTATGTGTTTAATGGGTGGATATGTTTAATGTGTTAATTTAAGTGTTAGGGGTCTAAACTGGGCTCAGGCTTAGGTAGAGGCCTTGATTAAAATTATCTGTTTGGGCATTATATGGTTTAAAAGGTAGTATCTATGTTTAAAATACCAAAGTGGGCTAGTGGCCCAATCTTAGGAGTTGACGCCACACAAGCGAGTAAGGGGCCCAAATTTAAGTTTCATGGAGCCCAATTCTTTTAATTTAAGTTAGCTAAATTTTGGGAATTAGGATTAGGTGGAATGGATGGCAACAAGGCTAAAATTTAGGGGTTTTAATGTTTAAAATATGTGGATAATAAGCAGATAATGGTTATTATTTAGGAATTTATTTTATGTGGATAATAAGCAGATAAAGGCTAAAATTTAGGGATTTTAATGATTAAAATATGTGGATAATATGCTGATAAAGGAGGGAGGAGTTAGAGATAATTAAGTCTCTTTTAGATGAGCTAGTAGATTAAGATAAATGAGAAAAGATAGGATTTATCTGCAAGGTTAGGTAAGTGCCGAAATTTCTATAAATAGGGGGAATTTTCTTCAATTTCGGCATTTGGGTTTTTCTCTCATTCTTTTCTCTTCTTCTCTGAGTAAAAACCGAAAACTCCTAAAGTTCCATCTTCCTCTTCATTCTCTGCAAAAACTGAAATCTCTAAGCCAATTCCCTCATCTTCACTTTGATTCAAAAGTCGAAACTCTTTCCATTCTTTTTCTTCCTAGCCGAAATCTTCAAGTCTCTTCCTTGTTTTCTTTTCTTCTTCTCTTTTCCTGTCAGAAACCGAAACTCTTCACTCAAGTATTTTAAAAGCCAAAGACACATCAGCCTTCTCTTGTTCATACTTTTTCCGGGATTTTCCTAAAAGCCGAAATCACTAGATCTCATCTCCTGTGATTGCCGAATTACTTCTGTGGTGCCTACTTGTGCCAAAATCTGAAGGGAACTTTAGTGGAGTCAATCGCATAGATCTCTGAGTTATAGATCGGTAGCACTCGAATCGTGTTACTTTCGAGATTTCAAGGTAAGAAGATCTATTAGTTTCAATGTGTAAATTCAGGATTTACTAACCCTTGGTCGAATATAGGAGAGGCCCTATTTTCACATCTTTCCGGCTTTTTGAGAAAAGTTGTAGATTGGTCTAGCAAGGGTATCGACATTAATCAAGTGTGTAACCTTTCTCACTGTTAGACTGTTTGCTTATATATATTCATATGTATAAATCTGCTATACTCTGCTAAATGCCGAAATCTTGGCATAACAAGTGAAAACCCTTGAAGGGTAAAGGTTGATCAACAGGTTAGTGACTTCTGTCCTATTTCAGTGATTATTCCTGTTAAAACGATATGCTTTGTATGACGATTTCATTGTACGCTTGGGGTTGGGAAATTGATGAAAAGGGGAAGTGATCTGTTCTGGTGGCTTTTTTCCATTTCAGCCTGGTGACTCTGTCACAACTCTGACGATGAGCAGCACGACTGCCATCAACGGCGTGTAGCGGTGCGGGTTGGTTGTAGAAATCCCCTATAGTGTGAACGGCTGGTACGGGAGGCGTGTAGCGGATGGAAACTTAGGATTTGGGTTGGGCTTGCATAATTTTTTTTGTTTTATATATATATTAAACTGTTATTCTGTTCTGTGGGGCTAAGGCCCAAATCTAATGGTTCATAAGGGTTGCACACTGAGTCTCGCGATTCAACCAATTTCTTAACATTTTCAGGTAGCATCTAGTGCATCGGACCGGGCTGGAGAGGAACGCAAGGTGGCCATGCAAAAGAACTCTTGGATTTAACAAGAAGACTCCAGTTTATTATTTTATATTTTTATTTAATGGGGTTTAAATTTTATTGTAATAAGGCCATGGGCCACTAGACTATTATTTATGTTTTGGTTTTATGTTAGGCTTTTATTACTGGGTTTTTAAGTTTTATGTTTTAAATTAAGTTAAGACATGTATGAAATTATAGTTTTTGTTTAAAATTCACCAAGGTAATTTATAACTTTATATTTTATATGAATTAATGAATTATTAAGTTTTTGGTATAAATGTTTAAACCTAGTAGTTGTTTTCCAAAATGCGACATGTTTTGTAAAATCCCTTAAGTGACATACGAGATCCGGTTGTAGCGTTTGGGCCGGGTTTGGGGTGTTACACAGAGGTTCAAATAACCAAATTCATATAATTTTCTCATTTCACATAATTACCCCTATTAACATGACTCGGACTTTGGTGGATACTCGGATCCAACCAAACACACCATACTGGCACCCAGCCTAATCGGATAGTTCGAAGCAATATAGTGACACCCAGTGTCTCATCGGCCTAGCCGAAGTAAAGTGGTACCCAGTACCTTATTGAATCTATCCGAAGTAAATAATATGACACCCAATGTCTCATCGGCTCAAGGTCGAAGAATCCCTGAGCACTTCCAATCCTATTGCATGCCAATTATATCCGACTCAGCCCGACTAGTTAATAGGGTAATTAAATCACATATCCATATCACTTTCACTTTCATTTTCAACTGATCATAATCATTCGGATTCAATTCATACATATTATCAATGCAATCTCAACCTCAATCTCAAATCACTTCCAATTTTAATTTCACAAATTAATTCAATATACCTTTCATATCAATCATATGTAGTTCAATTTTTAATTCAATACTAACACATATTCATCAATTAAGTCCAAGTCATATTCAATTCAAACATCAATACTTACCTAAATTTCATTTTTCATACACATACATTGAAATTAAACATGCAATTATAAATAACTTGAATTATGATAATACAAACCGATATTTTCTCGAGCTACTCCTCGATCACTTTTTCCTTCCCCTTCGTATTAGACGTCTCGGTTTCCTTGTTTGCTACGAAAATAATAATAACAATTTACATTATTAATTATAGCATTAAATTACAACAAATAATTGAATTTTATTCAATTCCTACCCTTGCTCTTCATTCCACATTCTTTGTACACAATTCTATTATTTACTTATAAGTTCTTTCAAGGCTATTTACCCGAGTCATTGTCACTAAATTATCTATATCTTGAGTTATAGAATTCCAAATCAACATCTATAAATTTTATATAAAACTAGACTCACATATCTTCTTACCATAAAATTTTCAGAATTTTTGATTTAGCCAATAAGTACAGTTTATTCTTTAAAATCACCCTTGTTCTGTTGTCTAACAGTTTCGACCACTCTTTACTAAAATTTAATTATCTTTTTATAAAGAATTCCAATGATGTTATAGTTTATTTCTCCTAAACATAGACTCATTAAGGAATCTAAACATATAAATTATATCCCCTAATTATTGTTTTACAATTTTTAATGATTTTTCCAAGTCAGAACAGGGGATCTCAAAATCACTCTGAACCAGTCTCACAAAAATCTAAATATCTAAAAATATAGAATTTATTTACTTTCCCTATTTCTTTCATATGAAAATAGACTCAATACGCTTTAATTATATATCTCACACAACTTCTAATTCCACTTCTACGATGTTTAGTGATTTTTCAAATTTACTCTACTGCTGCTGTCCCAAAACTGTTTTCTTATAGCTTATTTTACAATTTAATCCTAATTAAGTTTACTTATTTTCTTAACTTGAATTTCTATCAATTTAACCCTTAATTCATCATTTTCTTCAACATAAACAATGTCTAATAATTAACTATCTTTCAAAATATCAACTTATCTTCATCAAAACCTTGTTTCAAGGCTTCTAAAACATCAACATTAAGTAAAAAGGGCTAAACTGACTTACCTATCAACTTCCAAGCTTCAAACTTTCAATTTTTCCTTTCTTCTTTCTTTTTTTTCCTTCCTTCTTTCCTTCTCTGTTTCGTTTGCCTATTCTGTTTCTTCTCTTTTATTTCTTTGCTTTATTATATAATATAATATTATATTAATAAAGTTATCTAATAATAATATATTTTAACACATAAAAATCTTAGATTTTATGCTTATGCCGCCTCAAGTTTAGCAATTGGCATAATTTCCTCTTTAGTCCTTTTTATTTTCTATAATCTTTAATTAGACTTTCACTCTTTATTCAATTTGGTCCTTTTTCCTAACTACTTTAAATTAAACTAAATTCACTTATCAAAAAACTAATTCAACCTATACTAACTTCATAAATATTTTTAATAAATATTTACGGACTCGTTTTCCTAGGACGGAGGCCTTAAACTCACTTTTTCGGTGCCCGTAGAATTTGGGTTATTACACAACCAATTGCCACAGTGATCCCGCAACACACCTCTAGCAGCTGCACTCCCCCTCCTCTTATGGACCCATCAGAGTTGAACTTCACCTAGCCCTCCTTCGATAGTGTCCATACTTGATTGGTCAAGGACTGCGACCTTCGTGTTCCACTCATAGCCTCCAACATGCGCAGCCACATCCTTTTTGCTAAAATTCCCTATTCCAAACACTAATAAGTTTCGATGTTTCGATGTACACCAACACACTATGCCATACAAAGTGACCCAATTCACGTTAACAATTGAATATTAAAGGCTTTAGTCAGATTCGCTTGTAAACCAATCCTCCAATGGGAGAGAAAAACACAAACATCGCTTATGGAGAGGTAAGAGAATGTTCCAAATCAAAGCTACACTTGGGCAGTCACGATGTAGATGAATCAGACTTTCTTACTATTGTGTTTTTTTTTTTGGTATATCATGTGAATGCATTTGAGGGGTGATTTGTTTTTTTTTCCAATAAATCTTTGTTATCTTTGTGTTCTTTTGCTGTGTTTTTTGAGAATGAGTGTTTTTGTTTAGTGAAATCAAATAGGGAATTGTAATACTATTATCCTTATGTTGTAATCAAATATTGTCAAATTGATAACCATCCTCATGTTGTAATCAAATATTGTCAAATTGATAATCATTGTAAAAGTTGTGGGACTAAATTTTTTATTGTACCTAATTTTTCAATAGAATTAATGCAAAAAGTTAATGGATAGATTGAATATGAGCCAATAAAAAGATGGAAGGATTTATTTTGAGTAAATAAAACTAAAAAAATTAAATATGTGCAAATCAGTAAGTATGGAGACTATCCTCAAAATCTAACCTATTTTATAATCTCTCCTTGATTAAATTGGACAAGTGAGTAATAGTAAACAAAATTTGAGGACATACGCACATAACTTTATATAACATTCTATCTTCTTTTACTATAACATTCTTTTAGTGTAACAAAAATTAGCTATGGCATGTGAAATTCATAAGGTTGATGAAAGTATAAACATAGAGGTTTACTGTTGAATTTAAAAGAATTGTAATGAATTTTCGAAATTAAATAATATTGTAAATATCGAAAGTTTTTATTATACTCGAACAATTGTAAGAGACATAACAGACGATGTTACGTATAATAAATATATACAGATGGTAATCAATAAAATCAAAAGAAAATCCAATTTCCAGATTATGCATTAACCATAAACAATTTCGTGAGTATGTCATACATTAACTTCATATAGCTTCTTAGTTTCTTTTACCATAACAATATTTTAATGTAGTAAATATTAACTAAGCATGTGAAATTCATAATGCTGATGGATGTATAAACATAGAGGTTGATTGTTGAATTTAAAAGAATTATAATAAATTATGGAAACAAAAAAATATTGTAAATATCAAAAGTTATTATTGCACTCGAACAATTGTAGAAAACGTAACAAACGATAGTCAAAACGCATTACGTATGATAAATTTATATGAATCGTGATAAATAAATCCAATTAATGACACAAAAAGGAAAAAAAATCTGATTTTTAAATTATGCAATACTTTCCTCATTATTTCATACATTTACATCTAATTATTTTTTGTCTCAATTTACAAATTAGTTCACTGAACATGGAATGTAATCCAAAATTGTTAACCCTTCACTCACTATATAAACTTGAATATATAGCCTCTAGTTTTCACATTGATTTAGTCTTCAAGTTTGTTTGCTATCAGCAAGTGAGCAACAACATTACCGATAATGTTAATGGATGTATAAACATAAAGGTTGATTGTTGAATTTAAAAGAATTATAATGAATTGTGGAAACTAAAAAAAATTGTAAATATCAAAAGATATTATTGTACTCGAACAATTGTAAGAAATATAACAAATGATAGTCAAAACGCGATATATATATATATATATATATATATAGATAGATAGATAGATAGATAGATAGATAGATAGATAGATAGATAGATAGATAGATAGATAGATAACTAAATCCAATTAATGGCACACAGAAAGAAAATGAAAGAAATTGTGCATGACCAGATATGCAACTAGCTGCTTGATCCTTTATAGAAGACACAATTTTATACCGTTAACGTGTAGGATGATTTATATGTTGATATTTGAGAATTCATAGAGCACTTTTAGGTTCCATTCACGGTGTATTGGATGCTTTTAGTTAATTCCTTTTCTTGTATATGTGACTTAAGCTATAAAAAACAAGTAGCTCTCTCCTATCCTGTAAATACCTTCCCTTTCCAAGATTAGAATCTTAGGCTTCTAGTTTGAAGTTCATGTTTTAACAGTTGGGGTGTCTCTTCGGAGACACAGTAGGGATAATGAAAATAAGTCAAGCAATTCGTTAATTGTTGGGATGACTTGAGTTGCAATATGGTTTGGTTTTATACGAGGATTTGATTAGGTGTTGTGTTGCAGATGCAATGAGTAAGGTATCGATATTTGGACTTGCTTCTATTGTTTGATATCTATAGATGGTTGTTGTAAATGGTTATGCAGTCAGCCCTTTGTTCAAAGGTGTAAGTTGATAATGATGATTGGCTTCTTTCTTGGAAACATGACTGCTTCATGGCTGATTCTTCACTTGGTATCTTTTAATAGACTCATATTTCTGCATAATAGGGTAATCTGGAAAGAAAACCTTATATGGGAAAGCTAATTCTTAAACCTCAATGTTATTTTCTTTTTTCTTATACTTGTTTGAGCCTTTCTAAAATTTGATGATGATGACTAGTTAATTGTGAACTTTGTTAGACTAACTAGTAAAGTCAGTTAGTGGTTAAACATCTAGCAAGTAATGTCAGTTAGTTTCAGTTGTTCTTTTTGTCCTGGTTGCTCTTGAAAGGTTTTATGGCGCTTTCATCTAGCCCATCGGTTCATTCTGTTGCACCAGAAATGACGTCCAGTGCTGCTGACAGTGTCGATAATAGGTTTCTTTCCACCAAGAAGATCAGTGTGTTTCTTGATGATGCTAATTACCTTTTGTGGCGGTAGCAGGTTCTTCTTGCAATCAAAACTTACAAACTTCAGTCTTTTTTGGATTCTCGTACTGTTATTCCACCACAGTTGATTCCAGGACGAGATGGTGTTCTTTAAGAAAATCCAGAATTCACTCGCTTTGAACAGCAGGATAGTGCATTGGTGTCTTGGCTTCTGTCTTCTGTAAGTCCCACTGTCATTCCTCATCTCATCATATTGGATACAAGTGCTCAGATCTGGAATGCGGTTACCACATTATATAGCAACAAAACCACCTATCGGTTAATATTTTATCGACGTGCGCTCCACTCTCAGCGCAAGGGAGATCTGTCCATGAAAGATTTTTTGATAAAGATTAAAGGTTTTTGCGATAACCTTGCCAGTTGTGGAGAGGTTATCAGTCAGCATGAGCATGTGACAACTATTCTTAATGGTCTACCGCCTGAGTATGAGTCAGTTATAACCATTATCATGGCTAGGCAAATACCTTACACCGTTCAAGGTGTTACAACTATGTTGATTGATGCAGAAGCTCGCCAGCAAGTCTCCATCTTTGAGGTATCTAGCTCGGCTATAGCAGTGACTCATTCATTTTACACGTCTACAAGTGTCGGTTCTGATACTCCTGTCTATCGCCCTTCTTCAACTCGAGGTCGTGGCCGTGGTAGATCATCAGGGGCACGCATTCAATGTCAGCTATGTGGGAAAATAGGTCATCTTTTTTACCGCTGTTATCATAGGTTTGACACCACTTATAAAAGTACTGGATATAGACCCCCCATTGCACATGCAAATATTTGCATGGTTGGACCAGGGGCTACTGTACCAACGTGGATGTCACCTACCATGCCTTTGTATCCTTCGCCTGTTCCTAGTGTAACATCCCCAAACCCGGCCCATTCACTACGACCGAATCTGGTTATATTAGTGCGGAAAAGACGGTGGAAAAATCTATTTAACTTAGAAAAATTTAGTAAAACTTGCTACCTTTTGTAAAATCCATGTTTATTCAAACTTATGAGTAAAACTTTGTTATCATATCAATATTATAAAATGCCCAAAAATAAACTTTAATGAATATATAAGACTAATTCTAAATAAATAAGTTGTCAAAAATAAATTCGTTTCCACTTAGTAATTTAATATAATCCAAACATAAAATAATTAAATAATTCCCAAAGTAAATAAAAAATCAAAGGGTCTTATTACATCAATGTTTAAAAGATCTAGTACTTAATATAAATAAACTTAAAATATTTAAACTATTCTTTCTGCATGGGCCACCACGTGTCCTCTCCGATCCCGGTCCACTCTACGCGTCACCTGAAATGGTTAATTAAAAGAGTGAGTCCACTGACTCAGTGCATAATCACAACACATATTTCCATCCGTATGGGCTCGACCCATACCCACACAGCCATCGAAACAAATCACGCAAGAATGCATCTCAGCCCAACCCATTGTCCAACCGAACACCAACCTTAGCAGACTCCCCGCCTAAGGCCGTGGCTAATCCACCGATCACATTGTGATCCATAACATCTTACCTTGGCAAGCTCGCTGCTCAAGGCCGTGGCTGAGCCACCGATCAACCCAAGTGATCCAATATCGTAATCTGTCTACGGTGATGCACATAGCAATCAACCGCCGAGATGGGCACCGAGCCAACACCTCCCTTGAGGTAGCACACAGCAAATCCCCAAGCGCTAATGTAGCCGAAGCTATCATTAGACCACGTACACCTTGTGTACACTTCCTTCTTCATCGAATCAAGCCCAAACCCCATGCAACTACATATATATATGCAACATGTTAAGCCATCATGTCACATAAGTATATAAATATTTATACATACATAAATACATCACAAATAAACTTACCATCACCAGTTCTCATCACTTATGCCATTATAAACGGCTTCTACACATAATACACATGTAACAAGTTAGCAACCAAAACCACAGAAATAGTGCGATGATTACGCACCTTAATAGCTCAACAATCCAAACCCGAAACGCTACTCTATGCCTCAGCAAATGCTGCCTATACCAATCCCGAAAAGGTCTCCTGCGCTAGTCTCCTCTCCCCCTACAAACGGCCTTATCATCATAACCTTAGGTTAAACGAATACTAAATACATAGCTTATTAAAACAAAGCCTTACCAAATCGATTGCTATGGAACCCGAAGAAGTCTATGCCAACATTCGGCCAATAACACTACCAAACTGAGGGAAGGAAAATTCGGCAAAGGGTGGTGGTGTAGATTCGGCTATCTATAAAATCAAGAAGTAGGGAATAGTGGTTTCGGCCAAAGAGAAGAGAAAGAAAGATGTGGGGTGTACTTTCGGTTTTGAAGTGAAAAGGAAAGGAAATAGGGAGAGCAAAGGATTTGGCAACTAAGCTTTGGAGAAAAGGGTTTCGGCAACCAAAGAAAATGTGAAGCACAATTTGACAAGGGAGAGAAAACAAATGATGAATGAATAATGAGCACCTCCCCCCCTATTTATACTAAAAAGCCAAGCTCCAACCCCCCAAAAATAATCCCTAAAAATCTCCTAAAATACCTCCCCACCATCCATTCAAAATAGTTTGAATGGGTCAAACCTTCTAGCCAAAATTTAAAAAAAAGAAGACCAAGTCTTCATCTATTTTTAAGCCTCCAAAACCGTCCAACCTCCTTACCAAAAAACAATGCCCATCTGCTGCTCCCGCGAATCGAACATGAGACCCTTCCCCTTGCAAATGGCGTCATACACACAAGGCCTTAGTGGCGCCCATCCTGCCACTCCACCAACTCCTTTCTTGCGACATAAACTCCCAAATAATTCTCTTAAGTCCCCTCTTTGCCAAGCTCCCCCCTTTCAACACTAAAAACCAAAAATTTTCTAAGGCATTGCCCCACCTTCTAGGGTTCTCAGGACCCCTAAAACTCACCCAACCACACACTGAAGTGTGCCAACACCCGAACTAAGCACCAAAAATCTAACCCCTAAAACCAGGGTGTTACAATTCTACCCTCCTTAAAATAATTTCGTCCTCGAAATTACTTGTCTAGACTAACCATCCAATTTCTCCCACTACACTATAGCTGCGCACTCTGATCTTTAAAGAGCTAACATACTATTAGGCATGGATTCTAACATACTCAAGGTTCCAACTACTTTACGAGCAACAGATTAAACAATCACCAAAACGAACAAAACCACAAAGAGCATTCCGGACTTAAGGAACTTACCAGTTGACCCATCAGGCACATCATTATCCTCTCTCCGACGAACTGCATAAACCAGTCCTGGCTGCCTTGCCTCAGTGGCACCATTACCGCGGTCTACTACTCCACGACCTTGGCCGGAACCATTTCCTCCACGGTTCGAACCACGACCTCTCGTCGCTTGCTGACCTTCTCTGCCTGGTTGCACATAACCTTGACTCACTGTCTGAGTCCTATTCGGGTTCTGGGGACAATCCTTAATCAGATGAGTCTTGGACTTACATCTGAAGCACTCCCGAACTCGATTCCAGCACCCGCCAATATGATACCTTCCGCACTGCGCACACGGATGATCTGGATTTCCGGCGACCGGCTTAGCAATATGAACAGGAGTCTCAACCCTTGGTCTTTTCTGGACCCTCTCAACCACTTCTGGAGATCCAACACTTCTCTTATCACGGTTCCTTTCCCTATTGAGCCTTTCAGCCTTCTTGACCTCCTCAGCTATTCGAGCTTTCTCCACTAAAATGGCGAAGTCTCTTTCCCTCTGCGGAGCAATCAAAACTCGCAACTCATCCCGCAGACCATCTTCAAATCTAACGCATCTCTCATAATCCGTTGCCACGATGCCCCGAGCATACCGGCTCAAACGCAGAAACTCAGCTTCGTACTCCGCTATCGACTTGTTTCCTTGCACCAAGTTAAGGAACGCCTTCCTCTGAGCATCAACATAGCTTGCTCCAACATACTTTCCTTCAAACTTGATCTTAAAATAACCCCAGTCCACTCGATCCGCAGGGGTACTTTCCTTAACCGTGAGCCACCACTGGTAGGCCTCATCCCGTAGCAATGAAACAACTCCCTTAAGCTTCTCCTCAGCAGTCAAGTCTAAGTCGTCCATAATCCTTTCAACAGCCTCAAGCCAGTATTCTGCCACGTTCGGAGCTACCCCAGATACTCCTCTGAAAACCTCGGCTCCATTCGCCCTAAGCCTTTCGGGCACTGACTTCCGATTCCTATTGCCCATATTGGCTCCTGCCACTCGTTCGAGCATTCGCAGCACAGCTTGTGACACTGCGTCGTCTCCTCCAGTCTGATCCTGCTGTTCAACCTCAACAGCTGGTGGCGGAGCATCGCTTTCTGACCCATGGCGTGACCCAACCGGTTCCGATACTGACATCCTGCCTCTACCACGTCCACGAGTATTGCGACCACGCCCCCTAGAACTCATATCTAGCGCCTCGATTTAGTCTGTTTAGAAAGTTTTATGGATTAGAAATTCTTGTTTCACTGTTTATCCACGAGCAATTTTATGCAATAAAGTTTCCGAGAGTAGTTCTTTCGAGCAATCAAGTTTCCTTCCTACCCAGGGATAATTTCGTCATTTTTCCTAGAGAGGGGTATTTCGGTAATAACTCAGGGTCAATTTTGAAAATAGTTTTCTAACTTAAAGATATCTCAAAATTTACAAAGTCACAGGGGTTATCTTGAAAAATTTTGTTTCAAATCGGATGTGTTGCAAAATTTTCAGAGGTCAGGGTTATTTCAGTAATTTTGAAAATCACGGCATTTTTTTGTAAATTCTCCAAATCAGAATATCACAATATTTCACAAAAATAGAATTTTCTGACATTTGATAAAATAGGATTATTTCAGTAAAAGTCGAGAGAAATCTGAGAATTTAGAAACCAAGGGCATTTCGGTAATTTTGTCAACCAGGGGTATTTTCGTAAATTTCCAAAATCAGAGTATCCTAATATTTTGAAAACTCGGATTTTAGTATTTTGCAAAGTAAAGAGCATTTTATCAAAATTTGAGGGTAGTACAGTAATTTTGCAATACAGGGGCGTTTTGGTAATTTTGCCACTAAGGGCATTTTGGTAATTTTGTAAATCGAAAGAAAAACGTCCTTCAAAATCAGATTTAAGGTTTCACAAACCAGAGGGGAAAATTTGAAAAATTTTAAAACAGGGAATTTTAGAAAACAGCAAGGCTAATTCCCTTTCGGGTTTTAATAATCGGTTTAGCCTATGAACAAGTCCTCTTGGTTAAGGTGAACCGTAGCTACGCACCAGGTAGGATTCCTGCGAAGAGGAGGTGAGTCACGAGGACTGCTTAAATACCTAGCTCTTCCGGATCCAATCCTAGACATGCGCACCCAGGTTGCCACACCTTAACTCGGCGACTTACTTCACAGGTTTGTTTAAGAGCTTTAAGTCTTATGCATGTGTTTGAGTAGACTAATCCTAGGGTCCAATAGCCCTAAAAACTAATCTACGAGCCCAAATAAACCCATAATAATACACATAAACAAAACACTTCAAAAGTCCGAAGTACTTACCTGGCGGACTTGGGCCGGAGACACAGGTGCCATGCCAGAATAACCTGAAAACCTTTTTATAAAAGCCCCCCATTCCAAAAACCCATTTTGAAAACTATTTCGGGCCCAAAACCCTCAAAGCCGAGTTTTGAACTTGGCTCTGATACCAAACTGTAACATCCCCAAACCCGGCCCATTCACTACGACCGAATCTGGTTATATTAGTGCGGAAAAGACGGTGGAAAAATCTATTTAACTTAGAAAAATTTAGTAAAACTTGCTACCTTTTGTAAAATCCATGTTTATTCAAACTTATGAGTAAAACTTTGTTATCATATCAATATTATAAAATGCCCAAAAATAAACTTTAATGAATATATAAGACTAATTCTAAATAAATAAGTTGTCAAAATAAATTCGTTTCCACTTAGTAATTTAATATAATCCAAACATAAAATAATTAAATAATTCCCAAAGTAAATAAAAAATCAAAGGGTCTTATTACATCAATGTTTAAAAGATCTAGTACTTAATATAAATAAACTTAAAATATTTAAACTATTCTTTCTGCATGGGCCACCACGTGTCCTCTCCGATCCCGGTCCACTCTACGCGTCACCTGAAATGGTTAATTAAAAGAGTGAGTCCACTGACTCAGTGCATAATCACAACACATATTTCCATCCGTATGGGCTCGACCCATACCCACACAGCCATCGAAACAAATCACGCAAGAATGCATCTCAGCCCAACCCATTGTCCAACCGAACACCAACCTTAGCAGACTCCCCGCCTAAGGCCGTGGCTAATCCACCGATCACATTGTGATCCATAACATCTTACCTTGGCAAGCTCGCTGCTCAAGGCCGTGGCTGAGCCACCGATCAACCCAAGTGATCCAATATCGTAATCTGTCTACGGTGATGCACATAGCAATCAACCGCCGAGATGGGCACCGAGCCAACACCTCCCTTGAGGTAGCACACAGCAAATCCCCAAGCGCTAATGTAGCCGAAGCTATCATTAGACCACGTACACCTTGTGTACACTTCCTTCTTCATCGAATCAAGCCCAAACCCCATGCAACTACATATATATGCAACATGTTAAGCCATCATATCACATAAGTATATAAATATTTATACATACATAAATACATCACAAATAAACTTACCATCACCAGTTCTCATCACTTATGCCATTATAAACGGCTTCTACACATAATACACATGTAAC
The DNA here is from genome assembly GCA_005393395.2 of Gossypium australe. NCBI lineage: Eukaryota > Viridiplantae > Streptophyta > Magnoliopsida > Malvales > Malvaceae > Gossypium > Gossypium australe. The sequence goes on from CM016618.1 coordinate 77,482,273, forward strand.
AAGTTAGCAACCAAAACCACAGAAATAGTGCGATGATTACGCACCTTAATAGCTCAACAATCCAAACCCGAAACGCTACTCTATGCCTCAGCAAATGCTGCCTATACCAATCCCGAAAAGGTCTCCTGCGCTAGTCTCCTCTCCCCCCTACAAACGGCCTTATCATCATAACCTTAGGTTAAACGAATACTAAATACATAGCTTATTAAAACAAAGCCTTACCAAATCGATTGCTATGGAACCCGAAGAAGTCTATGCCAACATTCGGCCAATAACACTACCAAACTGAGGGAAGGAAAATTCGGCAAAGGGTGGTGGTGTAGATTCGGCTATCTATAAAATCAAGAAGTAGGGAATAGTGGTTTCGGCCAAAGAGAAGAGAAAGAAAGATGTGGGGTGTACTTTCGGTTTTGAAGTGAAAAGGAAAGGAAATAGGGAGAGCAAAGGATTTGGCAACTAAGCTTTGGAGAAAAGGGTTTCGGCAACCAAAGAAAATGTGAAGCACAATTTGACAAGGGAGAGAAAACAAATGATGAATGAATAATGAGCACCTCCCCCCCTATTTATACTAAAAAGCCAAGCTCCAACCCCCCAAAAATAATCCCTAAAAATCTCCTAAAATACCTCCCCACCATCCATTCAAAATAGTTTGAATGGGTCAAACCTTCTAGCCAAAATTTAAAAAAAAGAAGACCAAGTCTTCATCTATTTTTAAGCCTCCAAAACCATCCAACCTCCTTACCAAAAAAACAATGCCCATCTGCTGCTCCCGCGAATCGAACATGAGACCCTTCCCCTTGCAAATGGCGTCATACACACAAGGCCTTAGTGGCGCCCATCCTGCCACTCCACCAACTCTTTTCTTGCGACATAAACTCCCAAATAATTCTCTTAAGTCCCCTCTTTGCCAAGCTCCCCCCTTTCAACACTAAAAACCAAAAATTTTCTAAGGCATTGCCCCACCTTCTAGGGTTCTCAGGACCCCTAAAACTCACCCAACCACACACTGAAGTGTGCCAACACCCGAACTAAGCACCAAAAATCTAACCCCTAAAACCAGGGTGTTACACCTAGTCCTCAAGCGGGCTGGTACTTCCAACCTGGTTCAGTCTCTCCATTGACTAACCCTTTTGTTGTTCCCTGGTCTCAACATGTTAGTGCTCCAGTTTCTACCAATGCTCAACCTCAAGCTTGCTTTGCAACTCCAGAGACAATTGGAGATAATGCCTGGTATCCTGATTCAAGTGCAACCCATCATCTGACAAATTCGGTTGTTTCCATGACTGACAGTTCTTCTTGCAATGGTCCAGGTAAAGTATTTGTTGCTAATGGTACTGCTCTACCTGTGTTGTCTACTGGTCAGTCTTCTTTGCTCACTAGAACTTGACCATTGTATATGCGCTCTTTGTTGTTTGTACCTGGTATAGCTAAAAATTTGTTATCATTGTCCAAGTTTACAAAAGAGAATCAGGTGATATTCGAGTTTCTTCCTACACAGTGTCAAGTGCATGATCTTCAAACCAGGGAGGTTCTTTTGCGTGGCTTAGTGCACAATGGCCTATACAAACTGCATCTTGCAAATGCATCTAGAAGTGGCTCGGTTGGGTCGTCAGAGTTGGCACGATGCTCCTCAGCTAATCTTTCCGTTCCTTTACATATATGGCATTCTAGACTAGGACATCCATGTAAAGATGTTCTCACTAAAGCTCTGCTTCATTGTAACATAGCATTTGATACAAATAAAATACCACTTAATTGTGTCGCTTGTCATCTTGGCAAAGAGCATAATCAACCATTTGCTAAGTCCACGACTGAATATTTTGCTCCTCTTCAATTAGTTATGGCTGATGTTTGGGGACCAGCACCAGTTTCTTCAAATGCTTTTCGGTTTTATGTGGCCTTTACCGATGCCTATACGAGGTATACATGGGTGTATTTCATGAGGCAAAAGTCAGATGTGTGTGGAATCTTCACTCAGTTTCATAAACAAGCAGAGAGACCACTTGGTGTCAAGCTTAAAGCCTTGCAAACAGATGGAGGGGGTGAGTTTCAGGTGCTGAAATCATACTTATCTCAACAAGGAATTGTGCAACGACTTACATGTCCATACACTTCTGCTCAAAATGGACTCGTTGAGCGAAAACATAGACAAATAGTTGAAGTTGGTCTGTCTATGCTGGCTCATGCATCAATGCCTTTAAGCTTTTGGTCTGATGCCTTCATCAGTGCCATCTACCTTATCAACCGATTACCATCTTCTTCTCTTGGTAATGTTTCACCTTATGAAAAACTTTTTCAGCTTAAGCCACACTATTTTTCCCTTAGAGTTTTTGGGTGCTTGTGTTTTCCCAACCTCAGGCCCTACAATAGTCACAAACTTCAGTTTCATTCCACCCCCTATACATTCTTAGGTTACTCTCCTCTACACAAAGGGTATAAATGTCTAGCTTCTAATGAGAGACTATATGTTTCACGACATGTCACTTTCCATAAGGATGATTTTCCCTTTAAAAATAATAGTCTTCAAGTCAAGTCATCTTTGTCAACACCAAAGTCAAGTTCCAGACTTCTTGTCTTATCCACTCCACCTACACCTACCACACCAACAATCACTATACCCTCTGACACTACAATTAATTCCCCAGTACAATCTTTCTCTCCTGTCAATCATTCTAGCCCACTTACTCCACTAAATCACTCTCCTAGCAATCCTATGTCCAGCTTTCATTGTCCCGCCCCAACCAACCAGTCCCTTCCACCGCCCTTACCTCCTCTTAATTCTCATACCATGATTACAAGAAGCAAAGCAGGGGTTTTCAAGCCTAAGGCATACATGAGCTCAACTTCTTCTCCTTCTAATGACTTACTTGTCACAATTCATGAAGCCATGCACCATGAGTGTTGGCGAAATGCATTCCAGCGTGAGTTGAAAGCTCTTGTCATCAACGATACATGGCATTTGTGTTCTCTTCCTACCAATCGTCAAGCAATAGACTGCAAATGGTTATTTAAAGTAAAAATGAAAGCTGATGGCTCCATCGATAGGTACAAAGCTCGAATGGTAGCTAAGGGGTTTTCTTAGCATGCTGGTCTTGATTTTTGGGACACCTTCAGTCCAGTGGTTCGAGCAAACACTATACGTACCATTCTTGCTATAGCTGTCATGAGAGGATGGGATTTGAGGCAAATTGATGTCAATAATGCTTTTCTGAATGGTGAGTTGACTGAGGAAATATATATGGAACAGCCCCCTGGGTTTGAAGTGGCAAGTCAGACGGGTTCAAGGTTGGTTTGCAAGCTCAACAAAGCACTTTATGGGCTTCGTCAAGCACCTAATGCATGGTTATAAACTCTCAGACGATTTCTAGTCGATACACTTGGTTTCTCTACTTCAAAAGCTGACTCTTCTTTATTCATTCGGACTTCCTCCAATTTTTGCATGTTTCTCATGGTGTATGTGGATGACATAATACTCACTGGAAGCTTTAACAAGGACATTGATGATGTAGTGACACAACTTCATAATAAGTTCGCTCTTAAAGATATGGGGAGACTCAATTTTTTCTTGGGCATTGAAGTTCGACACTAGGCTCAAGGTCTTGTTCTCAATCAGAAGCGATATGTTCAGGAAATTCTTCACAAAACTGGGATGTCAGGCGCTGTGCCCACCCTCACACCCATGGTCGGCACACCCAAGCTTGTTGCATCGGATGGTAGTCCTCCTCTTGCTGATGGTTAGTTATATCGGAGTGTTGTTGGTATGCTTCAATATCTATGCATCATAAGACCTGATTTAGCGTTCTGTGTTAACAAGCTAAGTCAGTTCATGAACTCACCTACTGAGAATCAATGGAAAGCTATCAAGAGAGTGTTGCGATATCTTGTCAGAACATTGGATCATGGTTTGTATTTCTCTCAAGGGCCATTCAATTTAGTTTGCTATTCTGACGCTGACTAGGCCTCCTCTATTGAGGACAGGCGGTCGACTACAGGCTATGTGGTTTACTTAGGTCCTAACCCTGTTGCTTGGAGCTCCAAAAAGCAAGCAGTCGTGTCTCGTTCCTCTGCTGAAGTAGAATATCAGAGTTTAGCAAATTGCGTCTCTGAGCTATTGTGGGTTAAGCATTTGTTAGATGAAGTTTGTGTGATGCAGGTTCAGTCACGAGTGGTTTGGTGCGATAATACCTCCACGGTGTCAATGGCTGCGAATCCTACTCACCATGCCCGTATCAAACATGTCGAGATAGATCATCATTTTGTCCGAGAAAAAGTTCTTGATGGCTCTATACAAGTAAACTTTGTTCCGTCAACAGATCAAGTGGCTGATGTTCTTACAAAACTGATCACGCTAAAGCAGTTTACTCGGTTTAGACATGCTCTACAGGTTTTCGCCAAGATCGAAACCTGGCTCTGATACCATGTTAAAGTATTATAATAAGAGAGTTCATGAACGAAACTCAATATACTTTTTCTCTTATTTAGAAAGAAGACTGATTGATGTATTTATACAAACAGTAAGCTAACAGATAACAGCAACAGTTTTGTATAACAAACTAACTGACACTAACTGACATTACTAGCTAAACGTTTAACCACTAACTGACTTTACTAGTTAGTCTAACAAACTTTACAGGTACGACCAACTGCTAGAATGTGCAACAGAATGTTCTCCAAAACTTATAGAGATGTAAATCCACTATTGAGATGTAAACTCTTAGGATTTACAGAACAATTATGTTCCAAACTTCCAGAGGCCACTATTGAGAAAGCACGTAGCTGGGCGGATGTCTGCTGGAAGGAGAAGAGTTTTGATGATAGTCAGTTGTCACTTGGAGAGATGTCAAGTTATGTTGAAGGTCCAACTTCTCTCAATGATGCCCTAAGTAAGGGGCTCAGTCCTAGTTCGGATTGGTCTGCCAGGGTTGCTGCTTTTACTTATCTCTGGTCATTGTTGCAGCAAGGCCTAAAAGGTATTCAGGAAGTGGTTCAAAACTTCGAGAAGGTAAGGAAACTGTTTTTCCAACACTTAGGTGATCCCCACCATAAAGTTGCACAGGTTGCCCTTTCAACCCTTGTTGATATAATTCCATCATTCTTGCAGCAAGGCCCAAAAGGTATTCAGGAAGTGGTTCAAAACTTCGAGAAGGTAAGGAAACTGTTTTTCCAACACTTAGGTGATCCCCACCATAAAGTTGCACAGGTTGCCCTTTCAACCCTTGTTGATATAATTCCATCATGCCGAAAGCCCATTGAGAGTTACATGGAAAGGATCTTATTCCATGTTTTCTCACGGTTAATTGATCCAAAGGAGTTGGTTAGGCAGCCTTTAATATTCATATACTAATAAATAAATCCATTTAATAACACAGAGAGAGAAAATTCGGTTTTAGATTACGCAGTGCTTCAATATTTCTCAACAATAAACACTTTCATGGGAATCCAATACCTATACATGTAATTATTTTTTTGTCTCAATTTGCAAATTAGTTCACTAAACATTAAAGGTATATCCAAAATTGTTAACCATTCGCTCACTATATAAACTTAAATATGTAGCCTCTTATTTTCACATTGATTCAGTTTTCAAGTTGTTTGCTAACATTAAGTGAGCAACAACATTGCCTCTTTAAGGCATAGGCATAGATACTCTTTGTTTTTTCTCCATTGGTAAACAGTTTGAGTAAATCGGTTTTTAATTTCTTGTAGTTTAGGTAATTAAGTTTGGTGTTGTCTTACATTGGGTTTTTGCTCTTGTTACTCAATAACTTGTTTTAATCTCAGAAAATCAATGGCACCAACTTTAGCTTTAGGCGATCAAGCATCAGGCAAGGATAACTGGGACAGTGGATGACTAGCACGCAAGTGACAACTACTTACTAAAATTGCTCTGAGGAATAGGGACTTCTTCATTCTTATGGGGGTTAAAACTCAAGGTGTTGACAATAGCAAGGGTGCAGTCGACCTCATTGCCTCTGGTGCCAAATTCAGTCTCATGATCATCGACATGATTCTTCTTGTCCTAAATAGCTTTGAGGTAACCTTACATATAAATGACAAGTGTTTCATGTTTTGTGTAGAATCAACATGTGTGATCATTTGGTTTTTTTTTTTTTGATGGACAGGCAACAAGGCAGATTCGTGAAATGGGGATGCGTTGTTAGATGCTAGGGATCACAACTTGCTTGGAAGAAAGTGGAAGGTAGGCATTTCTGGCGGCTAGTGTTGATGTGTTCATTGAGAAACCTTTGGATCCTGAGCATCTGGTTCCCATATTGAAGGAACTCGATGAGTGGTGAGTGAAGATCCATTTTGGAACGCAAAAATAAGGACTTTCCTGTTGTTGTAGTAGTTGGCTACCAACTTTGATACATGTTTTTCGTTGTTTTTCATGTTATTAGCTTTGGACAATAATAATATTTTTTTAGTAGGCTATAGCCTGTTTGTCGGGTATGATCCTATGGTAATGCACCGGTAATGGCATGAATAAGATTGTTCTCTTTTATTAAAGTATTTCATTTTATCCCAAATATCTCTTCATTTACCCCAAGTTTATGTTTATATATATATATATATATATATTAAGATTCAGCTCAAATTTTTTTCTGTTTTAAGCATGGAATGCCATTGAAATGAAAGTCTAGCATTGAATTTTTTATATTAAATTTATCCAACCCGATAAAAATTGTTACAAATTTTTAAAAAATATTTTGGAAGATTATTCCAGAACATAAAAGTAAGAAAATTTTTTTATATCCATTAATCTCATCGTTACATCTTGCTAGGACCTTAGAAGCAATCACAGCCCAAACAACTCCTCGTGGCGACTCTCCTCAACTAGCTATTTCCCTAATAAATGGGTTCACTCATTAGCTGTCCTGCAGAGTTAGGTTGAACCATTTGAGATGTAGGTGGGACCACTTAAAGTTATCATAACTCCAACCTACCCAGCATGGAAGCATTTAGTTATTGGCTTCTAACCTTTGACCCACTAATATCGAATTATTGTATGACACTTTAAAACAAAAGATGATTTGTATATACGGTTAATAGCTCGAGAAGAGGTGGAACACAACCTTTTTTTCTCACCAGACTCAGATTCCCATTTCTCCCTCCTTATATCTCCAATCACCATATAACGACCCTAGGAGTGAATCAACCATCTTCACCACTTTCTCATCTTTATATCAACATATATTAAAGTCATGAAAAATAAAATAGAGTTATTATATTATTTAATATGCTATCTTTTATAATTTATTTATATAACCATATTAAATGAGCAATATTTAATTAATGTTAGTAGAAGAAGATTAGAGATTTAGAGATATTGTTCTATTCAGAGTTAAGAAAACCTGAGTTTATCTGTCTGTACTTGATACTGTGAGCGTTATAGAATATCTAAAATTAGAGACTTGTTTAGTTCTTTTATGGTTCCAACTTTTTGTTGCTTCTCTTTTGGTAGTATCTTTTTAAGTCTTTAATTTACATTAGGTTTTGTTCGTCCTAATCTATCTTTATTTCAAAATCAATTATTAAAATATCAATTATAAAAAGAGATATAAAAATGTGTAAAATTAAAGTAGTTTTATATCTCTTTTTATAATTGATATTTTAATTTAATTTTTAAAGCCAATTTGACATTTATTATTATTTTTAGCTAAATTTAACTATTAACTTTTTAAAGGAATAATTTGATTATCAATCTTTCCAAAATAGTCTATTTGTATTTTTTTTTTTACAAAAAATAAAGATTAAAACATTAAATTTTTAAACACGTTAACCCATATGGCAATTTATATGTACTTCATGCTAACTTTTTGAATTTTTATGATAATTTTTATTTTTTTAAATAGTGTCATGTTAACATGAAGTACACGTAGTTTCCCATGCTAATATTGTTAAAATATTATTTTTTAGTCAACATTTTTGTTAAAAATAAGTAATTTGATTGTTTTTGAAAGATTAATAGCTAAATTTAGCTAAATAATAATAATAAAGGCCCAATTAACAAAAAATGTAAACATTAAGGGATTAATTTAGTTTTAAATATGCCAAAGGTCCCTGTACTATTTTGAAATGTAAAATTTAATCCCTATACTTTAGTTTTGAGACATTGAGCTGCTGTACTTTTTTTTATTTAAAAATCTTGGTTTACCTGTCTAATTTTACCGTTAAAAAATGGTGTTGAATGTAAAATAACTTTTTTAGCCATCAATATTTACAATTTTTTCAATTTTGCCACTATGTAAAAAAATTAATTTTTTTCATATTTTAAATAAAAACATAAAAAAATATAATTATAAATTTTTACAAAATAAAACATTATGAAAAAAAATAAAAACTCCTTTAAATTCAAAAAATAAAAAATAAAAATGATTCTAAAAATATAAAAAAAATCCAAAGATTCATTGTTATCTAAACTGGACTGGACCAGTCAATCGGATTGGGAACCGATTGGGGTATTGGTCCGACGTGAGGTAAAAAACCGATTGACCCATTAACCGATACGAACTGGTTGAACCAAAATAAAAAATCGGTTGATCCGACGGTTGAATTGATTTCGAACTAGTCTAACCAATTGGTTCCCAAAATGTCTAGTTCAAAGCAAATAAATTATTAAAAAATCAAAAATAAAAATTATAAAAATCTGCCCAATTGTTAGTTCAACTGGTTTTATAATTTGGTTCAACCAATTTGTATCTGTTCGTGGGTTAAGCAGTTTTTTTACCTCTCATCAGATCGATATATCAGTTGAATCTTGATCCAATCAATCCAGTCCGAATTAAATATCATTGAATTTTAGATTTTTTTTATATTTAAAAAATATTTTTATTTTTTAGTTTTGAATTTTGGTGATTTTTTATTTTTAAAAAAACGTTTTTTTCCCTAAAATCAGAAATTTTAAATTATTTTTCTTTTTAAAAAGATGTATGTTCTCTTCAAGGGCAGGAACCAAATTGACAAAAAAATTGTAATATTGAGGACTAAAAAAGTTTAAAAATTTTAAACACAGAAGAAAAAATCTAGTTCTAGATTACATGTTACTTTTACATATCTCAACAATAAACACTTTCCTTTTACATCTAATTGTTTTTTTGTCTCAATCTGCAAATTAGTTCGCTAAACATGAAAGGTAAATCCAAAATTACTAACCCTTCACTCACTATATAAACTTGAATATGCAGCCTCTTGTTTTCACATCAATTCAGTTTTCAAGTTGTTTAAGCAACAACATTGCCTCTTCAAGGCATAGGCATAGACACACTCTCTTTTTTTATCTATTGGTGAACATTTTAAGCAAAATAGTTTTTAATTTATTGTAGTTTAAGTAATTAAGTTTGGTCTTGTTTTACATTGGTTTTTTTTGCTCTTGTTATTCAATAACATGTTTTAATATCAGGAAATCGATGGCAATGACTTTACTTTCGAGCGATCAAGCACCGGACAAGGATAACTGGGATAATGGAGGACTAGAACACAAGCGACAACTACTTACTGAAGTTGTTTTGAGGAACATGATGATAACTCTTGTGGTTGATAGCGTCACGACGCGTCGGGTTCTGGTGCAAGGACTTCTTTATTCTTGTGGGGTTCAAACTCTAGGTGTCGACAACGGAAGAGATGCAGTCGACCTCATTGCATCTGGTGTCAAATTCGATCTCATCATCATCGAAAAGGTTCTTCCTGTCCTGAATGGCCTTGACCTAACCTTGCTTATAAAAAAACACAAGTGTTTCATGTTTTGTGCAAAATAAACATGTGTGATCATCTATTTTATTATTTTTATTAATGGGCAGGTAACAAGGCAGATTCGTGAAATAGAGGTGCGTTGTAAGATGATGGGGGTCACAACTTGCTCGGGAGAAAGTGAAAGGCAAGCATTTTTGACAGCTAGTGTTGACGTGTTCATTGAGAAACCTTTAGATCCTAAGCATCTGGTTCTCATCCTGAGCGAACTCGATGGGCAGTGAGTGAAGATCCATTTTAGAACACAAAACTGAAGACTTTCCTATTGTAGTTGTTGTTGGCTTCCAGCTTTGATGTTTCTTTCTCGTTGTTTTTCATGTTATTAGCTTTGAACAAAAATGATGTTTTTAGTTTGGTGATGTTTTTTAATAGGCTTTAGGTTGTTTGTCTAGTTTGGTCCTTTGGTAATGTATTGGTAATGCCATGAATAAGATTGTCCTCTTTTATTAAAGCCTCTCATTTTACCTCAAATATCTCTTCATTTATCCCATGTTTTTGTTTACTTATATATATACATAACTGCAAATAAATCTTAATTCGACTCAGGTTTTTTTCTATTTTAAGCTTGAAATGCCGTCAAATGAAAGGTCAAGTATTGAATTTCCTATATTAGTTGATTCAATCTAATAAAAATTGTTAATAATTTTAAAATGAATTTTCAAAAGATTGTTCTGAAATATAAAAGTGAGAAAAATAAGATTTTCTTCTCTTTTTTTGTATGAGATCTTTCAGTATCTCATAGTCACATTGTTACGTCTTGCTAGAACCCTCCGAGCAATCACAACCTAGGCAACTCCTCGCAATGGCTCTTCTCAACTAACTACTTTGCCAAAGAGATGAGTTCACTTATTGGTTGTCTTATAGAATTAGGTTGGACCATCTAAGATGCAAGAGGAATCGCGAGTCATCATAGCACCAACCTACCACGCTTGGAAGTGTTTGGTTACTAATTTTTTACTTTTGACTCACTAATATCAAATTGCCACATGGTATCTCAAAACAAAAGATGCTTTGTATGTAAGGTTAGCAACTCAAGAAGAGGAGGATACAACCTTCTTCTCTCACCAAACTCAGATTCCCTTTTATCTCTATCTTTATATCTCCAATCACCAAACACACGACTCTATCCTAAATAGGGTAAATTTATCATCTTAACCATGTTCTCATTCTTTTGTAAACACAAATTAAATTTTGATATTAAAGGGAAGCCAACACTATCCCCAACAAATATACTACAAGTTATAACACAATATAATTTCTAAATTTTTATATTAGGGTTAAATCCAAAAAAAAAAAAAAAAAGTAATACAGATTTTAAATGAACTTCTGATTTCCTAAACATTTTTCTTTTGAATGAATGATTTCATAAACATAAATATTCGAACACATAAATTCCTTCATTTCAGTAACTGAGAGCTTATAATAGAGTCTTTAATGGGAAGTGAGGAAGCTAAAGACCCATTGAAATGGGTTGATTGGAAAGCAATTGGTAGTGAGTTGCAGATGGACCCCAGTGCCAGTAATAAACGTGTTATAAAGAAACGACTTCCTAAGAAGATTAGACAAATTCCGGGCTGCTACTTCCTTCCTCGAATGCCCACGCCTTCCACTATTGCCTTCTATGGAGCCTGCGTTGCGGGTGGAATCGGTGCTGGGATGCTGCTGGAAGTCTGGATAAACAACAAGATTAAAGGTGTCAGATCAAGGATGAGGCTTGCTGGTCTGACAAGGAATACTGCGCAGCAACAAAGGTATATGACTCACTACAAAAATTCTAAATTTCCTAATGTCCTTTTTCATTGTTAATAAGCAAATTGCTTTGTTTAACTGTTTGTGCCAGAATTGGTATTGCCTTTCAAAGACAAAAGCAAGAGTGAGGCTTTTGAGTTTGCAAAAAAGTCTGGGCTTGATGTTGTTACTGTTTGTCCTACTGTCATATTGGGGCCACTTCTGCAGTCCACCATCAATGCTAGTAGCAAGGTTCTCATTAATCTTTGAAAAGCTGGTCTCAACTCCTACTTATGCTTCTGCACTAGTACTCCAACCTGAGAGCTAGGTGCTTGGCTTTGTGCAACGGGTTTGCATGAGCTCAATGTCAATGATACTTCTTTTGGTTTTAGATTCAAGCAATTCATTACCTCGAAATTTGTTCTACTGAAATTACTTGATATTCTAGATTGGTACTCTGCTACTTCTTCAGGCATAGATTCATTAAGCCCTTGTGGCCTTGCAATTTATAAAATAGTGTTTGAGCTTAATTGACTTGGCTTATCAGATTTTAATCTTAAACTTGTGGTAGTGGATTGGAGTCCATTGTTAGATATTATTCTACTTTTCTTGTCTTCCAACCATAGTCTTTCAGTAGAAGTTACGAGGAAAATATGGTTTAAAGTGAAAGACATGATAGCTTTTCTTGTGGCATTCTTTTCTATTATGAATCTGTTTGGTTTACACCATTGCAATGCGTTGATGTGCAGAGGGATACAACTCTCTGGAAAACAAAATTCGAAAGATAGTTGATGTGCGCGATGTAGCTCGGGCACTGCTTCTGGTGTATGAGAAGCCAGAGGCTGAAGGAAGGTACATATGCACGGCTCACACGATCAAGGCACGTGATCTTGTTGATAATATTGGCTATAGCCCATATTTGAAAAGTCAAAGATGGGGGCTATAGCAAGTTGGAAGCAAATTGGCAATAGTTAGGCACCGAAAGTTTTTTTTGGCATGGGATAATTGCAATTTTGGTCCCTATTTGAATAGGTAATTTGCAAGTTGATCCCTGAACCTCAACTATAAATAGGCCTAACCATTTCTCATTTTCTTCATCCCACAATTTGCCATTCTCTACTTAAGGCATTGTTCTCTCTCCCTATTTGTATATTTTCACTTGTAATTTTGGAGTGAAATATATTTGTTAGTGCCCGAGGACGTAGGCGAAATTTGCCGAACCTCGTTAAAATTCTGGTGTTCTTTATTATTTATTTTTCATATCTTGTGAGTGTGATTGTAGTTATTTATTGTGCTATTAAATTACGATAGAGGGATATTCTGGCTAGGAAAGATCTGGTACTTAAGTAATCCTCGTGATCCACCTCTCTTCCCTGGGAATTGAACTTAGTGTAATTTTTTAGTACAATAATTGTACTCTTTTACACGCTTCCGCACAGCAATTGGTACCAGAGCTAGATTCGTACTTGGGGAGTACGACCGTTTGCGGCACTATTCACGTATACGGTACTGTTCACGTATACAGTAGTTGGGATTGAGGAGAAAAATGGCACAGGCATCGTCATCAGCAAGGACTACGGTGACCAATGCAAAATTTGAAGTAGAGAAATTTGATGGTACCAATAATTTTGGTATGTGGCAATGTGAGATCCTGGATGTCTTATGTCAGCAAGAGCTAGATATAGCCCTTGAAGTAAAACCTGACAATATGGATGACAAGGAGTGGGCCAAGATTAATAGACAAGCGTGTGGTACAATCCGTCTATGTTTGGCCAAAGAGCAGAAGTACTCTGTCATGAGGGAGACATCGGCGAGGAAATTGTGGAATACATTGGAAGAAAAGTTTCTAACGAAAAGCCTTGAAAATAGGCTTTATTGAAAAAGAAACTTTTTCGATTCACGTATACACCCGGTATGTCGATGAATGACCATGTGAACTCATTCAATAAAATTTTAGCAGACTTGCTAAATTTGGATGAGAAATTTGGAGACGAAGACAAGGCATTATTGTTGTTGAATTCCCTTCCTGATGAATATGATCATCTTACCACCACATTGCTTCATGGGAAGGATACAATCGCATTTGATGCAGTCTGTAGTGCGTTGTATAGATCTGAGACTCGAAAGAAAGATAAGAGAGATCACAGAGATACAACTGTAGAAGTCTTGACAGCAAGAGGTCGTTCAAGCAGCAGCAAGCTTGGTAGAAGGGGAAAGTCCAAAGGGAGACTCTCCAAAGATGAGTGTGCCTTTTGTCGTGAGAAAGGGCATTGGAAAAAGAATTGTCCTAAGTTACAAAAGGGCAAGGCTATTTCTAATGCATGTGTAGCAGAACATGATGAGGAGTCAGACTTTAGCTTGGTTGGCATGGCAATGGCATGTCATACTGATGAGTGGATTTTGGATTCAGGATGTACTTACCATATGTGTCCTAATAAGGACTGGTTTTCTAGTCTTACAGAACTAGAAGGTGGAGTTGTTCTTATGGGCAATGACAGTGCTTGTAAGACAATGGGAGTAGGTATAATCCAATTGAAAAATCACGACGGCTCAATCCAAGTCTTGTCTGATGTTCGCTACGTACCCAGCTTGAAGAAAAATCTCATCTCATTAGGGGCCTTAGAATCTAAAGGGCTCAAAATCACTTTGAGAGATGGATTACTAAAGGTAGCAGCTGGGAATTTGACGGTGATGAAAGGCACAAGAAGAAATAACTTGTACTTTTTAAATGGAAGTACAATTATTGGATCAACATCAACAGTTTCTGCGAAAGATGTAGATTCAGAGGCTACCAGGTTATGGCATATGCGTTTGGGACATGCTGGTGAAAAAGCTTTGCAGACTTTGGCGAAGCAAGGCTTGTTGAAAGGTGCAAATTCTTGCAAATTGGAATTCTGTGAACATTGTGTTCTGGGCAAGCAGACGAGGGTAAAGTTTGGTTCAGCAATTCACAATACGAAAGGAATTCTGGACTACGTTCACAGTGATGTGTGGGGACCTACCAAAGTGGCTTCTTTGGGAGGTATGCACTATTTTGTTACTTTTGTTGATGATTATTCAAGAAAAGTATGGGTGTATCTAATGAAAAGAAAAAGTGAAGTATTGGATGCATTTCTGAAATGGAAGAAGATGGTGGAAACTCAGACTGGTCGAAAGGTCAAACGACTTCGATCAGATAATGGTACTGAGTACAAAAACGATCCATTTCTTCAAGTATGTCAAGATGAGGGCATCGTGCGACACTTCACTGTTCGGGATACACCACAACAGAATGGGGTGGCAGAACGCATGAATCGAACTATACTGGAAAAAGTTCGATGTATGTTGTCCAATGCTGGATTGGGCAAGGAATTTTGGGCTGAGGCTGTTACATATGCGTGCCATCTAATTAACCGTTTTCCATCAACTGCAATAAATGGCAAAACTCCTATGGAGATGTGGACTGGTAAATCTGCTACTGATTATGATTCTTTACATGTTTTTGGTTCCACTGCATATTATCATGTAAAAGAATCAAAGTTAGACCCAAGAGCAAAGAAAGCATTATTCTTGGGTATAACTAGTGGAGTAAAAGGATATCGTCTCTGGTGTCCAAATACAAGGAAGATTGTCTTTAGCAGAGATGTGACTTTTGATGAATCAACCATGTTAAAGGATTCACAAAAGGATGACAAAACCAGCAGTACTTTGCAGCAGGTGGAGCTTGAAAAGGTTAATGAGGATCCAGCTAATAGTGGAAGAATAAATGATGAAGAAGTTCCAACCCAAGAACTTCTACAGCAACAAGATTCAATTGCATATAGGAGGCCAAGAAGAGAGATTCGTAAGCCTGCTCGCTTTGATGATATAGTGGCCTATGCACTTCCAATTGCAGATGATGATGCTCCTTCTACTTACACAGAAGCAATAAGTAACCCTGATGGTGTAAGTGGAAGCAAGCCATGAATGAAGAAATGCAGTCTCTTCATCAAAATAAGACTTGGGAGTTGATGACACTACCCAAGGGAAAGAAGGCAATTGGATGCAAATGGGTATATGCAAAGAAGGAAGGATTTCCTGGTAAAAATGAAATTCGGTACAAGGCTAGATTGGTAGCAAAGGGTTATGCTCAGAAAGAAGGAATAGACTACAATGAAGTGTTTTCTCCAGTTGTGAAGCATTCGTCTATTCGGATTTTGCTAGCCTTGGTTGCACAATATGATCTTGAACTAGTTCAGCTTGATGTGAAGACCGCATTTTTACACGGTGATTTGGAAGAGGAAATCTATATGACTCAGCCAGATGGATTCAAGGTTGCTGGTAAAGAGAATTGGGTTTGCAAATTGACAAAGTCGCTTTATGGATTGAAGCAATCCCCGAGGCAGTGGTACAAGCGATTTGATCAGTTCATGAAAGGGCAAAGGTACACAAGAAGTAGATTTGACCATTGCGTGTATTTCCAGAAGATACAAGAAGGAACTTTCATATACTTGCTCTTATATGTTGATGATATGCTAATAGCATCTAAGAGCAAAGTTGAGATTAAGAGATTGAAGACTGAACTCAATCTTGAGTTTGAAATGAAAGATCTTGGTGAAGCTAAGAAGATTCTTGGCATGGAAATATGTAGAGATAGAGCCCATGTGTCTCAGAAGCAGTATTTGAAGAAGGTACTACAGCAGTTTGGCATTAACGAGCAGACAAAACCTGTAAGTACCCCGTTGGCCTCTCATTTCAAGCTTTCTGCACAACTATCTCCTTCGACGGATACAGAACGAGAATACATGTTGCAAGTTCCGTATTCTAATGCAGTGGGTAGCTTAATGTATGCTATGGTGTGTACAAGACCCGACATTTCACAGGCAGTTAGCATAGTGAGCAGGTATATGCATAATCCTGGAAAAGGACATTGGCAAGCTGTGAAATGGATTCTACGGTATATTCAAAAGACCGTAGATTTTGGATTACTGTTCGAGCAGGATAATACACTTGGTGAAGGTGTTGTTGGGTACGTTGATTCTGACTATGCCGGTGATTTGGATAAACGAAGATCAACCACCGGTTACGTGTTTACACTTGCTGGAGGACCAATCAGTTGGAAGTCTACTCTACAGTCTACAGTTGCTTTGTCAACCACAGAAGCCGAATACATGGCTGTAACAGAGGCTGTAAAGGAAGCTATTTGGTTACAAGGTATGGTTAAAACCTTGGGACTGGTTCAGGAGCATATTAACGTGTATTGTGATAGTCAAAGTGCTATTCATTTAGCAAAGAATCAAGTCTATCATGCACGTACAAAACACATCGACGTACGATTCCATTTTGTGCGGGAAATTATTGATGAAGGGAAGATTCGTCTTCAGAAGATTAAGACTGCAGATAATCCCGCAGATATGATGACCAAGGTGGTAACAGCAACCAAGTTCGAACATTGTTTGAAGTTGATCAATATCCTGCGAGTTTAACAGTTGAAGAAGGCACTATCAAGTATTGTTGGCAAAGGAAGAAAGAATTGTGTGAAGATAAGATTATCCTAATCAAATCTTCAAGGTGGAGATTATTGGCTATAGCCCATCTTTGAAAAGTCAAAGATGGGGGCTATAGCAAGTTGGAAGCAAATTGGCAATAGTTAGGCACCGAAAGTTTTTTTTGGCATGGGATAATTGCAATTTTGGTCCCTATTTGAATAGGTAATTTGCAAGTTGATCCCTGAACCTCAACTATAAATAGGCCTAACCATTTCTCATTTTCTTCATCCCACAATTTGCCATTCTCTACTTAAGGCATTGTTCTCTCTCCCTATTTGTATATTTTCACTTGTAATTTTGGAGTGAAATATATTTGTTAGTGCCCGAGGACGTAGGCGAAATTTGCCGAACCTCGTTAAAATTCTGGTGTTCTTTATTATTTATTTTTCATATCTTGTGAGTGTGATTGTAGTTATTTATTGTGCTATTAAATTATGATAGAGGGATATTCTGGCTAGGAAAGATCTGGTACTTAAGTAATCCTCGTGATCCACCTCTCTTCCCTGGGAATTGAACTCAGTGTAATTTTTTAGTACAATAATTGTACTCTTTTACACGCTTCCGCACAGCAGATAAGTTGAGAAGTATGTTTCCTCAATACAATTATCCTAAAAGGTACGTCTCTTGCTGCAGCGGAATATGTAGCATCTTCTAGTCTAACCCTTTAGGAATTTGTATGTTACTTCATCATCATTATTATACATGGCTTGGGATTTTTCATGTATGGTTTTCTTCTTTGTGATCCTCAATCACTTGTGCAATGGTTGCTTTAGTGAGGGAGGGGAGGAAGATACGATTAGTTCAGAGAAATTACAAAGGCTGGGGTGGAATAATCGGCCATTGGAAGAAACTCTTGTGGATTCCATTGAGAGCTATAAGAAGGCTGGAATCTTGGATTAATATATAAAACAGCCTTTTGGTTGTGATTTTAATTTCTGTTCACTATGTGCTCTAGTTTCCTCCTAGTCGCATGAGAGTCCCCACTTGTTGTGTTCGACAGTTTCAAAATAATAATGTCATACAATTTGCATCTCTTCCATGCTAAACATAGCGACTATCTAAATAAACAGAGAGATGTTTACATGTTTATGAATAGAACTATTTTTATTTTTGAAAGGTTGAAGAAAACAGTAGAAGTTGGGTTGGATAATGTTTTGTGAATGAACAAAAACCATAAAATCTTCACATTCTATCAACTGTGGTTTAGACCAGTGTGCAGCTTTTGGTTTGATAACGTATTCTTGGAATTGAATTGGTGTTTTGCTTACTGAAATGAAGGAAAATATTGAACATTTCTTAGTCGCCAGGGATATGGAAACACTTATAATACTAATTTATCAAAATTTCATGCCTCATCATCTAAATTGTCTATCCGTATTGTTTGATATGCAAATAACCAATAGATTACGTCGCAAGGACTAAGGATCTTTACACTCAGAAAGTTAAAAACTATTTTCCAGACAATCTTTTTTTTCATATAATATTCTTGGGTTAAAATGCAAATTCATAACCATACTATTGGTGAGTATTGAAATTTGTCACTTTATTTTGTTTTAATTAATATTTATCATTATACTTTAAGAATATGATTAAATTTGCCACATAATTATTATATGATTAAATTTTATCACTAAACTTTGAATTTTATTGAATTTTACTACTAATCTTGAGTTTTAATAAAATTTTACCAATTAATATTGATTTTGATGATTTGAAAATAAAATTTAACAAGAAAATATTATTTCAAATATTATATTTTCATAGTTAACAATAAATTAATAAAATATTAAAAGATAATACATCAACATAGAATTTTTATTTAATAAAAGGAAGACTTGAAAAATTAAAAATAAAAAAGATTAAGTTTATTTTTTTGTAAATAAGTTTTTGTATTAATTGTTGATACTATATTAATTTATTTTTTTTAATTATTAAATTATAATATTTTTGTATTAAAGTCGACTTCAAAATATTTTAAAATTAAAATTGAATAGTAAAATTCAATAAAAAAATCAAATTTTAATGGGAAAATTTTATCAAACAAAAGTAAAGTGAAAATATAGTGGTAAATTTATCTTTAGTTCAAAAATAAAATAGTAAATATCAATCAAAATAAAGTATTGTGAAAATTTTCAAATTTAACCTAAAGTGTAGTGGCAAATTTACACATTAACCCAATATTTTTTTTTAATTACAAAATCATAAAAAGTAATTGTCGAAACCCTTTTTTGGAAATCAACTTTTTATTTTAAAACAAACGGAAATGAGAGTCGCCACCAATCCTTTTATTAGGTGTGATCGGATCAACTCAAAACTCATTTTAATAAAATGTTAAATTTAAAATGATACTTTTCGATCTACAAAATCCAAGAAATGAGTTCGGGAGTCGATTATGCATGAGGAATGATTAGCACCCTCATAACGCACAGAATTGGTACCTAGTAGATTACTTGATGTCTTAGTGTCGAGAATTAAAAATTTGAAAGGAGTTTAAAACATGATCTCTTTTTGTATCAAGACATTACTTAACAAAATTAATTTTCACGAAAAAGGCTTATTTCAAGTTAAGCGAGAAGAAAATATCATGTCCCATAAGTTAGGATACAATGTCTTAAATCCTCGAAAACAAGAATAAACGCCATTTGACCGTTACTTAAATCTCGTTTTTTAATTTTTAAAATAGATATTCGACTATTTTGGTTTTAAAAAGAAGTCATATTTCGTAAGTTAGGAACACGACTCTTCTAATTCCAAAAATAGTGAACATTGCCTCTCTTTTTTTCTTTTAAAATATTTCCTATTCATGTGGTAAAACGAATGTAACCTTTTAATGATATGTTTTTTATTTATTTATCTAGACCTAGTAATAAAATGGACGAATAGGTTTTAACGCGATACACAGCACGGATGTTAGCAAAATATTATAATAACAAGTAAAAATGAAATGATGATATTAAAATGATAAGTAAATAAATGAACAAATAAGTATAAAAAAAATAAAAGTACTATGCAAGTGAGTAATAATAATAAAACTATGGTGACAACAAAACCATTTATAGTAATAATAGCGATAATTATACTATAGTTACTATCATAATATTAGCATGAATAATAATATAATAATAATAAGGGTGAATAATGCATCATAAAAGGAAATATAAATAACATCAATTTAATTATTAAAAGGGGTTAAAGAAATAATAAATAAATAAATTCAAAAAAGGTTAAAATTAAATAAACCAAGGTCTAAATCAGAATTAAAATGAAATTAAAAGCATAAATTGTAATAAAATAAATAAATAAGTAAATAAAGGATTAAAATATAACATGCGAAAAATAATAGGGGCTAAATGGAGAATATTCCCAAATAAAAGAGTAAAATATAATAAGCGAAAAGTAACAGGGGCTAAATGGAAAATATCCCAAAACCCAAGACATGCGTCATTCCCTAGAAGGTCGGTGCTAAGTCACGGGACCAATCTGTAAGCGATTTAAAATTACAGGGGAAGAAATAAAATAATTAAAAAAGAATAGGACTAAATTGAAACAAGCCGCAAAAGCGGAAGGACCAAAGGCACAAATAAACCCCACATCAAAAACACGCGGATCCTATGCGGTTCGGGTCAGGTCGTCGAGTCGGCGCTTCGAAATGACGTCGTTTTGGGGCTTCTGAGGCCAGCCCCATGTAACATCCTGAATTTGGGCCTAGAATAAATGGGTTTCGTGTGTTCAGAAAATAGATTTTTGTCGATAAAAAAAAAAAGAATAATGAATTAAGTGTGATTAAAAAAAATTATGATTTGCATGTTTAGTTTAATTTTTAGGTGATTTAGGAAGGGTTGGTAGTGTTGGAAAAGTCCTAGGCTCGATCAAGGGATTTAGCAAAAATTTTGTTTTACCCTTACGAGTGGTTGGTGTTTTAGTTAGAAGGCTTTTAAAATATTTTTGGGTTGAAGATAACCCAATGAAGTAGGTGGTCTGGTGGCTTGGGGCGTTCTCAATAAGCTGGAGGTCAAAAGTTCAAGTCTTGGGTATGGCAAAAATTTTTTATTTCGCATATGTTAGTATGAAGGCCAGAGTTTAGGTCTTATAATTAGTTGGGACTGTTTCATGACACAAGGAAACGCTTGGCCTAGTGGCAAAGGCGTTAGGAGCAGGAGGGGGGAGTAAGGTTCTAGTCGCATTGTGCGTGAAATGTTGGGTTTTTTTTTAAGTAAACCTGGAGCACAGAATAAAGGTTGATAATTAATTGAGAAGGAATTATGACTCAAATGAAACGGGCGGTGCAGTGGCAAAGGGAGTGTGTCATAGTGAAAAGGTCAGAGGTTTGAAGCTGGGTGTTGGTTAATATTTTTAGATTTCTTTGGATGATTCGGTTGCTAAGAAAATAGGCTTTAAAAGAAGTTGACAACGGAATATATCACAAGAATGGTTGTGGTGCAGTGGCTGGTAGCGTGTGGTGGTTCCTGCAGGTCTCAGATTCGAGTTGCCTTGTGCGCAATAACTTGAAATTTTGCTGCTGGCGTGGGAAGGTGTTTGAAGTGGACCAAAACACCAATTGATGGCTGCTGTTCGAGGGAAGCAATTTGAATGTTATTCAAATTGGATTTTTGGCTAGTAATGGAATTTTTGGATGAGGATTGAAGATAAAATTTAGTGATAATAAAGGAATTTAATTGGTGATAAGTTTGAGTCGATTAGGGAGTGTAGGTTTATTCTATTTATTTATTTATTTTAGTATATATGGGTACCGAATTTTCCCTTTTTATTTGTAGAATTTTTAGTTATTAGGAAGGGCACTTTCGGTTTTTGATAGGTAAGTGCCGAAATTTCTATAAATAGGGGGTTAGCTCATTAATTCCGGCATTTGAACCCTACTATTTTCTTCTTTCTCTGTGCCGAAATTCTCAGTCTTCCTCTGCAATTTCTTTTCTTTTGATTTCTTCAAAAGCCAAAATCTCCCAATCTTCTCAACATCTTTTCTTTCAAAAGCCGAAACCCTGAATTCTCTTCTTATCTCCATAGCCGAATTCTCTAAAATCCTAGCATCATTCCGTTTGTTCTCTTTTCCCGAAGTGTTCATCATAGCCGAACCCTATTCCATATTTCGGTAAGTTCTCTGTTATTTCCTGTTTTCTTTTCTTTTCTCCTTCTGGCCGAATGGTCTCTTAATCCTTGTTAATTGGTTCATTCTTCTTTTCTTAAAAGCCGAAATCCCTAGATCTCACCTCTTATTTTTGCCGAAATCTTTGTGGTATCTGCTTGTGCCAAATCTCGGGGGAAACTGAAGGTAAGTATCGATTCATAAGACTTCAATTCTTTCCGGGTTTTTAGGGACTCTAGCCAAATGGCTATAAGGAAACTAATCTTAAGTTTTTCTCTTATTTGCGGCATTCCGGGATTTGAAGAGGAGTCAATCGTGTAGATCTCTAAGCCAGAGTTCAGTAACACTCGAATCGTGTTACTTTCGGGATTTCAAGGTAAGGAGATATATTAGTTTTAACGTGTAAATTCGGGTATTTATTAACCCTTGGCCGATTGTAGGGAAGGCCAAATCTTCGTGTTTTCCGGCTTTTGAGCAAGGTTTTAGACTAAGGGTTGTAGATCCAGATAGTAAGGATATTGAACTAAGGGTGTAAAACTACGCGATATCAGGTGTGTAACACTTCCACACCATTTAGATTGCCTTCTAAAATATGTTTATCAATCTGTTATATTCTGGTTAATGCCGAAATCCCGGCATAACAATTGAAACCCAAAGAGGGTAGAAGCAAATCACTAGGTTAGTGATCCCTGTCATTCTAAGTGAATGTTCTGATTAAATGATATGAATATGCCGATTTTCTGTGATTGCATGGGGTTGGGTTTGATGAAAGGGGAAGTGTTCTGTTGTAGCGGCTTTTGCCATGACCTGTTGTAGCGACTTTTGCCTTGACCTGTTGTAGCGGTTTTTGCCGTGACCTGTTGTAGTGGCTTTTGCCATGATCTGTTGTAGTGGCTACGGCCATGATCTGACGATGAGCAGCAAGACTGCCATCAATGGCGTGTAGTGGTGTGGGTTGAGTAGAAATCCCCAATGGTGTGAATGGCTGGTACGGGTGGCATGTAGCGGATGGAAACCTAGGATTTGGGTTGGGCTTTGCATATTTTCTGATATATTATATTCTGTTATATGTTCTGTGGGGTTAAGGCCCAAATCTAATGGTGCATGAGGGTTGCACACTGAGTCTCGCGACTCACCCTATTATTTTTAACAATTTCAAGAAGCACCTAGTGCATCGGATCTGGCTGGAGAGGAGCGCAAGGTGGCCATGCGAGAGAATACTTGATCCAACAGAAGATTTTACTTAGAATATTATTTTTAATATTTTTTATTAAGGGTTTTAAATTTCGTTGTAATAAGGCCTTGGGCCACTAGACTATTATTTATGTTTTGGTTTTATGTTGGGCTTTTATTACTAGGCATTTAAATTTTATGTTTAAATTAAGCTAAGACATGTACAAAATTTCGGTTTTTATTTAAAATTCACCAAGGCATTTTATAACTTATATCTTATATGACTTAATAAATTATTAAGTTTTCGGTATAAATACTTAAAACCTGATAATCGTTTTCCAAAGTGCCACATTGTTTTTATTAAATTTCCTTAGTGACATACCAGATCTGGTTGTAGTGTTTGGGCTGGGTTTGGGGTGTTACACCCCAAGCGACGATGTGTAATGGCCCTATAAATACCCAAAAAAATTTTAAAAATCATTTCAGACCCCTTTAAAAAATTTGAAACCCTCTTTTTTCTCTCCAAAGCCCTCATAGATCCAGCCTTTGAGCCGCCTTGGGCTACCGTGGCCACCGGTCATCGGCGGCGACGGCCGTCGCCTTCAGTGGCCGGAAAAATGCCCTTTTTATCCTTTTATTTTAGAAAAAAACTTTTTTAACATTTTTTGGCCCCGATCTCGAAGGCAAAGCCTTCTATTCGCAAAAGACCAAAAAATGCTTTTGATTCTTTTGCATAACCGGTGCGCACAACCATGCCCTACTCCGGTGAACCCAAACCAAACCCTAATGGGTTCTGGGTCTTTTTGGCGCCGGAGAAAACCTCCACTGATAGAGGGAGGTGAATCGACTCAAGTAAAGAGAAAACCTCCAATGATAGAGGGAGGTGAATCGACTCAAGTAAAGAAAACGATTTCTATCTTTTTATTTATTATTTTTTCAAAATAAATAAAAACAAGAAAATCACCTTTCTTTATATTCTGTTTTTTTATTGCTTTGTATATATTTCTCCGTAAAAGTTACATGCCATTGTTATGGCTTTTATAGCCATATTACAAAATCGTTTATCCTTTTTTTTCTATCTTTTCTACTGTTTTGCTTCTGTTCTTTTTTGTTTCTGCGTTTTTTCTTTGCAGGTAGTGGTGCGCGGTCAATGACGACAGTGGGAAGCTCACATTTTCCATTTTGGTGCAATGGCGACAGGGGCGCGTCAGGCCTTGGGCTGTGAGTACGCTGAGATGGGACGTGGCACAGAGGACTAGAGTTTCCTTTAGTTTTTCTGAAAACTGAAGGTTGTGGGCTATTGGTAGTTTGGGCTTGGGTTATTGGGTTTTAGGGTTAGGTTATATTGTTTTGGGCCTTAGGGTTTTTTTGTATTTGGGTCGTTTTTGTAATTGGACTTGGGTTTTATTATAATTATTTATTTTTGGTTTTTATATTTTGTTTATTTATTTTTGGTTTTGGGCTAGACAAAATTGGGCCTTTACAGCTACCCCTCTTTGCTCGTTGCTGTGTAATGGGAATGGAGTAAAGACTTTAAGAAGGGCCCATTTTGTCTGGTCCTGTCGAATTTTGACTTCTTTGTTGCTCCTCTTTTTCAAGTAGCTTCATTCTAACCCACTGCAACTTCAGATGTATAGGATTCGTCGCTTCAATTTGCTCTACTGCAACTTCAGAGAGATAAGATTTGTAGCTTCAATCTGCTCCACTGTAACTTCAGGGAGATAAGATTCATAGCTTCAATCTGCTCCACTGGAACTTCAAGGAGATAAGTTTTGTAGCTTCAATCTGCTCCACTGCAACTTCAGAGAGATAAGGTTCGCTTTAATATGCTCCACTGCAACTTTAGGGAGATAAGATTTGTAACTTCAATCTGCTCCACTGAAACTTCATGGAGATTAGATTTGTGGCTTTAATCTGCTCCATTGTAACTTCAGGGAGATAAGATTCTTAGCTTCAATCTTCTCCACTGCAACTTCAGAGAGATAAGGTTCGCTTTAATCTGCTCCACTGCAACTTTAGGGAGATAAAATTTGTAACTTCAATTTGCTCCACTGCAATTTTAGGGAGATTAGATTTGTGGCTTTAATCTACTCCATTACAACTTTAGGGAGATAAGATTTGTAGCTTTAATCTGCTCCACTTCAACTTCAGGGAGATAAGATTTGCTATGATGATTTCAATCTGACCCACTGCAACTTCAGAGGTATAGGATTTGTGGTTTCACTGATCTATTACACCATTCTCTGGAGAACATGACCTGTAGAATCCATTTCATAGGCCTATATTTATGCGAAGTGATTAGGATGTTATGATTAGAATGAATCAAATGCTTCTAACTAGATGTATATGAATGATATTTATATAAATGCATAATGTCATTTTTTAGAATGATCCCTTCTATAGTGCTTAGGTTGACATTGCTCGTTGTTCTTCAAGGTTCTATTACTGATGTGTTACCATGCCTTCTTGTTCAAATTTGGTATCTTTGACAGGAAACTAGAAGAAGTGATCACAATTTAGACTTTTCGTTCCCAGATATTTCCAACCCTTAGATTTGGTTAGTTCTAACTAGTGCTCCTGTTTCAAGTTCTTGTACTATTTAGAAAACCTTTCAGAGCAATATACAAAAATCCTTTTACTTGAATATTGTTAGTCCATTAATCATTATTTCAATGTAAAAATACTTCGAAAAGATTGTAACAAATGGACAAGATTGAAATTTATTGGGAGCAAAGCTCGAAATAAATAGATTAATCAAAATAGCAAACGTTGCTAAAATACAAAATGAGTAAGACGAAAATAGGTGCCCCAAATATTGCAGCATGAGCTTCTCTTCACAAGCTTCTTGAGGACCATTTTGAGCTTGATATATGTTTAGGAGATCTAGAGTGCTTTGTTGATGCCCCAAGATGTAATGTTTCTCCTTCCGAGAAGACATAACTACCACATGTTCAATCTTCGATCCAAATTTGAGTTGCCCTTTCTCGGGTTTTCAACTCAAAATCCCTTTAGTCTCAAGGCGCCCTTTGCGAGTTTTTGCTTTGGCCTCTCCCTTTTTTTTAGGTGAAGTATTT
Source organism: Gossypium australe (assembly GCA_005393395.2). NCBI lineage: Eukaryota > Viridiplantae > Streptophyta > Magnoliopsida > Malvales > Malvaceae > Gossypium > Gossypium australe. The sequence goes on from CM016618.1 coordinate 77,508,606, forward strand.
ATTGAATGAGTCTGGATTCACGGGATTAGGCAGGTTTTTTCCATCCATCTCGGTCAAAATTAACGCTCCTCCAGAAAATGTCTTCTTTACCACATAAGGTCCTTCCTAATTTGGCATCCATTTTCCTCTGAAGTCGTTTTGTACGGGCAGGATCTTTTTCAATACTAGATCTCCTTCATAGAATTCTTTGGGGCGAACCTTTTTGTCATAAGCTCGCATCATTTGTTTTTAGTACATCTGACCATGACGGATAGCTTTCAACCTCTCCTCTTCGATCAAGTTCAACTGATCATATTGAGATTGGATCTATTCTGCTTCATCTAACTTCAACTCTGACAAAACTCGAAGAGAAGGAATCTCGACTTCAATGGGTAAAACCGCCTCCATTCCATAAACCAAGGAGAAAGGCATTTCCTTGGTGGAGGTTCTAACAAACGTTCGATAAGTATAGAAGGCAAATGGTAACTTCTCATGCCAATCTTTATAAGTCTCTATCATTTTCCCCACGATCTTCTTAATATTCTTATTGGCTGCCTCCACTGCACCATTCAATTTTTAGTGATATGGTGATGAGTTGTAATGTTTGATCTTGAATTAACTATAGACCTCCGCTATCTACTATTGTTTAAATTCAACGCATTGTCAGATATGATCTTTCTGGCATTCCATACTGACATATGATTTCTTTCTTCAAGAATTTGTTTACGGCCGACTTCGTGACATTGGTGTAAGATGCGGCCTCTACCCACTTGGTGAAGTAATCGATGACCATAAAGATGAATCGATGCCCATTGAAAGCTTTTGGTGAGATTGGCCCAATGACATCCATGCCTCACATAGAGAAAGGCCATGAAGAAGTCATAATGTGAAGAGGTGAAAGAGGCACATGTATTTTGTCTCCATAAATTTGGCACTTGTGGCATCTCTTGACATAACCGATGCAATCCCCTTCCATGGTGGACCAATAATACCCGAATCTCATGATTTGTCTGACTATTATAAAACCATTAGCATGTGTTCTGAAAACACCCTCATGGACTTCTTCGAAGATTTTCTTAGCCTCAATAGCATTCACATATCTTAGTAACACCTGATCCTTTCTTCTTTTATATAGGATCTCCCCATATAAGACATAGTCATTGGCCAGTCTTCTCAGCGTCCTTTTATCATTCTCTGTTGCCTGATCAGAGAATTCATGATTCTTCACTTATCGTAGTATATTGTGGTACCAAGGGTGATCATCCTTTTCTTCTTCTTCGATGTTGTAACAATGGGCCGGAGCCTCATAAATACTCACTTGGATAGGTTTTACATCCTCTTGTCTATTCACTTTGACCATGGAAGCTAAGGTAGCCAAGGCGTCAGCCATTTGATTTTTATATCGCAGGAGGTAGAAAAAGGTAATGTCATCAATCTCCTTAATTAACTCTAGGACCAACCTTCTATAGTCGATCAACTTGGGATCTCTTGTCTCCCATTCACCTTTGAGTTGATAAATCACTAGTGCAGAATCCCCATATACCTCTAGTACTTTGATCTTGCTTTCTATGGCTGTACGGATACCCATGATGCATGTTTCGTATTTTACCATGTTATTCGTGCAATCAAAATCCAATTTACTAGTAAAACGATAATGATCTTCGTTTGGCGATACCAAGACTGCCTCGATTCTGTTACCCATAACGTTTGAGGCCCCATCAAAATTTAGTTTCTAGGGATGTTCTTCTTGAGCACCTTCTTTAGTGGTCGCAACATACATCAGATCCTCATTTGGAAATTGAAACTTAAAGGCTTGTAATCCTCTAATGGCTAGAAAATTTGCTATTGCACTCCCTTTTACCACCTTCTGGTTCACAAAGATTATATCAAATTCAGAAAGCAAAATTTGCCATCGGGCCATTCTTCCATTCAAAGCAGTTGACTTCGTCATGTACTTTAGAGGGTCCATTTTTTAGATTAGCCAAGTTGTATGGTACAATATGTACTGTCTCAGTCTCCGGGTTGTCCAAATTAAGGCGCAACACAACTTCTCAATTAGCGAGTATCTTGTCTCACATTCATTAAACTTCTTACTGAGGTAATATATCGCTCTTTCTCTTCTCCCCGACTCATCATGTTAGCCAAGCACGTATCCCATAGAATTCCCAAATACTGCCAAGTATAATATCAGCGACTTATCTAGGGTAGGTGGCATCAGCACTGGGGCATTGGACAAGTAATGTTTGACCTTGGTGAAAGTCTTATGGCATTCCTCATCCCAACACTTTGATTGTGTTTCTTAAGAAGACAAAATATAGAATCATATTTCTCGGTTAATTGTGAAATGAACCAAGCGATGTGATTTAATTTCCCTAAGAAACCAAGAACATCTTTTTGAGAGCGTCGAGAAGCAACTCCTGTATAGCATTGACCTTATCCAGGTCGATCTCGATCCCTTTTCCGCTGACTACAAATTCTAGCAATTTTCTCGACCTAGCCCTGAAGGTACATTTTGTTGGATTGAGCTTTAGCTGGAATTTTCTCAACCTCAAAAACAGTCTCCACAAGACTTGTACATGCTCTTTTTCTGCTGGGGATTTTGCAACCATATCATCGACATAAACCTAGATTTCTTTGTGCATCATATCATGAAACAAAGTTACCATGGCTCTTTGATATGTCGCTTCTGTATTTTTCAATCCGAATGGCATCACTTTATAGCAAAATGTTCTCCACATGGTTACAAATGTGGTCTTTTCCATGTCTTCAGGATGTACCTTTATCTGGTTGTAACCGGAGAAGTTATCTTTATAGCAAAATGTTCCCCACATGGTTACAAATGTGTCTATGTGAGGCAACGGGAAATTGTCTTTTGGGTTGGTTATGTTTAAATCTATGTAGCCTGCACACATTCGTACTTTCCCATCTTTCTTAGAGATAGGGACTATATTGGCTACCCACTCCGAGTATTTAACCACTTATAGGAAGCCAGCGTCAAATTGTTTCAACCTCTTCTTTTATTTTCAACAGGACATCAAGCCTCATCTTTCGAGGTTTCTGTTGAACCGAATTGCATTCTTCTCTTATGGGAAGCCGATGTACCATGATATCAGTACTTAGACTAGGCATGTCTTGATACGACCATACGAAGACATTCTTAAATTCTTGGAGCAACTCAATGAGGTCTCGCTTTGTCTCTGCAGTGATGCAAGCTCCGATCTTTACCTCTTTCTTTTCTTGTTTGTCTCCCAAACTACTGACTCTTTGTAAGGTAGGATTTTTTTATCATCTTGTTCTACCTTCCTTAAAAAAATCAGGAGATAGGTTACAATCTCGATCATCTTCAAAGTCTTGAGGTTCCTCTTAACACATATCTCGCTCAAAAGGAGACTTTGATTAGCAGCAGCGTCGCTCATGTCATTGATATCTGCAGACCTGTTATAGGAATAAAAGAAGATCCAAAGAACAAATGAATATAAGAATAATTATCTGTGTGGTAGGAGTATGAATGAAATGAAAAAATAGAAGAATATTTTCCAAACGAGGCATAAAGATGCATTTTATTAAAATAAAAAAGAGTGGGCATATGCCTTTTTCACAAAAGGATTCTTATTGCTTTCAGGCTTGAAGCAATAAATGTGTTTTGAACATTACTTTGAATTAGTTTTAAAAATTACAGGGATCTCTTCCACAGTCCATTTGTTCAAAACACTTCCGGGGATATAAGGACAAATGCCTAATAGGTTCTCCCCAATTTCTTCTTCGGATATGGAGATGATGCTCAAGTTTTCCAACATTCCTTCTGGGCTTTCTTTTTCTGACATCTTTCACTCAGGATAAATGATTTCTCCTGACACGAACATTTTAGATATATGGGGAAAAATTATCGGTTCCCATTTGACCTCTCCCTTACTTAGTCGCGCTCTTCTTCTTTCTTGCTTCTTCTCCATCTCCTCCTTCTTTTTCCTTGCATCTGGCTTGTACCTAAGCCAAATCGGTCTTGTTTGTCCATCAGTATTGGTGCCTCGACTCTTCCTTGAAGGTATTTTTCGAGTCCTCTTCTAGGTAAGGCTCCTTTTCCAACCGTCAACTACAGGCTCATGCTCGTGGTTTTGGATATTTTTGGCACTAGGATCTTGTTTCCTTCGACAATGAAAGTTGCATTAACAAATTCTAGTGATCAAAAGAAACATTCTATTGCCTCTTCATCCACTCCTATGTACGATGCGTCACTAGTTACGGATGCGATGATATCCTCTTCAGCGTTTATTGTTACCAGTCAACCTTCTGTTACCAGTTTTAACTTTTGGTGCAATGACGACGACACTGCCCTAGCCGAATGAATCCAAGGCCTACCCAGCAAGCAGTTATAAGAAAGTTTGATATCCATTACCAAAAAATCTATCTCATATGTGTTTAGACCAATTAAGAGAGGTATCTCAATCCTCCCCATCGCCCTCCTTTTTGTACCATCGAATGCTCTCACTATATTTTGGCACGTCTTCATGTGAGAGTTATTTACTGGTAATCTACTCAGTGTGGATAGATGCAAGACGTTCAGCGTAGATCTATTATCGATTTAACACTCTTGGCAATGTATATCCTTTGCAGAAGGTAGTGATGTGTAAAGCCTTTGTGGATCCCATGCCCCCTAGAGGTATTTCATCATCATTGAAAAAGATGAAATTGCCGGTACTTAAATTGTTAACCAAACGGTCTAGCTTGTTTACAGAGATATCATTAGCGACATAAGTTTCATTTAACACCTTCATCAACGTGCTACGATGTGTCTCTAAGCTCAAGAGTAAAGCTAGTACTGATATGCGAGTTGGCTATTGTGTAGCTGTTCTACAACATTATACTCACTATGCTTCAAGAACTTCAAGAATTCTTTAGCCTCATTCTCAGTTACTAGCTCATTAACAGGTGATTCAAGTCTAGCCGTTTTTTTCTTTCTTGCACTCAATTGATAGGGTTTTTTCCTTAATGGGCCTGGTTCTCGCACTTGCAAGGTCATTGAGTCTCCCACTGCACATGAAGAAACCAATATCTTGGCTCTCTTTTGAAGTGTTAACCGAGTTCTCCTCTCCCAGGATCATCACGTTGCAGTCATAATTCCATGGAATCCTTTTGCTATCCTCGTAGAGAAAAGCCACGGGTTTCTGAATTATGACTCTTGGCGCTGCTTGTGTTCCCGCTTCATTACTTCTTGGTTGTGAAATAATCACCACTGGGTGATTGACCTTGTAGACTTTATCTGTTGATCCTTCCTTTAAGGTGCAAACATCTCCTCCTTCCAAGCCTTTAACATCTTCAAAAAAAATTTATTTCTTTGTTATCCATCAGATTTGCACTAAAGTCCTGAACTAAACGCACTCTTGGATCTCATGACCTTCTTTAGCGTGGAACTCACGTTAGCTCCTCACTCCTTTGGGCCTCTCCTCTGAATCTTGCATGATTAATCCTTCGTCTATCATTTTTTTCTAGACCTTCGTCTATCATTTTTTTCTAGACCCATTTTAGTGGGGTTTTTACTTCCGCAACATCGGTTTTGGTCCTCTTTCCTCCACTCTCAATTATCGTGTTTACCCCTTAGTATGAATGATTGAGTAATAGATTTCCTACCACATTAGGTCCCGATTGATCATCGAACCTTACAATCCCCATTTTGATAAACCTCTCAATCAACTTTTTGAATGTAGTACAGTTCTCAATTGAGTGTGTAACATCCTGAAAAGGGCCTATGCATTTTCGGTTTAATTGGAAGAAATGACATGTCTTATATGTTATGACTATGTTTTGAACATTTTTGGAAACCTGGAAATGTATGGAAATGTTAAGTTTAAAAGAGGAAAGTGAACCTTTTTGGAAACTAAGAAAGGTAAGGAAATGATTTGGAAATGATTCAAAAGAGGAAAGTGAACATTTCTGGAAACTTGGAAATGTAAGGAAATGTTAAGTTTAAAGGAGGCAAACGAAAATTTTTGGAAACTTGGAAATGTAGAGAAATGTCAAGTTTTAAGGTTTAAAAAGAGGAAATTAAGGCAAGGTGGCCTTAAGAAAATTAGTAGGAGGAATTTGACACACAAACGGGCTTGGAAAAGTGGCCTGTAGATGCCACTTAGGGCCTCTAGAAATGGCGCCACATGCAAGGGTGTTGGGCCTGAGTTCGAGTCACTTGGGAAGCAAATAAAAGAAGTTTTATTTTTGCTTCCAGAAGCAGAGAGGTGGACGACATTAAGGCTCTTAAAAGATGAGTTTTATTCTCTTTAAATTTCGGCTAAATAGGGGATAAATAAGGGATTTATTTATCATTATTTTCAAGAGTTAATAGTTGGATTAAATTCTTTTTATAAAGTGATAATTCAAGGGATAAAGCTATTAAAATAGAAGAGTGGTGGCCAAGTAAGGGACTCTAGCCTATTAATTTCGGCTATAAAAGGGAGAGTAAGGCTATTCTTCATTCATACTTTTCTCTTCAAGAAAACCTCTGCCGAAATTCTCTAAAGTTTCTCCTTTTCTCTCTGCCGAATTCTCTCTGCCATTATTCTCTTTTTCTCTTTTCTTTCTAATCCCTCCAAAAGCTGAAAGCTTGCTAAGATCAAGGCCATAGCCAAATAGTTTGAGACTTCAAGCAAAGGAACTGTCGATATCTAAAGTAAGGGTAAGATCTCATTCGGTTTCATCCTTTTTCTTTTAAGATTTGCCGAAATCTAGGACTAACCCCATTAATATCTTGTTGCCGAAACCTTGAAGAGATCTTTCGGGATTTACTAAGTGTCGACTACAAGGAAGGAGAAGTTCTTTTCCTGAAGGTACACCATAAGCCGCGTGTTCCCTAGTTATTCGGTGAGTTTCGGGATTTAAAATCCACAAGGTAGGTGTCTATAACATTCGGCCAAGGCCTATTTTGGATATCTAGATTTATTTCTTACTTTGTTTAAAAGCCGAAACTAACCTATGATGTGACTTAATGTTTGGCCGAATGCAAGAAGGTGTACAACAAAGTTTTCGGGATTTGACTATAGTCAATTCGACACCAAGGTAAGTTTTAGTGTACTAATCCTACTAGGATTTGGATTTATGGCCGAATGGTTCTTTACTAAGTATTGAATGATTGATTAAATGTAGAGATCTAAGATCTAAGGCATTAGATCAAGCTTTCCGGGATTTGGATTGGAAACCTTAAGCGAATCAGGTGTGTACCCCACACTAATTCTTAATAAGTTTATGGCAATATTTAAATATGCATGTATGTTATAAGAATGTGAATATGGCTAAGTACCATGCTATGGTACAAAAGTACTCAGGTACGTTTCCTACTCCTACTAGGATTATGAAATATGTTATGTGTAACATGAGAATAATGATAAGAATGTGAAGGTGCCGATGTGAATGTGACTATGCCTGTGGTGAAACACCCCAAACCCGGCCCACGAGCTTTGACCAGATATGGTATGTTCCTCAGGAAAACCGGTTCAAATTCTTTTGCTTCTTAGGAAAAACTTGTGCGATTTGAAAGAAAGTTTGTTTTGGGTTGGGCTTGAGTTGAAAACGAATTCGATTTTATATTGAAAACCTTTTTTAGTTTTAAGTGATAAAACATATAGAGTATTTTCAAAAATGAATTACTTAATCTTTAACTTAATAAAAATTTGTAAATATAATTAAACAATAAGACAGAAATAACATAGTTCACTAAGGCCTTATTACATCAAATATAACCCAAATTTAAAATTTAAAATACTTAAAATAAAATAAAAGTCCAAATCGTAAATTTCTTGCTGTGCATGGCCATCCCTAAGCTTCTGCCGAGCCCGGTCCATTACTGTTTGTCACCTGAAAATAGTCCCACAATGGGGTGAGTCAACAGACTCAATGTGTACACAACACTAAGTCCAAATAGATTTAGGCATACCATACATATCAAACCATATAATAACCCATATAGCAAATAGTAATGCAACTTATTCACATGTGCTCACTTATTGGGCTTGGCCCATAACCATATCACATTCTTATAATAGGGTAGTTAACCACATAATTTCCACATACTGGGCTTAGCCCATTTCCACACTGATCCACATTCATATACTGGGCTTGGCCCTTTTCTTAATAATCCACATATCAACTGGGCTTGGCCCATTTCCATATTAAATATTCATATCAGATATAATATGCAAAGTGCACCCAACCCAACCTAGGGTCCATCCTCTACACACCCCCGTATCCAGCCTACACACACCAGGGGATTAACAAATCACCCTCTCCTTTTCACTCCAAAGGCAATCAATGCCGTCCACGTGCAATTAAGCACAATAATCCACAACGCGACCTCAGTCAGCGCCAATTCACGATGTAGCCATAGCTAACACCAAAACCACGATGGGACACATAGTCACTCATCAACCACGATATGGCACATAGCCTATATCAACCACGATGAGGCACAGAGCTACTCATCAAACCATGCGAACTTAATCACAAATAAATCCACGACGTGACCTCAGTCAACGTCAATCCACGATGTAGCTCAAGGCTAACATCAAACCACGTACTCGAAGTACACCTGTACCTTCTTTCATATCCCAACCCATGCATATGCAACAAGTAATAGTGGCATAATAATAAATGCATGCACATGTTATTAAGGCAATCAATCACATTTCCACAGGCATAGTCACATTCACATCGGCACCTTCACATTCTTATCATTATTCTCATGTTACACATAACATATTTCATAATCCTAGTAGGAGTAGGAAACGTACCTGAGTACTTTTGTACCATAGCATGGTACTTAGCCATATTCACATTCTTATATGATACATGCATATTTAAATATTTCCATAAACTTATTAAGAATTAGTGTGGGGTACACACCTGATTTGCTTAACGAATTCCAATCCAAATCCCGAAAAGCTTGATCTAATGCCTTAGATCTTAGATCTCTACATTTAATCAATCATTTAATACTTAGTAAAGAGCCATTCAGCCATAAATCCAAATCCTAGTAGGATTAGTACACTAAAACTTACCTTGTTGCCAATTGACTTAAGAATCAAGTCCCGAAACTTTGTTGTATTCCTTCTTGTATTCGGCCAAACATTAAATCACATCCTAGGTTAGTTTCGGCTTTTTAAACAATTATGAAATAGATCTAGATATCAAAATAAGCCTTGGCCGAATGCTATAGACACTTACCTTGTGGATTTTAAATCCCGAAACTCACCGAATAACTAGGGAACACGCGGCCTATGGTGTACCTTCGGGAAAAGAACTTCTCCTTCCTTGTAGTCGACACTTAGTAAATCTCGAAAGATCTCTTCGGCAACAAGATATTAATGGGGTTAGTCCTAGGTTTTCGAAAATCTTAAAAGAAAAAGGATGAAACCGAATGAGATCTTACCCTTACTTGAAGAAGTCTACACACCCTCCTGACACCTCTTCAGAGATTCGGCTTAGAGACTTGATGAACAATCGGCTACGAGCCCCCTATGCATTCGATTTCAAAGATGAAAGAAGAGAGGAATACTAGGCTTAGAAGGAAATTGGCTAGGGTTAAGAGAACCTGCTTTTGGCTTTTGGAAAAAATAGTAGAGAGGAGAGGAGAGCACTAAGAAATTCGGCAGAGAGAAGAAGAGAAACTTTAGAGAATTTCGGCAGAGGTTTTCTTGAAGAGAAAAGAATGAATGAAGAATAGCCTTACTCTTCCTTTTATAGCCAAAATTACTAGGCTAGAGTCCCTTACTTGGCCACCACTCTTTCTTATTTTGATAGCTTTATCCCTTGAATTATCACTTTATTAAAAGAATTTAATCCAACAATTATCTCTTGAAAATAATCTAAAATAAATCTATTATTTATCTCCTATTTAGCCGAAATTTAAAGAGAATAAAACTCCTCTTTTAAGAGCCTTAATGCCATCCACCTCTCTGCTTCTGGAAGCAAAAATAAAACTTCTTTTATTTGCTCCCCAAGTGACTCGAACTCAGGCCCACTTGCATAGCTTGTGGCGTCACCTACCTGGGCCTTAAGTGATATCTTCAGGCCACTTTTCCAAGCCTGTTTGTGTGTCAAATTCCTCCTATTAATTTTCTTAAGGCCACCTTGCCTTAATTTCCTCTTTTTAAACCTTAAAACTTGACATTTCTTTACATTTCCAAGTTTCCAAAAATTTTCGTTTGCCTCCTTTAAACTTAACATTTCTTACATTTCCAAGTTTCCAGAAATGTTCACTTTCCTCTTTTGAACTTAACATTTCTTATATTTCCAAGTTTCCAGAAATGTTCACTTTCCTCTTTTGAAACTTAACATTTCTAAATCATTTCCAAGTTTCCAAAAATGTTCATAATACATTCATAACACATAAGACATGCCATTTCGTATACTTAAATCGAAAATGCATAGGCCCTTTTCAGGATGTTACATATGGAAATGTGATTGATTGCCTTAATAACATGTGCATGCATTTATTATTATGCCACTATTACTTGTTGCATATGCATGGGTTGGGATATGAAAGAAGGTACGGGTGTACTTCGAGTACGTGGTTTGATGTTAGCCTTGAGCTACATCGTGGATTGACGTTGACTGAGGTCACGTTGTGGATTAATTGCGATTTAGGTCGCGTGGCTTGATGAGTAGCTCTGTGCCTCATCGTGGTTGATATAGGCTATGTGCCATATCGTGGTTGATGAGTGACTATGTGTCCCATCGTGGTTTTGGTGTTAGCTACGGCTACATCGTGGATTGGCGCTGACTGAGGTCGCGTTGTGGATTATTGTGCTTAATTGCACGTGGACGGCATTGATTGCCTTTGGAGTGAAAAGGAGAGGGTGATTTGTTAATCCCCTGGTGTGTGGTAGGCTGGATACGGGTGTGTGTAGAGGATGGACCCTAGGTTGGGTTGGGTGCACTTTGCATATTATATCTGATATGAATATTTAATGTGGAAATGGGCCAAGCCCAGTTGATATGTGGATTATTAAGAAAAGGGCCAAGCCCAGTATATGAATGTGGATCAGTGTGGAAATGGGCTAAGCCCAGTATGTGGAAATTATGTGGTTAACTACCCTATTATAAGAATGTGATATGGTTATGGGCCAAGCCCAATAAGTGAGCACATGTGAATAAGTTGCATTACTATTTGTTATATGGGTTATTATATGGTTTGATATGTATGGTATGCCTAAATCTATTTGGACTTAGTGTTGTGTACACATTGAGTCTGTTGACTCACCCCGTTGTGGGACTATTTTTAGGTGACGAACTGTAATGGACCGGGCTCGGCAGAAGCTTAGGGATGGCCATGCGCAGCAAGAAATTTACGATTTGGACTTTTATTTTATTTTAAGTATTTTAAATTTTAATTTTGGGAATATTTGACCTAATAAGGCCATAGTTGAATTTCTCTATTTTTACTTTTAATTGTTATGACTGCGAATTATTATTAACTAATGGATTAAATAAATTTATTTAAAACAAACCCTCAATGTTTGTCACTCTAAATAAATGGGTTTCAATATAAGATAAATTGGTTTTCAACACAAGCCCAACCAAAAACAATATTTTTTTTAAAATTTCACAAGTTTTTCCTAAGTCACAAAAGAATTTGAAACGGTTTACATCGGGGAAACATACCAGATCCGGTCAAGGCTCGTGGGCCGGGTTTGGGGTGTTTCAATTTGGTATCAGAGCCCAGTTTCAAACCTTTGGCCTAGGGTTTAAGGCCCAAAACGTTTTCAAATCGAGCCCAAATGAGTTTTTGATGATAAGCAGGTTTTCTGGCATGGCACCTAAGTCTCCGACCCGAAGTCCACCAGGTAAGTACCCCTAACCTTTGTGTGATATCTATTGTGAACTGTAGAAGGGTAGAAATGGAATAGAACGTAGACTAGCATGATAAGTATTTGAACCCTAGGACTAGTTTACCCCAACTATTACATAGGACTTAATGCTTAATTAAACAAACCTATGGCTAAGTCGCCGAGTTAGGGTGTGGCAACCATTGTGCGCATGTCTAGGATTGGATCCGGTAGAGCCTGGTATATAAGCAGTCCTAGTGACTCACCTTCTCTTCGCAGGAATCCTGCCTGGTGCGTAGCTTCGGTTCACCCTAACCAAGAGGACTCAGTCACAGGCTAAACCCAATAACTAAAACCCGAAAGGGGTTAGCCACATTTTTATGGAAACCCTAGTTTTAAAATGACTAAATTACCCTTTTGATTTATACAAGCTATCCCATAAAATTTTTCTGAAATATTTCTTGATTTACAAAATTACTAAAATGCCCCTAGGGGTAAAATTACAAAAATGCCCTTGGTTTATGAAATTTCCAAAATACCACAGTTCTTATTCAACAAAAAAATTCATTACTTTATAACAAGTCCAAAAACCCTAATTTGCAAAATATCAAAACACTTTGATTTTGGAAATTTACGAAATTGCCCCTAACTTACAAAATTACCAAAATGACCCTGATTTCCAAAATTTTTGCAACATCACTAATTTGGAAAACAAAATTCTCAAAAATAACCCTCAAGTTTTATAAATTTTGAAATACCCCTGAATTATTAAAATTTACAAATTTACCCTGATTTGTAAAAATTTACTGAAATACCCCTGGGATTTCAAAACTTCCCAAAGTGCCCTGGGAATTTAAAAATTCCAAAATACTTTTTGTCAAAATCACCAAGAAACTTTTTTCTTTTGAAAAATTATGAAAATACCCCTGTAGGACAAATTACGAAAATACTCCTGGGTAGTGGAAAAACAGCAACAATGAAAACTACAACATTTCTCTGAATGAACGAAAGTTCATAATTGATTGATGAATGTATGAATGTAAAGACTGTGTGCATGTATGAATACGAAAGAACCACTCCTAAAATTGTTTTCATAAAACTTCTTCGCGGGTAATCAGTGGAATAAAGGCTAATTCATAAAATTTCTTAATTAGATTAAAGCACGATAATAGAAATGAGCTCTAGGGGACGTGGTTCTGGAATACCTTAATTGCCTTGTTCATTGTAAAGTCAGTTCGTTCTTATGTTGTTAGTAAGGTGTATGGAACCTTGATTGTAAACTAAGAGAATGTGCCTAGAAAGTATGATAGTTTCTTAAGATCAGAGTGCGCAGCAGTAGCGTAGTGTGGTGACTAGGAAGTACGACTGTTTGTTAGTAAGTAATTTTGAGGACGAAATTATTTTAAGGGGGGTAGAACTGTAACATCCTGAAAAGGGCCTATGCATTTTCGGTTTAATTGTAAGAAATGACATGTCTTATGTGTTATGACTATGTTTTGAACATTTTTGGAAACCTGGAAATGTATGGAAATGTTAAGTTTAAAAGAGGAAAGTGAACATTTCTGGAAACTTGGAAATGTAAGGAAATGTTAAGTTTAAAGGAGGCAAACGAAAATTTTTGGAAACTTGGAAATGTAGAGAAATGTCAAGTTTTAAGGTTTAAAAAGAGAAAATTAAGGCAAGGTGGCCTTAAGAAAATTAGTAGGAGGAATTTGACACACAAACGGGCTTGGAAAAGTGGCCTGGAGATGCCACTTAGGGCCTCTGGAAATGGCGCCACATGCAAGGGTGTTGGGCCTGAGTTCGAGTCACTTGGGAAGCAAATAAAAGAAGTTTTATTTTTGCTTCCAGAAGTAGAGAGGTGGACGGCATTAAGGCTCTTAAAGGAGGAGTTTTATTCTCTTTAAATTTCGGCTAAATAGGGGATAAATAAGGGATTTATTTATCATTATTTTCAAGAGTTAATAGTTGGATTAAATTCTTTTTATAAAGTGATAATTCAAGGGATAAAGCTATCAAAATAGAAGAGTGGTGGCCAAGTAAGGGACTCTAGCCTATTAATTTCGGCTATAAAAGGGAGAGTAAGACTATTCTTCATTCATACTTTTCTCTTCAAGAAAACCTCTGTCGAAATTCTCTAAAGTTTCTCCTCTTCTCTCTGCCGAATTCTCTCTGCCATTATTATCTTTTACTCTTTTCTTTCTAATCCCTCCAAAAGCCGAAAGCTTGCTAAGATCAAGGCCATAGCCGAATAGTTTGAGACTTCAAGCAAAGGAACTGTCGATATCTAAAGTAAGGGTAAGATCTCATTCGGTTTCATCCTTTTTCATTTAAGATTTGCCGAAATCTAGGACTAACCCCATTAATATCTTGTTGCCGAAACCTTGAAGAGATCTTTCGGGATTTACTAAGTGTCGACTACAAGGAAGGAGAAGTTCTTTTCCCGAAGGTACTCCATAAGCCGCGTGTTCCCTAGTTATTCGATGAGTTTCGAGATTTAAAATCCATGAGGTAGGTGTCTATAACATTCGGCCAAGGCCTATTTTGGATATCTAGATCTATTTCTTACTTTGTTTAAAAGCCGAAACTAACCTATGATGTGACTTAATGTTTGGCCGAATGCAAGAAGGTGTACAACAAAGTTTTCGGGATTTGACTATAGTCAATTCGACACCATGGTAAGTTTTAGTGTACTAATCCTACTAGGATTTGGATTTATGGCCGAATGGTTCTTTACTAAGTATTGAATGATTGATTAAATGTAGAGATCTAAGATCTAAGGCATTAGATCAAGCTTTCCGGGATTTAGATTGGAAACCCTAAGCGAATCAGGTGTGTACCCAACACTAATTCTTAATAAGTTTATGGAAATATTTAAATATGCATGTATGTTATAAGAATGTGAATATGGCTAAGTACCATGCTATGGTACAAAAGTACTCAGGTACGTTTCCTACTCCTACTAGGATTATGAAATATGTTATGTGTAACATGAGAATAATGATAAGAATGTGAAGGTGCCGATGTGAATGTGACTATGCCTGTGGAAATGTGATTGATTGCCTTAATAACATGTGCATGCATTTATTATTATGCCACTATTACTTGTTGCATATGCATGGGTTGGGATATGAAAGAAGGTACGGGTGTACTTCGAGTACGTGGTTTGATGTTAGCCTTGAGCTACATCGTGGATTGATGTTGACTGAGGTCACGTTGTGGATTAATTGCGATTTAGTTCGCGTGGCTTGATGAGTAGCTCTGTGCCTCATCGTGGTTGATATAGGCTATGTGCCATATCGTGGTTGATGAGTGACTATGTGTCCCATCGTGGTTTTGGTGTTAGCTACGGCTACATCGTGGATTGGCGCTGACTGAGGTCGCGTTGTGGATTATTGTGCTTAATTGCACGTGGACGGCATTGATTGCCTTTGGAGTGAAAAGGAGAGGGTGATTTGTTAATCCCCTGGTGTGTGGTAGGCTGGATACGGGTGTGTGTAGAGGATGGACCCTAGGTTGGGTTGGGTGCACTTTGCATATTATATCTGATATGAATATTTAATGTGGAAATGGGCCAAGCCCAGTTGATATGTGGATTATTAAGAAAAGGGCCAAGCCCAGTATATGAATGTGGATCAGTGTGGAAATGGGCTAAGCCTAGTATGTGGAAATTATGTGGTTAACTACCCTATTATAAGAATGTGATATGGTTATGGGCCAAGCCCAATAAGTGAGCACATGTGAATAAGTTGCATTACTATTTGTTATATGGGTTATTATATGGTTTGATATGTATGGTATGCCTAAATCTATTTGGACTTAGTGTTGTGTACACATTGAGTCTGTTGACTCACCCCGTTGTGGGACTATTTTCAGGTGACGAACAGTAATGGACCAGGCTCGGCAGAAGCTTAGGGATGGCCATGCACAGCAAGAAATTTACGATTTGGACTTTTATTTTATTTTAAGTATTTTAAATTTTAATTTTGGGAATATTTGACCTAATAAGGCCATAGTTGAATTTCTCTATTTTTACTTTTAATTGTTATGACTGCGAATTATTATTAACTAATGGATTAAATAAATTTATTTAAAACAAACCCTAAATGTTTGTCACTCTAAATAAATGGATTTCAATATAAGATAAATTGGTTTTCAACACAAGCCCAACCCAAAACAATATTTTTTTTAAAATTTCACAAGTTTTTCCTAAGTCACAAAAGAATTTGAAACGATTTACACCGGGGAAACATACCAGATCCGGTTAAGGCTCGTGGGCCGGGTTTGGGGTGTTTCAGAGTGTCCCATTATTCATGCGTGGTATTGCATTGAACATTCGTATCATACCATTTTGGGAACGGATGTTACATGAGTTTTAAGTAAAATTAGGGGTTTCAAAAAAATTCTGATATAACTCTTTATATGTCACCCGAATCGGTGTGAATTGGAGTTTTTCCGTGTTTGGCCTCAAGTTAGGTTCTTGCCTTGAAAAGACTTGATGGCTGGTTGTTACGATCATTGGTTGGCCTACAGTGACTGATAAATCGTAATATATACATATTTTAATCCCACATTTAGCATACTTTTGGATGATTTATTCCTTGAATTGTGGAATTTGGTGCTCCTAATCCTTTAATTTCATGTTTTATACTTAGGAAAGCACCGGAGGATAAAAAGAACGAGAAACAGGCTAAAAATGGAGTAAATGGGCCAAAATACAAAATTGACACGGTCTGGGCCTGAGCCACACGGCCGTGCCTCTTTAACAGACCCGACCACGGCCTGGATATGACTTACACGGGCATGTGCCACGGGCGTGTCCCTGACGTGACTTGTTTTAATTTTATTCGGAATAAGGTACTTAGAGGTAAAGAAAGTCATTCCAAAAGCCTATATAAACACCCTAGAGGCCAACCTTCAAGGGGCGTCCAATTAGGCCGAAGAGCCAAGCCAGAGAGGCCAGAATTGTGGGATTTTCTCGAAGAAAGCCAGTTGATTCATCTCAAGAAGCCGGAGTTATACTCAAGACAAGGATCTTACCTTCAATTCCTTTAGGGGGTTTTAGGGTTTTTCTTATGTTTTGTTTTATATTTTCTTCTGAGATGTATTCTTTTATTATTATGAACTAAACCCCTCAAATACCTGAGGGGGATGAAAGCTAAGACGGATCTTGTTATTGTTTTCTGAACTATATGATAAATACTTGATTTGTTCTTAATTATATGTTCTTAATTCTTATTTTGATATTTCAGGATATTGATTCAAGTATTGATGTGCTTAGGAAGAGGAGGAATATTCCCTGTTGAAGAGTAGATCTAATATAATTAAGCAGAGTTGATCGCAACCCTAGAGATAGGATAACAAAAATCTGCCAGATTAGGGTCAAACCTAATATGGGAATCCATAGATCAAGTTAATGCAATTCTAAGGGTTTTAATTAGAAAGAGATTTCAATTAATCAACCTAGGGTTAGATGTTAGTAGCCTCGAGAGAGGTATTAATATAAATTAGGGAATCCTACGGATCAAGTCAAGTGAAAAAATCGTCTGGTTCAGAGTTAGATAACAAGTGAAGTCTAGGTGGATTCTTCCTTGGGTATTGTCTTAACCAATTGGTTTTTCCCACAAGTATTTCCCCAATTCCTTCTCTGTGTCTTAGCATCCTTAGCTTAATAGTTAGTTAAATTTAGATTAAATAAAAAATTCCTTTAATTCTTAGGCTAAATAATAAAAAGAAAGTTAGTATTAGCATTTTTGGTTTCTTTGGGTTCGACAATCCAGTCTTGCCACTAAACTATACTATTGTTCTATAGGTGCACTTGCCTCAATCGTTGTCATAGTTAGTTTCTAGGCTCAATCATTCTTTATATAAAATTTTAAGACTCTGACACACGATCTGTGACTGATTTTGAATAGCTCTTATTATACATGCTTGCAGTGTTTGTTTCATTTTCTTTCTTTCTCGGGGCAGATCTTTTAGCATTTTCCCTTGCGTCTATTTTCCCACTCCTTACTGCATTTTCAATCATCACTTCCCAACATATGGTTAATGAACGGGGCTTTCAGAGTGTTTATGAAAAGCATTGTTTTCTCCTTATCCAGAAGAGGGGGTTGGACTTGCGTTGCCACCTCTCTCTATCTCTGAGAGTATTGCCTAAAGCTTTCACTTTGCTTCTTCTCCATGTTTTGCAGCGGCTGTATTATTTCATGAAAGCCTGTGCCAAGTCTTTTCATGAGTTGATTTTGGCACGGCTTAGCTGGTTGTACCACTTTGCAGCCGACCTGATCAAATTATCCTGAAAGTAGTGGATTAACAATTGGTCTTTATTGATGTATCCCATCATTCTTCGGTAGAACATTGTGATATGGGCTTCAGGAAAACTAGTCCCATTATATTTTTCAAATTCTGGAGTTTTGAATTTTGGTGGGAGCACTAGATCTGGGACTAAACTCAATTCCTTAGCATCGACCCCGTAAAAGTAATCAGTGTTCTCCATAGCTCTGAATTTCTCCTCCAACCACTTGCACCGATCTTCTAACTATTTTGGCAATTCTACTCTTGTTCTATCCATTTTTGCCATGTTTTCCAAATCGAAAACAACTGGGTTGGTCGGATTATCCTCGGGATTAGAACCCGAACCTGTTCGGTAATTCACCTGTGTTGAAGTGTCGGCTTGATATTGTTAAGGTCTTATGGTAATGGCTACCATTTGTGGATATATATCTGGTTGGACTTGGACATTCACCAGGGTAAAGCTTGGGGGTATGTAGGGTCTTCATTATCATCCCAGAGTTAATCACAGTACTTTTTTCGTTTTTCAATCCCTGTGGCTAGCAATTGGGTCAACTGGCTTATCATACTTCGTTAGGATTCTTGTATTTGATCCTTCATGTCTTGCTGTACCTTAGCTAATTATTCCTACAGCTGTGCTTGCAACTGATCTTGCATGTCTTCCTGAATTTTTCTATTCTCTCTAATCTTTTATCCATGGCTTTGGTTTTGCCTTGGGTACCGTAATGATATTCAGTTGGTAGATTCTTGTTGGTTTCTAGGGTAACTGTCATAATTTCGATTAATTAGGGTCTTTTTTTATGAAATCTAATGCATATGATGAAATGTAATGCTGATGAATGAAATGAATGCAATGAATACAAAATAGGCATTGATTCTGATTCAATTTTATTAGAACAACTTTACTAGAAAACAAATCTCTTTACATAAAATGGATATATTTTACATATACGGCCTTACCCTAACACTCAAATCCTTGAATTTCCTAAGAAGCCAAGCTAATTCCCGGCCTCGATCTGATTTTGACTCGTATCTCAAGCTCAGCATACCAGCCTGAACTGTTAGGGTTTGCAACTGGTCAGGTACTTCCCATATTTGAGTCACAGCTTCAACCATGATGTGATATCTATCCCTAATCTGACCTTGAGAGCGTTGGAGTTGCTCTTTCCTGTAATACCCCAAAAACTTTTACAGTAAGATTTTATCTTTGATTTAGTAAAATAAGGAAATAAAGCGACAAAAAGGGAAATTTTGGAGTTATGACAACATTGAGAAGTATATTATGATATATTAATTCAAGAAAGGACTAAATGGTAAAAGTGAGAAAAGTTTTGTTGCCTAAGAGTAAATATTCAAAACTTGAGGGGTTAAAGTGTAAATATGAAAAAGTTGAAGAACCAATAGTGAAAATATTTTAAGGGTGGAATAATCTAGAAACTAAGGAAAATGGATGAATTAGGACCAAATTGAATGGTAAAGAATTATGAGGGACTAAATCATAATTTTACCAAATTATGTGATGATTCAAGGATGGAATTTTAAAAGAACACAAAGGGCAAAATGGTCAATTGGAAGAGAGAGAAATCTAGAAAGTAATGATGATGTTGATGATATTTTATAATTATTTAATTAGATAAATATTATTTTATTAATATTTTAATGAGATATTTTATTATTATTTGTTTAGTATATAAGAAAGGAAAGATGAAGAATTATCACCTTCTTTCCCATGCACCAACGTGAGAAGAAGACAGAAAGAAAGAAAGTTTTGCTTTTTTTACAAATTGGTCCTTTCACTAAAAATCCACCATTTTCACTTAGAATTCAAAAGAATTTCCATAGCCATCAAGAGAGAAAGATGACAAGGAGACTATGGGGAGCAAGAATATCGAGTTTGGTTCAAGAAATAGAAGCTGGAGGAGAGAGAAAATCAAGTTAAAGATTGAAATCAATAAGACAAGTTAAGAACATCAAGATTTCAATATATTTCTAAGTTTGATATTGTGGAAAAAGCATGGACATGATGTTAATGTAGAGTTTTCTTATATAAGGTTTTATGTTCTTGATATGTTAGTGAAGGAAAATAACAAAAAGTGATGGGAAATATTGTAGAGAAAGGAAATAAAGGTGTTATAAACTTGGTAATTAACATTTTGCACTAAAACAATTTTGGACAGCAGTAGTAGTCTAACTTTAAAAAATCACCAAAAATTGTAGAAATCGAATTATAGGATGAATAAAATATGGAATTAAATCTTATAGAGTCTAGTTTCTTATAGAAGAAATGGTGTAAGCAATTGAATTGTAAATCATGAGATATAATAGGTTTTGTGAGACAAGGTTAGAATGATTTTAGGTTCCCCTGTTCTGACTTTGGAAAATCATAAAAAATTGAAGGAAAATAATTATGGGTTACAATTTATATTATTAAAATCCTTAATGAGTTTAATTTCAAAAGAAATAAACAGTAACATTATCAAAATTTTGTACGATGATATAATTATTTTTTTGTGAAGAGGGTTCGGAACTGTTGGACAGCGGAACAAGGGTGAATTTAAAGAATAAAATGTACTTATTGGCTAAACCAAAAATTCTAAAAATTTTATGGTAAGAATATATGTGAGTATAGTTTTTTAAACATCAAACGGAACTTGAATTTGTATTCTGTAGCTCAAGATATAAATAATTTAGTGACTATGATGCAAATGGACAACTTTGAATAAATTTATAAGTGAATAGTGAAATCATAGATAATGTCATTTATAAGCATGTTATATAAATTAAGGATGTGGAATGGAGAGGAGGAGGAGGAAAATATATATGAATATTCAGCTAGCATGGCTAATTTGTATGTTCTAGGCTCAGGGACTAAACTGAATAAAAGTAAAAGTTTATGGGCAATTTTGTAAAAATGTCAAAAATGACCAAATTGCATGAAATGGATTATTTTATTATTTAAATTATAAAATTGAATGAAATTATTAATTTAGATCAAGATCGGGTGAAAACATGTTTTAGGGATTAAATTGAAAAGTGTTGAAATTATGGAAAATTATGATATTTCATAGAATTCATGGGTTGTTATCAATATATATGAGAATAATTAGGCTTGAAACAAGGATTAAATTACAAGAATTTTATTTTTTCTGAACCTAAGGATGAAATCGTCATTAATTAAAAGTTTAGGGGCAAAATGGTAATTTTGCCTAGAGTATTAATTGAATGTATCAGAATATGAAATGAATGAAAATGATTATCAAATTTATTCATAAGGATTCGGATAACTCAAATACGAGACTTGAACGTGGAAAAGAAAAGACATCGGATTAGTGAAACTTTAAACATGAACAAGCAATGAGGTAAGTTCGTGTAACTTGAATTATATTCTTAAATGCTTGAAATGTATGTTATTGATGTGAATATGATTTGAATGTTCATTGTATGAAAATTGATGAAACATTGATATATTTGATAAAAAGGGGAAGAAATCCCGGTTGAATGAAAGGAAAATTCGATGGATCTCTTAAAAGGAATTGACGGTAAAAAGGGATTTAGCCCAGACGGGTTATCCTATCCTGATATAGCCCTACCGAAGAATATGTGTGAAAAGGATCTAGCCCGAACAGGTGATCCTGATATAGCCCTCCCGAAGAATATGTGGAAAATGGATTTAGCCCGGATGGGTAATCCGAATTAGGGTCTAAATTTAGCCTAGACTCTTAATTCAGATCCAAGCTCATTAGAGTAATTGTCGTTGCAGGGGATTTAGCCTGGATTGGTAATCCCGACAACACTCTTTGAGCATATGTTACAGGGGATTTAGCTTGGACTGGTAATCCCGCTGTAAGAAATGAGGTTCGCGGGAGTGTGCTCTCTTACAGGGGATTTAGCCTGGACTGGTAATCCCGCTGTAAGGATGAGGTCCGCGGGGGTGTGCTCTTTGGAAAAAGGGTATACCCATATGTGTACGAATTGATGGACCCAAAATTGTACACTATAAGTGTACTACTAGAAATCCATCGAAATTCCGAGAAATTCAACGAGATAAATATAGAAAATGGCAAGTACTTGAAATCATGAAATTAAACTTGAAATACATAGAAATGATAATTATTTGATATATTGAAATATGACATGGAAAATACATGTATGTGAAACTTGCCTGATAATTATGCATATTCAATATTATGAACTGCTACTGGAATAAACATACACTAAACTCATGAAAATGATGGTACATGAAATATTGTCCTAATGAATTGAAGAAACAATAAGAGAATGATATGTATCACGACATGAAAATATGAGACTATCTTTGATACGTTGATATAAGGAAAATTATGTATATTAGGACAAGTAATGTAACATCCCAAACCCGGCCTAGACGTTATGGCCGGATCTAGCATTTCACATCAAAAGGTTGTCCAAAAGTTATGCATTCATTAAAAACTTTGTTTCCTTTTTGAAACTCCGAATTTCGTTGTTTGTAAAACAAGATTGGCTTAGTGTGTACGTTTGTAAAGATGTTATAGTTATCTTCGAAGAAAACTTGTTTATTGCAGAAATTTGACTTATTAAATTGCAGAAACGTGATATGTTGAAAACGATTGTTATTGTTTTAAGAATCCGTGATTAGTTGATTAACAAATTATCATTAGCAGAGTTACCAAATGGAAGTTTAAAAAGAAAAATCCAATGGCCTTATTACACAAAATATTAACCCAAAATAATAACATAAAATAAATTAAAACCAAATTTCTAAGTTCCGTAAGATGCAAATCCGACGTATGGCCACCTCCGAGTCCTTCGCAGCTCCAAATCCTCTAACGCTGGGGATTACCTGCACGGTTAAAGGAAAGGCGATGAGTTACGAGAACTCAATATGTAATCCCCTATAACAGTCACTATCTGGGCTGAGCCCTTACGGTATCGGTCTGGGCCCAAGTCCTATAATCATGATAATGCAAACAAAAATGCAGCTCAACCCAATCCAACCATCACACCACCCGTACTAACCAATCGCACCATGTGGGGATCAAGTCAACCCACCCCGCCAAACGTACCAATATTGTAGTCAAGCTGCTAATCACGGTATATGTGGCTGAGCCACTAAAACGATATGTGGCATAGCCACTAAAACGGTATGTGGCAGAGCCACTTAAAATAGCACTTCCCCCAATCATCAAGCCCAACCCATGCAACATGATATGAATGCGTGTATTACAAGTATAAACAGTATAAATAAAATCACATACACAATATTTAACTGCCATCAAGGACATAACGGTCATTTTGTCACCTAAGGGTATAACGATAATTTTCACCCCTTTAGGGGTATTTTAGTAATTTACCTGTCAAGGGTATTTCGGTAATTTACCCACTAAGAGTATTTCGGTAACTTTACCCATAGAGGGTATTTTAGTAACTTTACCCATAGAGGGTATTTTGGTAATTTCGCAAACTGGGGTATTTCGGTAATTTCACAAATTAGGGTATTTTGGTAATTTTGCAAACTAAGGGTATTTTGGTAATTTTGCAAACTGGGGTATTTCGATAATTTTGCAAACTAGGGGTATTTCGATAATTTTACAAACTAGGGGTATTTTGGTAATTTCGCAAACTAAGGGTATTTCAGTAAATTTTCAAACCGAGGGTATTTCGATAATTTTACAAACCAAGGGTATTTTGGTAATTTCATAAATCAAGGTATTCTAAATAGAGATAACAATGTGAATGGGCCTAAGGCCCATTCTTAGCCCAAATGGGCCCACACGCTCGTGTAGCCCATTTAGCCCAAATCTATTCGCAGATATGAGATTCACATAGACCAGTTCACTATGTACTACACAATCATACAATTTATTCATATGGGCCCACGGGCCCATTGGGCCCACTTGGCCCCTTTCGGCCCATCGTGGCCCAAACAGCATCAACCCACAAGAATACTCATGGTGGCCTCAACTATCGCGTCGAAGCCCCCACACGTGCGCTCACACGCTTGTGTGGCTACCATCGCCGTGTGACCGGCATTTCGACATTTGCCGCTCTACAACTAGAGTAGTGCGAAATACACGCCTGATAGGAATCTGGAGTTGATCCGCGCTCCGACCACTCCTATGCCCAACGCCAACCAAGGTATGCTTACTCTCCTCATAAATTGCTCTATTTAAAGCCAGCTTCTCACCTTCCCTCTTGCTAGCTTCCCGATGTGGGATCCCTCCTTCAGCAGTGTTTAATTCCAACACAAACCCTGGCCGTCCCAACTTAGCAAAATAAATATCCCTTTTTGCTTGCGATGGGATTTAAACTCAGGCTCCCCTATAACTTAATCCACGCCGCTAGCCACTAGGCCACAAGCTCCTCTTGTGTCTAAAATCATGCGCAACTAAATATAAGTCTATGGGCCAAAGTCTAAGTTCACTTAAAAAATAAATCAAAATGAAATGTAAGCGCCAAGACTTGAACCTTGGACCCCTTGCTTCCTCTAAGGCGTCACTTCCTTGTCTCCCATGTGGCGCCATTTGCCACTAGACCACAACTCATTTTGTGTCATTTTTCTCTACATTTTATTCTTAAAGCCTACTTACTAATTCCCAGGGTTTTATTCACCTAAAACCAAAATTTTTCTAAAGCCCAAGTTTGATCCCGAGACTTCATAGAAGCCCCCCAACCTTCCAAAATCACTCACCTAATAGGTCCAACTTGCATTAGTGTCGTTCTCTTGTTCTCAAAAATTTTAAACACTCCCCTCGTCAAGGCCCAATAAGCCCAATTCTACTAGGCCCAAATTCTGGTCGTTACAAGTAATAAATTCAAGTGAGACATGTCGAGAAAAAAAGTTTGTCAATATTAACGTGCGCTAACCAATGTAGAAAATTTTAGGATTTTGCGAAAAATTCCCTATGATCCCGGTTGGTTCCTAATGTATGTTTTGGGCTTCGATGGCCTAATAGAGGGACGTTATAATTATTTTAAATATGAATAATAAATGACTCGAAATTATTCGAAAATGTTCAGTAAACTCCGGTAATGCCTCGTACCCTATTCTGACAACAGATACGGGTAGGGGTGTTACATTTCCAGTGTTCATTTTTCGTTTCAAGAATGTTGGAGTTGCTCTTTCCAATGTTCATTGTTTGTTTCAAGAAGCTCAACTCGAAGTTCACAATTTTGTAGTGCGGCCTCGAGCTCTTTTATCATTCCCTTCAACTCTTCAATCTTATTTAGGCTTGCTTTCAACTCAATCACGGAGTTGCGACTACGATATTGATGCAGTTACCTTTCTAGTTCTGCTACCCGGGCTTTTAATCCAACTTTTTCATTTCGGCTTTCTAACAAATCCCTTTCTAGAGCATATTCTAGAACCCGTTGGGCTAGTGGCTGTCGCCCTTCTCTTGTTATGTTTTCTCAAACCATATTCGTACAGCCGTATTGTCTTCCACTTTATCAAGAAATCCCTTTTCCATGACAAGCTCTCTATTTAGCAACTGAAAGTGAATCAACACCCTTTTCTATGATGAAAGCCAAAACAAAATGAAACAAGTCAGTACATTTCATACAGAGCTAGAATTCAAAGCAAGAATTAATAAATAGAACATCTATTCGGGTGACCACTAGGAGTTTGGTATGGTTTTACCTAGGGTAGGTTCTTAGGGCTCATTATATGCGGTTCGGTTCTAAAGTAAGGGTACCTGAACCAGCAGATTCCTCAATTCTCACCCGTTATCAGTTTATACGGATTGAGTTCAGTTCAAGGGAATACATTTCCCTATGGCTATACGAAGATGAAGATCTCACGAAGACAAAGGTACGGATGTATCTCGAAAGCAATCCACTATCTTATACGGAGGTGAAGACCTCATGAAGGAATAGCTTCTCACTCCCACTTAAGAAGGGAAAAATCGAACAATTATGAAAATGCAATATATGTGAAAACATACAAAGAGAAACTCTTGAACTAATAAAACAGTTGTACTAGATCGCTATGTAACTCAAGATATCAAAGACAAAGCATGAAGGATGAGATGCAATAAAGGGATCATTAATTTAAACCAAATTATCAATTTTTGACAGGAAGACCAAAAAGTAATCAACTTGCGGCTTGACTCTCTTATTCTATTCCCAGTGGAGTCGTCAAGCTATCGAAACGCTTTTTTGGTAATCGACTTTTTATTTTAAAACAAACGGAAATGAGAGTCGCCACCAATCCTTTTATTAGGTGTGATTGATCACCTCAAAACTCATTTTAATAAAATGTTAAATTTAAAATGATACTTTTCGGTCTACAAAATCCAGGAAATGGGTTCAGGAGTCGGTTACGCATGAGGAAAGATTAGCACCCTCGTGACGCCCAGAATTGAACGTAGTAGATTACTTTATGTCTTAGTGTCGAGAATTGAAAATTTGCAGGGAGTTTAAAACACGATCCCTTTTTGTATTAAGACATTACTTAACTAAATTAATTTTCACGAAAATGGCTTATTTCAAGTCAATCGAGAAGAAAAAATCATGTCCTATAAGTTAGGATACAATGCCTTAAATCCTCGAAAACTAGAATAAATGCCATTTGATCATTACTTAAATCTCTTTTTTAATTTTTAAAATAGATATTCGACTATTTCAGTTTTAGAAAGAAGTCGTATTCGATAAGTTGCGAACACGACTCTTTTAATTCCAAAAATAATGAACATTACCTCTTTTCTTCTTTTAAAATATTTACTATTCATGTGGTAAAACGAATGCAACCCTTTAATTATATGTTTTTATTTATTTACCTAGACCTAGTAATAAAATGGACGAATAGGTTTTAACGCGATACACGGCACGGATGTTAGCAAAATAACATAATAACGAGTAAAAATGAAATGATGATATTAAAATGATAAGTAAATAAATTAACAAATAAGTATAAAAAAATAAAAGTAATATGCAAGTGAGTAATAATAATACAACTATGATGACAACAAAAAGACAACTTATAGTAATAATAGCGATAATTATTTTATAGTTACGATCATAATATTAACATGAATAAAATAATAATAATAATAATAATAATAATAATAATAATAATAATAATAATAATAATAATAATAATAATAATAATAATGTAACGCCCCGAATTTGGGCCTAGTAGAATTGGGCCTATTGGGCCTTGGGCTTGGGAGCGTTTAAAATTTTTGAGAACAAGAGAACGGCACTAATGCAAGTTGGACCTATTAGGTGAGTGATTTTGGAAGGTTAGTGGGCTTCCATGCAGTCCCGGGATCAAATCTGGGCTTAGGAAAAATTTTTGTTTTAGGTGAATAAAACCCTGGGAGTTAGTAGGTAGGCTTTAAGAATAAAAAGTGGAGAAAATTGACAAAAAGGGGTTGTGGTCTAGTGGCAAATGACGCCACATGGGAGACAAGGGAATGACGCCACACAAAGAAGCAATGGGTCCAAGGTTCGAGTCTTGGCGCTTGCATTTCATTTTGATTTATTTTTAAGTGAATTTAGACGGTGGACCATAGACTTATATTTAGTTGCGCATGATTTTGGACACAAGAGGAGCTTGTGGCCTAGTGGCTAGCGGCGTAGATTAAGTTACAAGGGAGCCTGAGTTCAAATCCCATCGCAAGGAAAAAGGGATATTTATTTTGCTAAGTTGGGACGGCCATAATTTGTGTTGGATTTAAACTCTGCTGAAGGGGGGATCCCACATCGAGAAGCTAGCAAGAGGGAAGGTGAGAAGCTGGCTTTAAATAGAGCAATTTATGAGGAGAGTAAACATACCGGGTTTGGCGTTTGGGCATAGGAGTGTACGAAGCGCGGATCAACTCCAGATTCCTACATGTGGGGGCTTCGACGCGATAGTTGAGGCTATCATGAGTGTTCTTGTGGGTTTAGGCTGTTTGGGCCTCGATGGTCCGAAATGGGCCATGTGGGGCCAACGGGCCTATAGGCCCATACGAATAAATTGTATGATTGTGTAGTAGATATTGAACTGGTCTATGTGGATCTCATATTTGTGGCTAGATTTAGGCTAAATAGGCCACATGAGCGTGTGGGCCCATTTGGGCCAAGAATGGGCCCTAGGCTCATTCGCATCGTTATCTCTGTTTAGAATACCTTGGTTTGCAAAATTACCATTGACTTGTGAAATTACTGAAATACCCTTGATTTGTAAAATGACCAAAATACCCCTAATTTGTAAAATTACCGAAATACCCCTGACTTGTGAAATTACTGAAATACCTTCGATTTGTGAAATTAACGAAATACCCTAGATTTGTAAAATTACCAAAATACCCCCAATTTGTAAAATTACCAAAATACTCCCAGTTTGCAAAATTAACGAAATATCCCTAGTTTATGAAATTATCGAAATACCCTCAATTTAAGAAATTACCGAAATACCCTTGGGTTGCAAAATTACCGAAATACCCCCAATTTGCAAAATTACTGAAATACCCCCAATTTATGAAATTATCGAAATACCTTCGATTTGCGAAATTACCAAAATACCCTCAGTTTGCGAAATTACCGAAATACCCTTGGGTTACAAAATTATCAAAATACCCCTGGTTTGCGATATTACTAAAATACCCTTTATGGGTAAAGTTACCAAAATACCCTCGATAGGTAAAATTACTAAAATGCCCTTATGAGGCGAAATGATCGTTTTACCCCTAACCGATTAAATGATCATTATACCCTCGGGGTAGTACTAGTGTTGTATATGTTAATTGTATGATTGATTATGTTTTAGATGCACTGCATACATGGATTAGTTATGAGTAGAATTATCGAAATACCCTTGAAGGGTAGGATTACCGAGATACCCTTATAGGGTAAAATGACTTTTTTGCCCTTGTAGGTAAATGACTGATTTAGATTGTGAATTTAACTGATTTGACTGTGATTGTATAACTATGAGTTTAATTGACTTGACTGTGGGCGTGTGACCGATATGCTGTTAATATATCTTTAGATGACTGTTACTGAGCATGGTCATTTTGCATACATGTGTAATGGTTGAGCATGTCATACACGGCATATTGCATGGGGTTAGGATTTGTATTTTGGAGGAAGTACTGTACTAGTGGCTATGCCACGTTTTACTAATCTAGTGGCTTTGCCACGTATACTGATTCTAGTGGCTCAACCACGTATACTATTACTGGCAGCTTTGCTGCGTTGATATAGGCAGCTCGGCTGCGCTCATGGTGTGTAGGGCTGGGTGGGTCGACTTGGTCCCCACATGGTGTGTAAGGTTGGTACGGGTGGTATGTTGGCTGGACTGGGTTGGGATGCATCCTCATACTGTTGCATATCTGTTTATGAGATTTGTCACTGTACTGGGCTTAAGCCACTTGTTCTGTTATTGGTTTGGGCTAGGGCCAATTGATACTGTTATGGCCTAAGACCCAAATAATTTTGTAGTGGGCTTTGACTTATGTATGCTCTGATCTGTACTGTACTGTTACTGTTGAAAGGGCTTCAGCCCAGACTGTTTAGGTTTCTGCTTCTGTATACTGACTGTTACTCTGGTAAGGGGATTACACACTGAGTTTTCATAAACTCACCCCGTTTTTAACTGTGCAGGTAATCCTCAACCTTAGACGGATCGGAGCTGCGAGGGACTCGAAGGTGACCACACGTCCGATTGGCTTTAAAGTACACGTCCTATTTTTATTTTAGTTTAATTTGTTCGGTTATAGATTTTGTAGTAAGGCCTTAAGATTTCTGAACTTTAAGTTTTGGGATTTTATTGATTGTTTTATAATTGCTAGAAGTTGAACACGATTTATCGGAAATAACTACCGTTTTTCAAAATATCACGTTCCTCGACTATTTAAAATTAAGCTTTCCGCAACAAACAAGGTTTTAAAGATAATAATGTTTTCCAAGAATGATTTCTAATAAACCAAGTTTTGAGAATAAGCAAACGAAATCTGAGGTTTTGAATAGCAGAAAGTTTTAAGTTGTAAGAAGGGTTTCTAATGAAAGCATGGTTTTCAAAAAACTCTTCAATGTGACACGCCAGATTTGGGCCTAACTTCTAGGTAGGGTTTGGGGGTGTTACAAAGAATAATAATAATAATAATAATAATAATGAGGGTGAATAATGCATCATAAAAGGAAATATAAACAACATGAATTTAATTATTAAAAGGGGTTAAAGAAATAATAAATAAATAAATTCAAAAAAGTTAAAATTAAATAACCAAGGACTAAATCAGAATTAAAATGAAATTAAAAGCATAAATTGTAAAATAAATAAATAAAAAAATAAGTAAATAAAGGACTAAAATATAACATGCGAAAAATAACAGGGCTAAATAGAGAATATTCCCAAATAAAGGACTAAAATATAATACATGAAAAATAACAGGGGCTAAATAGGAAAATATACCAAAACCCAGGACACGCATCATTCCCTAGAAGGTCTGCACTAAGTCAAGGGACCAATTTGTAAGCGATTTAAAATTACAGGGGATGAAATAAAATAATTAAAAAGAATATGACTAAATTGAAACAAGCTGCAAAAGCGAACGAACCGAAGACACAAATAGACCCCCACGTCAAAAACACGCGGATCCTATGTGGTTCAGGTCGGGTTGGCACTTCGAAACGACATCGTTTGGGGGCTTCTGAGGCCAGCCCCAAACGACGTCGTGTAATGGCCCCATAAATACCGAAAAAAATTCAAACAATCATTTTAGTCCCTCTTGAAAAAAATTTTAAACCTTCTTTTTTCTCTCCAAAGCCCTCCTAGGTCCAGCCTTTGAGCCGTCGTGGGCCACCATGGCCACCGGTCATCGGTAACGACGGCCGTCGCCTCCGCTAGCAAAAAAATGCCCTTTTTAGCCTCCTTTTTAACATTTTTTGGCCCCGATCTCGAAGGCAAAGCCTTCTATTCGCAAAAGACCAAAAAATATTTTTGATTCTTTTACATAATCGACGCGCGTGACCATGCCCCGTTCTGTCGAAGCCAAACCAAACCCTAATGGGTTCTGGGTCTTTTTGGTGTAGAGAAAACTTCGAACGACAGAGGGAGATGAATCAACTCAGGTAAACAAAAAGATTTTTATCTTTTTATTTATTATTTTTTCAAAATAAAAAAATAAGAAAAAAAAAGAAAATCACCTTTGAAATTTTCTTTATATTCTGTTTTCTTTTTATTGCTTTGTGTATATTTCTCCGTAAAAGTTACATGCCATTGTTATGGCTTTTAGCCATATTACAAAATCGTTTATCCTTTTTTTCTGTCTTTTCTACTGTTTTGCTTCTATTCTTTGCTATTTATGTGTTTTTTCTTTGCAGGCAGCGGTGCACGATCAATGGCGATGGTGGGAAGCGCACCTTTTCCATTTTGGTGCAATGGCGGCAGAGGCGCATCAGGTCTCGGGCAGCAAGCACGCTAACATGGGGCGCGACGCAGAGGGCTAGAGTTTCTTTTAGTTTTTCTGAAAACATAAGGTTGTGGGCTGTTGGTAGTTTGGGCTTGGGTTATTGGGTTTTAGGGGTAGGTTATATTATTTTGGACCTTGGGATTTTTTTGTATTTGGGCCGTTTTTGTAATTGGACTTGAATTTAATTATTATTATCATTATTATTTATTTTTGGTTTTTATATTTTGTTTATTTATTTTTGGTTTTGGGCCAAACAAGATTAGGCCTTTATAGTAATTAGTTTCAAATTTATTTAATATAATTATAGGCAAAGAAATTTTCCGGACCAATTATAAAGCGTCATGTGTCAAGCCAAAAATACTGTGGATCAAAGTCAAAATTACCATGGTAAAAATGATGACATCATATATGTGTCATAATTATTTTTTCTAATTAATTTAAATTAATTAAGAGATAAGTATTAAAATTATATATTAATAATAATTAAAAATAAAATAATTAAGTGATAATATTAAATTATTATTTTATCTCTAATTAATTAAATAATAAATAAAATAGTTTGAATTCTTGTAGAACAATCAAATGAAGTACAAAAGTTTTAAAAGAACTCTTGTATTTGTGTAATTGACACCATTTAAAAAAAGATCATCCCAAGTCATTGTAAACATACACAAATTCAAGAAGCTCAAAAAATCTCTACAGAATTCTTTGAAGAAGCCGAAGTTTGAAGAAGCTAAAGAACTTAAAGAAATTCGAAAATCTGGTGTCATTGCCTCAAGACATAAGGTCGATATCCCGAGACATGGTCTCATTGTCTCGAAGACATGAAACTTTGAACCTAAAATTCGAAAACATAGTGAGGCATGTCTCGAGACGGCCCTGCATTTTGCTAGTTTTATCCAAGCTTTGTAACCTGACTTTGTCTTTGACCCCAAATTGTTGTATGTGGGCCCATTTAAGTTCATTTATGTTCGTTTAACACTTGTATGATGTTTGAAATGTACGTGACACGCTTTCCTTATTTTAGCTTTGGTGATCGATTTTAATGTTTCTTTGAGTTGCTTTGGCAAGAAATGTCACATCTTGCAATTGATCAACTTCCAAGTTAGGTGTAGGATGTTACAATTCAATCTAGATATCACGGACAAATGGGTAAACTACATAGTCACAGTACCGCAAAAAAGGTTATGTCATACTATGACTTCCTGCAACTTGAATAGCAATGATGCATTGCTAGATCTCATTCACTATTTGTAACATTAGAACTATTTAAATATTACTGTCAATGTTACATGATCTTACATGATCACACCCTATGATTGAAATGATTGGAATACGAAAAAAAATTGGAAATGTTTAACATGTCTCACAAGTAAAATTAATTATAAATATATTCATATTAATTTATCAGGATTAAAATTTAAACACAATATATGTGCATATTTGATGCATATATATATATGCATGGAGAGTCCACTTAAAATGATGTGAACTTTGTTTCACATATTTTAAATGGCTAACATCTCCTTTACCAAATTTATTAAATAGGGTATTTAATGAATTTCGATTAAGGAAATTATTTTGGAATTAAAATAAAATGATATGAGATGTTGGATTTGAATTCCTAAAAATCCTTTACATGATTTACATTATTCGGAATCAGTTTTAAATAAAAGAATCAATTATTCCCTTCTTTCACTATCTTGGCCCTAAAATACTTTGCTAACACACAAGGGTTTTTCAAGATTCCATGAAAAGTTTAAGAGAGTACTTTGATCATGTCTTGCTAGATGGTTATGGTAGAGACTAGAGCAAAAAGTTGCAATTATTGTTCAACTTTTTGCAGCAAGAGCTTCCAACAAGACTTGATTTCATCTATTCAGATTGATTGAAGGTATGTTTTTTTTTTCACAAATCATTTATCTCGCACATGAATTCATGATACAAGTTTGTTGAAAATTATTGTTCGTTGCGTTGTTGGTGTCTTAACAGCCCAATAATATCTATTTATACTATATATAAAGTGTAAAAATAAATAGAATGTCGGTAATGACAATATATCGCAAAGAAAAAAGAAATAAAAATAAAGAACACACAGATTTTTAAGTGGAAACCCTTTCGGGAAAAAACCACGGGCAGAGGAGAAGAAAATTCACTATGTTGAATTCGAATGATTACAAGAGAAATAGACTATGTCTATTTATAAGCTTGTAAAGCCATATTCTAATAGGAGTGTAGTAAGATTGAAACACCTTATCCTAATCAATATAAAATAGATGGAGTTTAATAAAGTTTAAAAAACCTTATTCTAAAATAAAATAAAAGAAGTGTAGTTCTATATGGATTTTACTTTTATTTTATTTTACCACAGTATTTTATTTAAATAAGGATTCAGGTCACTTAATTCTAACAATATCCACCTTGACACGAATTCTCAATAAACAAGTTCTTCATTGCGAACTCTCAACGAACAAGTTTTCCACCTCTTCCATAAAACCCTTAAGGGTTTAACTTCAACAATGAACACCAACCAAGTCTAAGCAATGCTGAAACTTGGTTATAGGAAGTGACTTAGTCATCATATCTGTAGGACTTTCATGAGTACTAATTTTGCTCACAACAATATCACCACGAGCAATAATATTACGAACAAAATGATAACGAACATCAATGTGTTTTGTTCTCTCATGAAACATTGGATCTTTTGTAAGGAAGATTGCACTCTGACTGTCACAAGATACTGTACTAATTTGAAGGTCTTCATTGAGTTCATTAAAGATTCCCTTCAACCAAATAGCTTCTTTACAAGCCTCAGTAATTGCCATATATTCAGATTTAGTGGTAGACAAAGTAACTATAGTTTGCAAAGTGGCTTTTCGCACAACCTCCAATTGTAAAGACATAACCTGTGAGAGATCTTCTTCTATCAAGGTCTCCAGCAAAATCAGCATCAACATACCCAATGACTCCATCTCTAGTTCTTCCAAACTGTAAGCAAACATCAGTAGCACCTCGTAATTATCTTAAAATCCACTAAACTACTTTCCAATGTTCTTTACCAGGATTCGCCATGTATCTGCTATCTACACTGACAACATATAATAAATTTGGACGTGAACAAACCATAGCACACAAGTCTCCAGCAAAATCAGCATCAACATACCCAATGACTCCATCTCTAGTTCTTCCAAACTTTAAGCAAACATCAGTAGCACCTCGTAATTATCTTAAAATCCACTAAACTACTTTCCAATGTTCTTTACCAGGATTCGCCATGTATCTGCTATCTGCACTAACTGCATATGATAAATTTGGACGTGAACAAAACATAGCACACATGAGAGATCCCACTGTAATAGAGAATGGAACATGTGACATGTACTCAATCTTATCATCTGATTGTAGAGACAAAGCCGATGAAAGTCTAAAATGGGCTACTAAAGGAGTACTAACAGGCTTAGCACTCTGCATATTGAACCTGCAAAGAACTTTCTCAATGTACCTCTTCTGAATTAGGTACAATTTACTTGCTTTTCTATCTTTGAGAATCTCCATACCAAGTTTCCTCTTTACTGGTCCCAAATCTTTCATCTCAAATTCTTCACTCAGTTGGGCTTTGACCTTTCTTTTCTCTTCTTTATCTTTTGTTGCTATCAACATGTCATCAACAGAAAGAAGTGGATACACAAAAGAACCATCACTGTTTTTCTTAAAGTAAACACAATTGTCAAAACTACTTCTTTTGAAATCATGAGAAGTCATAAAGGAATCAAACCTCTTGTACCACTGTCTTGGTGACTGTTTCAAACCGTAAAGGGACTTTTTCAGCAAGCAAATAGAGTCCTCTTTTTCTGAGACTGTAAAACCCTCTAGTTGTTGCATGTAAATATCCTCCTCAAGTTCTCCATACAAAAATGTAGTTTTTACATCTAACTACTCAAGCTCCAAATCATGCATGGCCACAATACCAAGCAAAGCTCGAATCGAACTATGCTTCACAACTGGGAAGAACACATTGTGAAATCCACTCCTGGAATTTGACTATAACCCTTTGCAAGCCTTGCTTTATATATGGGTTCTTCAACTTTTGGAGTCCCTCTTTTTTTTTAAACACCCATTTACAACGAACGACCTTTTTACCTTTTTACCTTTAGAAAGTTTCACAAGATCCCATGTTCTATTTTTGTAGAGTGATTCTATCTCTTCTCGCATAGCAAACATCCATTTTTCTGAGTCTTCACAGCTAACCGCCTTAGAATAATTAGATGGCTCTTGGTTTGCATCTATATCTTCAGCCACATTTAAAGCATAAGTAACTAGATCAGCCTCGACATACTTCTTTGGATGTTTCATTTCTCTTCTAGTTCTATTTTTGGCGATAGAGTATTGTGGTGAAGAAGCAACTCTATTCTCAATTTTTGTACTGGCTTGAGGAGTCGACTCTGTATTAATCTGATGCTCCACCTGCTTTTGATTTTCTTTATTGGAAGATTCTTTAAGAGATAAGTTAGCTATAGCAATTTCATCAAAAACAACATCTCTGCTAATCATAACTTTTCTATTTTCAGGACACCATAACTTATACCCTTTTACACCAGCTTTATAACAAAGAAAAACACATTTAATGGATCTTGGTTCCAATTTTCCATTATCAACATGAGCATACGTAGGACACCCAAAGATCTTTCAATCAGAATAACTAGTAGGATTACCAGACCATACCTCTTGTAGAGTCTTTTTCTCAATAGCAACGGATAGATATCAGTTGATAAAAAAACATGCAGTAGAGGCTGCTTCTGCCCAAAACGACTTTGGTAAGTTGGTATTTGACAACATACATCGAACCTTCTCCATGATCATTCTGTTCATTCGTTCTGCAACGCCGTTTTGCTGTGGAGTATGACAAACTGACAAGTGTCTCACGATCCCTTCTAACTTGCACAGTCTATTAAACTTATCAGAACAGAACCCTAAGCCATTGTCTATGCGGAGGTATTTTATTTGTTCTCGCATATGTTTTTCAATCATAATTTCCTAAGACTTAAATGCGGAAAGCACATCGCTTTTTTGCTTTAGGAAGAACGCCCAAAATTTTCTGGAAAAATCATCAGTAAAAGTTAGCATATAATTAGCTCCACCTCTCGAAGGCACTATGGATGGTCCCCATAGACCGGAATGAATATACTTCAACATTCCTTTTGTGTTATGGATTCCT
Organism: Gossypium australe; assembly: GCA_005393395.2. Classification (NCBI taxonomy): domain Eukaryota; kingdom Viridiplantae; phylum Streptophyta; class Magnoliopsida; order Malvales; family Malvaceae; genus Gossypium; species Gossypium australe. The sequence continues at coordinate 77,545,295 of CM016618.1, forward strand.
CTGGTGAATCGAACTCTCTTTTTCTTCCCAAAAACACAATGCTCATAGAACTTCAGTTTGTAAATTCCTTGCCCATCATGAAGTCCTTTTTTGCTCAATTCTGCCATGCCATTCTCACAAATATTCCCTAGGCACATATGACAAAGTTTAGTAATATCATCATCTGACAAGGAAGAGGAAGCGACAGCTGCATCACCAGTAACAGTAGAACCCTGCAAAACATATAACTTGGCAGTCTTTCTCTGCCTTTTCATCACAACAATGGAACCTTTGGAAATATTTAAAACCCCACTTTCAGCTATGTATCTGTTAGTGTGTTCATTTTAAGAAAGAGGACTAAATTGCAAAGGTGGTAAAAGTAGCCTTTATTTAAATTGAGTGGTTAAATTAATTTGTCTTCTTTTATATGTGGACTTAAGTTGCAAATTGGCCATTTGATTTGTAAGTGGACGGCAACATGCATCCGCTATGTATTTTATTATTAGTTATATGTGTTATGTAATAATAATACATATATTATATTATAAACATATTATAATAAAAAAATAAAAAGAAAAAGGCAATTGCATGTTCATTATTTATCATTTTTTTTTACTGAAATTTAAAGAAAGGAGAGAAAGTTTGAGTTTGAGACATTCGGCCCTTTTTGGAAGCTTGATTAAGGTAAGAGACTAGCTCGGTTTTAGATGATTTTTACGTTTTTGAGATCGTTGCTTCGAATACTATCCGACCCATGTTAGAATTTTTGAATTTGATGCATGTTTGATATTCGACCATTGATGAATGCTTATGTTTTGAAATGTTTGATGGTAAAATATTAATATATGTGATAGATTAACAAGTGTTGTTCTTGAATTTTTGATAAAATTGAGTGTTATGGATTAAATTGCAAAAATAAATAGTCGAGGGACTAAAATGTAAAATAAATGGATTGTAAGGCATGAGGAGCATTCGGCCCTAAAGGAGTAAATTCAAATTATGTGTATTTTGTGTTTTATACAATAGGGACTAAATTGTAAAAGTTGTAAATGTCAGGGGTAAAATGGTAAATTGCATAATTGTGTGTTTTTGGATTAAATTGAATGAAAATATATTTGAATGAGCTTAATTTGGAATTATTTAGATTAAGAACAAAAAGAAATGGGATTGGATCGGGGAAAGGAAAAGTTGAACGAATAGCCAGGAAACCCTAATCCGTCGATTTCCGAGGTAAGTTTTTAAACAATTGGGTTAAATCAAGTTTTATTCTATATTATATGCCTATGTTAAATGGTGGTAAGTATATTAAATATCATATTACCGAATGTGTTAATGAATTTAGTATAAGTTAGCCGAATGTGTGGTTGCTTGGAGGTTGGATTTATTTGCATGAAATGTATATCTATATGTTAATGATGCAAATAGATATGAGAGATACTAAATTGGGATTTGAATATATCCAAAGGAAATGTTAGTTACATGATAATGTCTTGACCGAATATGATATAGACTTGGATATGAAATGATAAAGTCATACATATATGTATGTACTTATATGTGAAGTTGTGGATTAGATCTTGTATATATAAGTGTACATTCGAATGAATAGCAGGTTTACGAAAAGCACTAACTGTGCGGACTTATAACCGAGCACTAAGTGTGCTAAATTGGTCACATGGCACTATGTGTGCGAATAGTCAAAGTAACAGCACTAAGTGTGCGATACGTTACAGAAACTTGGCACTAAGTGTGCGGAATGTCAAAGTAACGGCACTATGTGTGCGATACGTTACTGAATCTTGGTAACAAGTATGCAGGTTTGATGCTCTTTAAAAGACTCTTATTATTAATGTTGATAAGGATAATAAATTGTTCGAGTATACAATCATATGTTATGTACAGGTGGTTAAAGTTGGTAAGGTAAATAACCTAGAGGTATGTATTTTACATAACGATTTGTGATTTATTGTAGCTTGAAATGTAAGTAGAAATTCGGTAAGTAAAAGATGCATATGCTGTTTATTTTATCATGTGAAAGTGGTGTATGGATATATATATATATATATATATATATATATATACATGCATATAATGTTGTTATGAAATCTATTTTTGTATGTCTGAATATTCGGCAAGGAGGTTGTAAATGAAATAATTTATTAAATCATGGTAAAGCTTATATGTGAGTTAAATGCTTAAAACTTACTAAGCTATGAAAGCTTACTTTGTACTTGATTGTTCCCGTATTGTAGATCTCTTTTGGTTGTTCATCTCGTGCTCGGGGATTATCGTTGAAGCTCATCACACTATCGTCGATATTTTGGTACCTCTTTTGTGTATGAACTTTAAGTCTATGGTATGTATAGGCTAAACCGTTTTTTTTTGTGAATAGACTCAAATGATGTTTATATGAATGTATATAAATGCCATACGAAAATGGCTTTATGTTTATGTTTGAGTTGATTGGATATGCTTGAGTTGGTTGAATATACTTGAGATATTGGTTATGTTTGTGCATATTTGGACATACTGTAAACTTGTTATAGTATGAGTGTGTTTTAAGGAGATTATGATAGGTAAATTGTTTATATACTGTAGATGAATATTTCATGCATGATTTATAAGCATAATTTGAAAGTTCTTACTTATCATGATATGTGTCATATTTAGGCAATAAAATAAAAAGGGGTTGGTTTGTTCTAGGTATATAGTGCATTTTGGTTGACGTATATAATCTTGCTCATTTTGTATACACTTACAAGACAAGTCATGAAAAGATCAGGTCATACTTCATGTGCATGGCAATTGAATGAGATGTAATTTTTAATTAAAATTTTAAACATTTTCACTTGTAATATTCGACTATGACATTGCCTTAGTTTGAAGTTCATAATTTTCATTGGATATTTATGTGCTTTTGGTCATGAGATCCAAAGATTTGTTTTGTGGCAAAACATTTAGTAATGGTGTGTTTATAATTGAACAAACATAGTATTTGATTTGTATAAAGTGAACAAGGACAAGCATGTATTTTCAGCAATCATATTTTTTTAAAAATGACTAAAAGAATAGTTTTTAGCTAATTGAATGCAATTAGTTTTAGTTGATGTTAATAATATTATTTGTGATGTGTTAGTTAATGTCTTGATATGAGACAGGATATACATGTTTATTATGATAGTAAGAATTGGTACGCATTAATTAAAGTAGTAGTTTTTATGACTTGTGGTTGGATAAGTAATGCTCGTAACCCTTATCCGGCGACGGATACGGGTTAGGGGTGTTACATTTAATTGGTATCAGAGCTACGATTTAGTCTGTTCTTGGACTAACATAGCGCGTGTGAGTCTAGCTATACATGCCATATTTTATTATATGATAGTGTGATGACTTCTGACAGTGAAATGTGTTCACTTCTTTCGTATAGTAAATGGATCCTGATCCCGAGCGAGCTATAGCTAACGATGTTGAGAGCGTGGCGCCTGTTCCCGTGCAAGGGACCGAGCCGGATGAATCTCGATCAGCTACGAGTAATCCAGATGATGGGGCTAAACAAGCCTTCTATAGCATGATGAATGATTGGTTCAATCATTATATTTGGGCCAATCCGACTGTTCAACAACCCCTGAATCTGAATACTCCCCCTGTAGTACCGGTGGTACCCCCCATCACTAATCCTGAAAGAGTAAGCAAGCCTTTAGTTGACAGAATTAGAAAAATGGGGCTCAAGAGTGTAGAACCGAAGATGATGATGATGCTGAGCGAGCTGAATTTTGGCTTGATAATACCATTCGTGTCTTCGATGAGCTATCATGCACACCTGATGAGTGCCTGAAGTGCGCCACATCTTTATTATGGGATTCTGCCTATTATTGGTGGAATACTCTCGTATCGGTTGTTCCAAAGGAATGAGTTACTTGGGACTTCTTTCAGACGAAGTTTTGTAAGAAATACATCAGTAAGCGATTTATGGACTCCAAACGCAAGGAATTTCTTGAGCTTAAACAGAGTCGTATGACCGTATCTGAGTACGAGTGCAAGTTTGTAAGACTTACTCGCTATGCTCGTGAGTGTGTTTCGTCTAAGGCTGCTATGTGCCGAAGATTTGAAGAAGGGCTAAATGAAGATATAAAACTACTGGTTGGCATACTTGAAATAAATGAGTTCGTAGTACTTGTTGAACGAGCTTGTAAAGCCGAAGAGCTAGGGAAAGAAAAACGGAAAGCCGAGTTTGAAGCTAAAGACTTCCGAAAGAGACCTGCGGGTAAATTTCCTCAAACGTCAACAAAGAAATTCAAGAATGATAGTAGTCGATCTAAAGCTAACACAGGGATCTCTATACGAGAACGACCACCAGTGAGTTCACGGGCTACCTCGATTGCTAGTGTTGGCAATACCCGACCGAATAAGCCCGAGTGTCAACAGTTCAGTAGATGGCATTTTGGTGAATGTTGGGGTAAATCTAACAATCGCACTTGCTACAAGTGTGGTTCGCAGGATCATTTTATTCGGGATTGCCCGGAGACAGCTAAAATAGGTATTGCTCAGAGTGCAAGACCGAGCAACACTGTAACTAGAGGTAGACCATCTTGTAATGTGGGAGGTAGGAGCAGCGCTCAGAGGGGGACTTTAGATGCGGCTATTCAATCAGAGGCTCGTGCGCCAGCTAGAGCTTATGCCATTCGTGCCAGAGAGGAGGCTTCATCCCCAGATGTCATCACCGGTATATTCACTCTCTTTGATACTAGTGTAATTGCTCTAATTGATCCTAGTTTAACTCATTCTTATGTGTATGAAACATTAGTATCCAGCAAGACTCTACCTGTAGAGTCTATTGAGTTTGTGATTCGGGTTTTGAACCCTCTGGGTCGATGTGTACTAGTTGATAGAGTGTGCAAGAAATGCCCTTTAATGATTCGAGACTCATGTTTTCCAGCCGATCTGATGTTGCTACCATTTGACGAGTTTGATATTATCCTCAGAATGGATTGGTTAACCGTGCACGATGTAGGACTGAATTACAGACGAAAGACTATTGATTTTAGGTGTCAGAATAACGAGATAATTCGAATTGAATCTACGGATTTGAATGGCTACCAGTAGTGATATCTTCGATGTTGGCTCGACAGTATTTGAGAAAGGGTTGTGAAGCTTATTTTGCGTATGTGATTGACAGCAAAGTAACCGAAAAGAAGATTGAATCTGTACCGGTTATTTGTGAGTATCCGGATGTGTTCCTAGAGGAATTGCCAGGATTGCCACCTGCTCGGGAGGTAGAGTTTGGTATTGAGTTAGTGCCAGGGACGACTCTAATCTCAATAGCTCCATATAGAATGGCACCGACTGAATTAAAAGAGTTGAAAGCTCAGTTGCAAGAATTGACAGATAGAGGTTTTGCTCGACCGAGTTTCTCTCCCTGGGGTGCCCCAGTGTTATTCGTGAAGAAGAAGGACAGAACTTTGATAATGTGCATCGACTACCGACAACTCAACAAAGTGACTATAAATAATAAATACCCGTTGCCGCGCATTGATGATTTATTTGATCAGCTGAAAGGGGCTTCAGTGTTTTCAAAGATAGATTTGAGATCGGGTTACTATCAGTTGCGAGTCAGAGATTCTGATGTGCCAAAGACTGCTTTTCAGATGAGATACGGCCATTACGAGTTTTTAGTGATGCCGTTCGGACTCACTAACGCCCCTGCTGTTTTCATGGATTTGATGAATCGGGTATTCAGACCATTTTTGGATCGGTTTGTAGTTGTGTTTATAGATGACATTTTAATCTATTCGCACAACAAAACCGAGCATGCTGAACACTTGAGACTTGTGTTACAGGTTTTGCATGATAAGCAGTTGTACACAAAATTCAGCAAATGTGAGTTTTGGTTGAATGAAGTTAGTTTTCTGGGGCATGTCGTTTCAGCATCGGGCATTCGGGTTGACCCGAGTAAAGTTTCGGCTATACTTGATTGGAAACCTCCATAGAATGTTTCTGAAGTTCGTAGTTTTCTGGGACTTTTCGGATATTATAGACGCTTCGTGAAAGGGTTTTCTATGATTGCAGCTCCGATGACAAAGCTATTACAGAAAGACGATAAATTTGAGTGGTCAGAAAGGTGCCAGAAGAGTTTTGATCAGTTAAAAACCTTGCTAACGGAAGCCCCAGTGCTTGTTCAGCCAGAGTCGGGTAAAGAGTTCGTTATTTTCAGCGATGCATCTTTAAATGGTTTGGGCTGTGTTTTGATGCAAGAGGGTAAAGTTGTAGCCTACGCCTCGAGACAGTTGAAGCAGCACGAAAGAACTATCAGACGCATGATCTCGAGTTGGCTGCTATAGTTTTTGCTTTGAAAATATGGCGCCACTATCTATTCAGTGAGAAATGTCATGTTTACTCTGATCACAAGTGTAATGGCCTAAATTCAAGGTTATCGGAACAATGGTTTCGTAACCATAAATCCGATTTAAAGAGAAATTTATTTCAATATATTTATATGAATATTTATATGATAGGAAATATTTTTATAAATATTTATAAAATGTTAGTAATGTGGTATTAAAATTTCGTTAGAAAATTTTAACGTTTGGGTAGGTAATTAAATCAAAAAGACTAAATTGAAATAGAAGTAAAAGTTGAATTATAGATTAAAAGAAATTATAAAGGACCAAAATGACAATTAAGCCATTTTTTATAGTTGAGGCGGGGTAATGTATAAAAATCTAAGATTTTTATGTTTAATATATATTATTATATTATATAATAAAGATATTTTATATTTTAATTATAATATATTGTATTGTATTGTTATTATTATATTTATATATGTGTGTGTATAAACTAAAGAGACAAAAAAAAAAGAAAAGAGGAAAGAGAGAGCAAAGACGAAACAGAGAAGAAATAGGGGAGAAAGAAAGACAAAGGGAGAATAGAGTTTTTAAAGCTTGGATATTTAATAGGTAAGTTAATTTAGTCCATTTCTTTTAATTTTGATGCTTTATAAGTTTTAGAACAAAGTTTTGTCGAATTAAGTTGAAATTTTGGAAATTCTTAGATTTTTGAACATGAGTTATGTGGATCAAATTGATGAATTAGGGGTTTAATTGATGGAATATGTAACAGTCCGAATTTGACCCTAATTGGAACTGTGGTTTTGAGACCACGAATCCGAGTCTGAAATATTTTTAAATATTATATTTTGTGCTTATTATATGTGAATTAATGTGTGTGAAAGTTTCGTAGAAAAATTTAATCGTTTGTGTGCTTAATTAAATAAAAGGACTTAATCGCGTAAAGTGTAAAAGTTATAAACTATAGTGTAAAGTGCTAGAATGATGATGTTCTTTTAATATGGAGTATTAAAAGAGTACTTAACCCATTTTATGAGTTAGTGGGTGGAAAAGGTCAAGTGTAACCTTATATTATAAGTTGTTTTTATTATTAATTAAAGGTTAAAATGGTAAAACATTAAAAATGTTATTATATGTTATATTATATGAAATTAAAAGCCATTTTAGTTGTTCTTCTTCTTCCATTGCCGTGAGTTAGCTAAGAAAAAGGGGTTTAAAGGCTTAAAACATTCGGCCATCATCAAGCTCAATTAGGTATGAATTTTAGCTCGGTTTTTGATAATTTCTACGTTTTTGTGATCGTTGCTTCGTATTTTATCCGACCCATGCTAAAATTTTTGAGATTAGTGTGTATGTGATATTTGGCCATTGATATGTTCATGTAGTTTTTGATGTTTGAGGATTTTAAATTAAAGATATGTTAAAGACTAGTATGTTTTGTATTGGGAATTTTAGTGAATTTAAGCATTTTGGGCTAAATTGCAAAAATGAATTTTTGAGGGGGCTAAAATGCAAAATAAATGAAAGAAATGGACTTGTATTGTAACACCCCAAACCCGGCCTAAACATGACGATCGGATCTGGCATGTCACATAAAAGGGTTGTTTAAAAAATGCGCGTTTGTTAAAAATTTCGAGTTTAAATATTTATTCGCTTGATATCCTTTTGTTAACATTTTGGAAAACGGTTATTAAGGGTTTAGGACATTCTCGTATTGAACATTTGATAACAATAGGCAGCAATCATATTAAAAGCTAAACCAGATAAAATACCAAAAATACAGTTAAAGCGGCCTTATTACAACTTAAAATCCCGAATTAAAAATAAGTTGAAATAAGAGAACAAGTTTACGAGAAAATAATGTATGGCCTTCACGAGTCCGCCTCAGCTCCCAAATCCGCGATCTAACGATTACCTGCAAAATTAACTAAGGGGTGAGTCATCGAGACTCAGTGTGTAAATCCCCATCCAAAGTATGTTAAGCTCATACACAGATCCATGTGCAAATATGCATGTCATGCAACCCATCCATCCTATCCATCCGAAACTCCCAAATCTACCCCGTGTGGTCAAAACCACTGGTGGTCAAAACCACTGGTGACCGTAGTCACAAATAATATCGGTGTGGTCAAAACCACTGGTGACCGTAGTCACAATAATATGTGTGGGGCCAACCCATAATGTGATCAAAACCACTGATGACAATCCCGTATATCGATATGTGGGGCCAACCCACTGTGGTACCAAACCACTGGGACGAGTCACAAAGATAGCAATATGTGGTCAAATCCACTGGTGACCGTAGTCATAAATAATATCGGTGTGGTCAAAACCACTGGTGGTCAAAACCACTGAGACTTAGTCACAAAAATAATATAGAAAGCGAGGCCAACCCACTGTGTGGTCAAAACCACTGGTGACAGTCTAGAATCATATCTTCCCCCTCCTCTCATCATACCCGTGCAATATGACATAATAATTCGTATACAGTATGACATGTATGCAAATCATATATCACAGATAACGTATGAAACGAATTACCATCATAATCAGAATAACAAATACGACATAATCAAGCCAATCAACCTCTAAGGGTATAACAGTAATTTACCTTCTAGGGGTATTTTGGTAATTTACCCACTAAGGGTATTTCAGTAATTTCGTACCTGAAATGGCCTTTCCGAAGGCCCAATGTCGCCCCGAGCGACTCGACTACCAATTCTGGTCGAAATGGACTATTGGGCCTAAAACCCGATTTTGGCCCATTTGGACCCACACGCTCGTGTGGCCCACCTAACACAAAATCTAGCAATGTATATAAGTTCCACCTAGTCTAGTTCACTATATACTACATCATCATACAATTTATCCAATTGGGCCCACTTTGGCCCATCGTGGCCCAAGTAGCCTCAACCCACAAGAATACTACTGATGGCCTCAACTATCGCGTCGAAGCCCCACACGTGCACTCGCACACTCGTGTGGCTACTATTGCCGTGACCGGCACTTCGGCATTTGCTGCTCTACAACTAGAGTAGAGAGAGTTACACACTTGATAGGAATCTGAAGCTGCTAAACCGCGCTCCGAGCACTCCTTTGCCCAACGCCAACCAGGTATGATAACTCTCCTCCTGGAATGCTCTTTATATAGCTAGCTCTTCACCTTCCTTCTTTGTATCTTTCCGATGTGGGATCCCTTCGTCAGTAGAGTTTAAATTCAACTGAAACTCTTGCCGTCCAATCCGCAAAATAAATACTCCCTTGCTTCTCATGAGATTTGAACCCAGGCTCCCTTGCAACATAATCCACGCCGCTAACCACTTGGCCACAAGCTCCTCTTGTGCCTTACCATGCGCAACTAAATATAAACTATGGCCCAAATTCTAAGATCCAAGTAAAAGAAACTAAAATGAAAAAGCCAAGACTTGAACCTTGGACCTCCTTCCTTCCTTGTGGCGTCACCCCCTTGTCTCTTATGTGGCGTCACTTTGCCACTACACCACACACTCCACTTGTGTCATCTTCCTTCACTTTTTATTCTTAAGGCCTACTTGCCAACTTCTAGGGGTTTTTTCGCCTAAAACCAAAATTTCCCCAAAGCTAATTTTCGACCCCGGGACTTCATAGAAGCCCTCTAACCTTCCAAAATCACTTATCTCATAAGTCTAACTTGTACTAAAGCCGATCTCCTGTTCTCCCAAAAATTTTAAACGTTACTACTCCTAAGGCCCATTGGGCCCAATCCTACTAGGCCCAACTTCGGGATGTTACATGTATGGTCCTTATGAACATTCGACCCTAAGGTACTATTATGAAATTTTGTGTATTTTATGTTTTGTGCAAATAGGACTAAATTGTAAAAATGTGAAACATTAGGGGTAAAATGGTAATTTGCCCATTTATGTGTTTTGGGACTAAATTGAGATGAAATGTGCTTGAATGAGCTAAATTTTAATGTGTTTAGATCAAGAACAAAGAAAAATGGATTTGGATCGGGGAAAGGCGAAAGTTATCGAGTAGCCGGTCTACGCTGTCCGTCGATAGTCGAGGTAAGTCTTTAAGCAATTGTATATTGAAAATTAGTTACGAAGCATAATAACTAATGAAATTTGGAAATTTTGAGAATATATTTATGATATTGTCGAATGTGAATGGTGCAATATTAGATTGAATCTAATTGATGTAATGTGATTAGGTTACTTAAGTTGATATTTGAATTATGAAATACTTGTGCTATATGTGCTTTTGGAAATAACAAGTGCATATGAAATGGTTATTATGTTGTTGTTCAAGCTTCGAGCCTAGCAGGCTTAATGCCGGTGTATATTTCGGGCTTATCGCCTAGCAGGCTTAATGCCAGTGTATATTTCGGGCTTAAATGCCTAGCAGGCTAAATGCCGGTGATATGTGATAAATCGAGAAGTCATGAATCCAACAAGGTAAGAAGTATTTAATGTAATATGCGAATAGTTCAGGTAAGTAGTGTCCTATTATATTACTAAGGAATGGATCAAGTAAGTATGACATCGAATGAGTTTTGCATGATGAGATTGAGTTGAAGCTTCAATAAGGATTTCATAATGTGCTATTGAGTTAATCACTGCAGAGTATGAATTTCATATCTATATTTCTTTGATGAATCGGTTATATGTGATATTTCTAATGGATAAATGAATTTGAATGTGGTTGTAAATGTGTACAAAAGAAGAAAATGTGGTTAACATGTATGATATATTTATTCGATTTGGAGTACAGGACACTTATGATAACTATGTAAGTTATTGGTGTATATGTTCATGGAAGATAAGTGTAAATCCTCAAGCTAAGGCTATTGATGGTATTCGGCCATGTCATATTTTTTTTATATATAATGTTTATATTCGTTTCCATGAATTGTTTGATTAAAGGTTAAATGTTCGGATATTAATTTGTAGTTGCTTGAGACTTACTAAGCCAGTGTGCTTAGTTTGTGTGTTTACATTGTTCTGTTTTATAGATTTTGAGTCAAGCTACTGGCTCGGCGGATCGTTGAAGAAGTCAACCACACTATCACCCTTTTTGGTATTTTCAAGCTAGTTATTTAGAATCAAAGGCATGTATAGGCTAGCTAAATGTGTGAATGATGTTTTGTTTATATATAATATAGCCATGCGAAATTGGCTTGAATATGATGCTAGTTTAATATATGTATATAATCGGTCATGTTATAAGCTCTTTTGGTAACTATATTATATGGCATATGTGTATAAAGCTTTGGGGTTTATGGCTTGATTGGGGAATGATGTTAATGGCTTATAATTAGTTCGTATTTGATAATTTTGATGCTTGGTATGATTTGGCTTGGAGTATGGTTATAAACTCACTTAGTAATAGGGTATAAGGTATATGAATATATTTGAATTTGTGTTAGTCGTCTAGATTCATTTGTAAGGAAAATGTATGAACGATTATATGCTTAAATGATTTGCGAATTTAGGTAAGGTTGATGAATGCACCAATAATGAATAAGTTGTATAAGTAATTGTGGTTCTATTATGCGCAAGCAAAGGATTAAAGTGTGCATTTGTACTATTGCGTGTTGGATCTATTTGAATTTGGTATGAGCAATATACAGGTGATCTCATATATGTGAATTAAATGCTATGATTATTACATAGTTAAAAACTATTTATGAACAAATGTACTTTCGGTTAAGGTGATTCAAATTACTCAATGAATAGAACCATTTTGTCAATTGTTGCAATGACTCATCTATGGTATATCTGTGAACAAATTTGTAATAGTTGGTCAATGAAATGAGGTATGTTTTAAATTTTATTTTACAGGTGTTGTTGGAATAGTAATTTATTAGAATAGTTAATTGAGTATGTAGTAATGATTAAAGATACAGTAATTGGGGGCTTATGTTAATTACAATGTTATGTGGTGTGAATAAAAGTTCATTGCATGTTCGATCTATGTTCTTTGATTACTATGCCGTATATGATTTAAGTTTAGTATGGTAAGTATGCTTTTAGAAATCGAATGTTCTACTCAATTACATGCATAAGTGATCGTTTAAAAATTTAATTGTATTTTAATATAAGTAAGTTTATTTATGACTTGAGTGATTGATTGAAAGACATGACATAACTGGTAACGCCTGTAACCCTAATCCGGCGACGGATACAGGTTAGGGGTGTTACAGAATATCTAGTTAGAAATTGATTTTTAGGAACTAAATTGTGAAAATGTTTGGAATTAAAGTCTATTACTGAAATTCTGATTCCTAAAGGTTATAAAGTAGTTTAAAGTGATAGAATAAAGTGTTAATTGAGAAAAATCAGCTCAATTGAGAAGTTAATTGAGCAGGGACGAAATTATCGTTTATTGAAAGCTTAAGGGAAAAATGGTAATAAACAGTTTGCACTAAAACAGTTTGGACAGCAGCAGTAGACTAATTATGAAAAATCACCAAAATTTGTAGAAGTGGAATTAGAAGTTAAGTGAGATATGAAATTAAAGCTTATTGACTCTAGTTTCTCATAGAAGAAACGTTGTAAGCAATAGATATGTAAATCATGAGATATAATGAATTTTGTGAGATAAGGTCAGAATGAATTCGGGTTTCCCTATTCTAACTTTAGAAAATCATCAAAAATTGGATAAAAATAATTAGAGGCTTAAATTTATATTTTTAGAATCCTGAATGAGTATATTTTCGATAGAAATAAACGAGAACATCATCTGAATCCTGCATGAAGAGATAATTCATTTTTAGTGAAAAAGGGTCAGAATTGCTAGACAGCAGAACAGGGGTGACTTTAATGAATAAACTGTACTAATTGGCTAAGCCAAAAATTCTGGAAATTTTATGGTATGAATATATGTGAGTCTAGTTTCAAAAAAAATTAACGGTTTTTCATTTGGAGTTCTGTAGCTCTGGAAATAAATAATTTAGTGACTATGACACAAATGGACAGCTTTGAATAAATTTATGAGTAAAGGATTAAATTGAAATGTAAGCAAAAGTAAGAAAGGATGAATTTATTATATTATACATGTCTATTTTATTAAATAGTACAGGAAATTTATTTGATTAATTTTTTTAACATATAAATGTTATATGTTTATATGAAATTGAAGAAAAAGAAAAGAAAGGAGAGGATCGAATTGAAGGAAAAGGAAAAGAGAAGGTTAAGGAGTGAAGGAAGAAGAACATATATCATCTCAACCTTTTTGTTGTAAGTACTACAAGAATTTTAAATTATTTTTATTTATCTTTTTCGAAATATTTATGTAAAGTATTTAGATGAATGAGATTCATCTTTAATGCCCAAGTAGACGGAATTTAGAACTACTAGGATATTAGTGGCATGCCATTAAGGAACTTTAGCGCGGTCTCTGATTATTAGCACGTTGGTGCTCTCTGATTATTAGCACATTTGTGCTCTTCGTATAGCACTTTAGTTCTCTCTGTTCACTTGTGCATCATAATGCACCTCTGTATTTGTTCCGTATATCCGGTGTGTTCTAAAAAGTCTACTTTGGGCTAAGAATGTGAATTGAGAACAAAAGTGAATCACTGATGTGTTAAGGTAAGTTTTATACCTTACAAAAGATAAGTTAAAATTTTTTTTAAAGCAAGGCATAGTTGAAGAAACTTATATGTGAGTAGATATGTAATAATTGAATGAGTTTAAAACATTTTGTTATGATTATTTACTTACTTATTCTTATAGTGCTTACTAAGCCTTCACTGGCTTAACGCGTTTATTTTAACGCGTAGGTACAATTAAACTAGAAGAGATAAGAGTCCAACTAGAAGATCTCTCACCTCATCACATCCTCACGAGTTTCAAAAGTAGGTATTGTATTTTGTATTAAAATGGCATGTACATATGCAGTTCAAAGGTGTTCTCATGTGATAGGGACTAAAATGTAGATTCTTGAAATTCTATCTATTTTCAGTTACTTGAAGTATTTTTATATATATCTGGAATGAATTAATAAACAATAAATATGTTAGCAAAAATGGTTGGTAAGTTAAAATATTATATACAAATGTTTTAATTAAAAAGTACCTAGCCATAATTGTTTTGGCACCAAATGTAACAGTCTTATACCGGGTCTGCATGATTGAACCGGGTATAGGGATATTACAACAAGAGTCTAAAGTATTTAATGACTCAGAAGGATCTGAATTTGAGACAGCGACGATGGTTGGAACTATTAAAGGACTATGAGCTTGTGATTGATTATCACTCGGGGAAGGCTAATGTGGTCGCTGATGCACTTAGTCGAAAGTCACTATTTGCTCTACGTGCAATGAATGCAAATATAGCTATGACCGAAGATGGTGTGATTACTGCAGAATAGAAAGTGAGACCACTATTTGTACAACAGATTCGCGAAGCTCAAGAGGTTGATAATGACTTAATAGCAAAAAGGAGTCATTGTGGCTCGAATACTGATTCAAATTTCCAGTTAGATACTGAAGGATGCTTACGGTTTAGAAACCGAAAATGTGTGCCTAAGAATCCTGAGTTGATTCAAATGATTTGTAATGAAGCTCATAATAGTAGGCTGTCTATTCATCCGGGTAGTACGAAGATGTATAACGATTTGAAACAACATTATTGGTGGCATGGCATGAAACGAGATATTTCAGACTATGTGACGAAATGTTCAATATGTCAACAAGTAAAAGCCGAACATCAGGTACCATCGGGACTACTTCAACCGATTATGATACCCGAGTGGAAATGGGATCGAGTCACGATGGATTTCGTATCTGGGTTGCCGTTGACGCCGAGCAAGAAAGACTCAATCTGGGTTATTGTTGATAGATTGACGAAATCGGCCCATTTTATTCCGGTACGTACGGATTTCTCACTTGATAACTTAGCTGAGTTGTACATATCGCAGATCGTACGATTGCACGGAGTACCTATTTCTATTGTTTCGGATAAAGATCTGAGGTTTACATCGCAGTTTGGAAGAAACTGCAAGATGCTCTAGGTAATAAATTGCACTTCAATACTGCTTTTCACCCTCAGTCGGATGGACAATCTGAACGTGTTATTCAAATACTCGAGGACATGTTGAGATGTTGCATTCTTGAGTTTGAGGGTACGTGGGAACGATACTTGCCTTTGATTGAATTTGCGTACAATAACAACTTTCAATCGAGTATCAAAATGACACCTTATGAAGCTTTGTATGGTCGTAAATGTCATACACCTCTATAGTGGACCGAATTAAGTGAAAGCAAGATACACGGGGTCGATTTAATTAAAGAGACTGAGCAGAAAGTAAAAGTGATTCAGGAAAGTTTGAAATCCGCATCAGATCGTCAGAAATCATATGCGGACTTGAAACGTAAAGATATAGAGTTTCAAGTGGGTGACCTAGTATTTTCGAAAGTCTCACCGTGGAAGAAGATACTTAGATTTGGTCGTAAAGGAAAGCTAAGCCCGAGATATATTGGTCCGTACAAGGTTATTGAACGTATCGGGCTAGTTGCCTACAGGCTGATGTTGCCATCTGAGTTAGACAAGATTCATAATGTCTTTCATGTATCGATGCTTCGACGATACAGATCCGACCCTTCTCATGTGATTAGCCCGTCAGAGGTTGAGATTAGGCCTGATTTGACTTATAAGGAAGAACCGATTCGCATCTTACTCGTGAAGTGAAAGAGTTACGAAATAAGAAAATCTCGTTGGTTAAAGTTTTATGGCATAAGCACGGGGTTGAGGAAGCAACCTGGGAACTTGAAGATTCAATGAAAGAACACTACCCACATTTATTCATCGATAAGATTTTTGGGGACAAAATTCTTTAAGGGGGGAGAGTTGTAACAGCTCGATTTTGACCCTAATCGGAACGATGGTTTCGGAACCACGAATCCGAGTTACAAAAATATTTTTATATTATATTTGATGTCTATGATATATGTTTGAGCATGTGTTAAAATATCGAGGGTTAATTTGTCAGTTAGTGTGTTCATTTTAAGAAAGATGACTAAATTGCAAAGGTGGTAAAAGTAGCCTTTATTTAAATTGAGTGGTTAAAGTAATTTGTCTTCTTTTATATGTGGACTTAAGTTGCAAATTGGCCATTTGATTTGTAAGTGGACGATAACATGCATCCACTATGTATTTTATTATTAGTTATATGTGTTATGTAATAATGATACATATATTATATTATAAACATATTATAATAAAAACATAAAAAGAAAAAGGCAATTGCATGTTCATCATTTATCATTTTTTTGACCGAAACTTAAAGAAATGAGAGAAAGTTTGAGTTTGAGACGTTCGGCCCTTTTTGGAAGCTTGATTAAGGTAAGAGACTAGCTCGGTTTTAGATAATTTTTACATTTTTAAGATCGTTGCTTCGAATACTATCCGACCCATGTTAGAATTTTTGAATTTGATGCATGTTTGATAGTCGGCCATTGATGAATTCTTATGTTTTGAAATGTTTGATGGTAAAATATTAATTACATGTGATAGATTAACAAGTGTTGTTCTTGAATTTTTGATAAAATTGAGTGTTATGGATTAAATTACAAAAATAAATAGTTGAGGGACTAAAATGCAAAATAAATGGATTGTATGGACTTATATAGGCATGAGGAGCATTCGGCCCTAAAGGAGTAAATTCAAATTATGTGTATTTTGTGTTTTATGCAATAGGGACTAAATTGTAAAAGTTGTAAATGTCAGGGGTAAAATGGTAAATTGCATAATTGTGTGTTTTTGGATTAAATTGAATGAAAATATATTTGAATGAGCTTAATTTGGAATTATTTAGATCAAGAACAAAAAGAAACGGGATTGGATCGGGGAAAGGCGAAGTTGAACGAATAGCCAGGAAACCCTAATCCGTCGATTTCCAAGGTAAGTTTTTAAGCAATTGGGTTAAATCGAATTTTATTCTATATTATATGCCTATGTTAAATGGTGGTAAGTATATTAAATATCATATTGCCGAATGTGTTAATGAATTTAGTATAAGTTAGCCGAATGTTTGGTTGCTTGGAAGTTGAATTTATTTGCATGAAATGTATATCTATATGTTAATGATGCAAATAGATATGAGAGATACTAAATTGGGATATGAATATATCCAAAGGAAATTTTAGTTATGTAACACCCCAAACCCAGCCTAAAAGTTAAGCCCGAATTTGGCGTGTCAAATGGAAGTTTTTTTTTTTAAAAAAACCATCTTTGATATTGTTAAAAACTTGTTCGAGATTTACGGCCTCTTTGTTAAAACCCAAAACACTTAAGCAATAGTTATCTACTTGAAAACGTAATTATCTTTAAAGACCTTTTTGGTTGTGAAAACATATTTGAAATAAACAATTTACGAAAATGGGATATTTGGGAATAGAGTTGCAGAAGCATTTTGAAAGAAAATCTTAGGCCTTATTACAACATTTAACCCAAAATAGTAGAGTAATAAAATAAACAAGAAAGAAGTCTGAAGTCCAAATAAACCATTTCTGAAGTATGGTCTCCATCGAGTCATCCATGGCCCAAGTCCACGTCACTGAGCATTACCTGAAAAGGTTAAGAGAAAGGGGGTGAGTTACAAGAACTCAGTGTGTAATCCCCTTACCATCATCCACTGGGTAAGAACACACATAGCAATATTTTGGGCCTAAGCCCATTTACAATTATAACATAATAACATGTATATAATATGCATTGATATGCAAATCCCAAACCAAACCTAATTTCCATCCGCTACACACCACCCGCACCAACCAGCACACCTATGGGGATCAAGTCAACCCACCCCGCCAACACACCAATCGCAGGCATAAAGCCATTTAAAATGTTTGTGGCAGAGCCACCAAACTAGATTGTGACAGAGTCACCGAACTAGATTGTGACAGAGTCACCGAACTAGATTGTGACAGAGTCACCGAACTAGATTGTGGCAGAGCCACCGAACTGGATTGTGACGGAGTCACCGAACTAGATTGTGGCAGAGCCACTAGCACTTCTCTTCAATTTTATCCCAATCCATGCAATCATGTATGCATATACAAAGCATAACAATGTTCATAGAATAATTTCAACATAAGGCCCATAACACAAGTTGGCCCATTAAGCAATCTAGCAAATTTGGCCCATTAACCGATCTTGCAAATTTGGCCATTAAACGATCTAGCAAATTTGGCCCATTAATCGATCTAGCAAATTTGGCCCATTAAACGATCTAGCAAATTTGGCCCATTAATCGATCTAGCAAATTTTACATTTGGCCTATATAACAAATATCACATTTGGCCCATATAGCAAATATCACATTTGGCCCATATAACAAATATCACATTTAGCCCATATAGCAAATATAACATTTTGGCCCATATAGCAAATATCACATTTGGCCCATATAATAAATATCACATTTGGCCCATATAGCAAATATAACGTTTTGGCCCATAAAGGGTATTTTCGTAGTTTGGTTTATAGGGACATTTCGTAATTCGGCCCATTAGGGGCATTTTCGTAACTCGGCCCGTAAGGGCATTTTCATAATTCAGTAATTGTACCCACTAAGGGTAATTCGGTAATTTACTCTCTAAGGGAAATTCAAAAATTTTACCCACCAAGGGTAATTCGGTAATTTTCGCAACCCAAATGTATTTCAGTAATTTACCCTCTAAGGGTATTTTGGTAATTTTACAACCGAGGGGTATTTCGGTAATTTACCCTCCACGGGTATTTCGATAATTTCAAAACCCAAAGGTATTTCGGTAACTTACCCTCCAAGGGTATTTCGGTAATTTTGCAACCCAAGGGTATTTTGGTAATTTACCCTCCACGGGTATCTCGATAATTTTGCAACCTAAAGGTATTTCGGTAACTTACCCTCCAAGGGTATTTCGGTAATTTCACAACCCAGGGGTATTTCGGTAATTTACCCTCTAAGGGCATTTTGGTAATTTTTTTACAACCCAAGGGTATTTCGATAATTTACCCTCCAAGGGCATTTTGGTAATTTTACAACCCAAGGGTATTTCAGTAATTTACCCTCCAAGGGTATTTTGGTAATTTCACAACCCAAGGGTATTTCGATAATTTACCTTCTAAGGGTAATTCGGTAATTTACCCACCAAGGGTAATTCAGTAATATACCCTCCAAGGGTAATTCGGTAATTTACCCTCCAAGGGTAATTCGGTAATTTACCCTCCAAGGGTAATTCGGTAGTTTTACCCAGCAAGGGTAATTCAGTAATTTATCTTCTAAGGGTAACTCGGTAATTTACCCTCCAAGGGTAATTCGGTAATTTACCCTCCAAGGGTAATTCGGTAATTTACCCTCCAAGGGTAATTCGGTAGTTTTACCCACCAAGGGTAATTCGGTAATTTTACCCTCTAAGGGTAATTTGGTAATTTACCCTACAAGGGTAATTCGGTAGATTTACCCACCAAGGGTAATTCGGTAATTTACCCTCTAAGGGTAATTCAGTAATTTACCCTCCAAGGGTAATTCGGTAATTTCATATTTAACGGTGTTTCTGAAGATTCGCTATCGCCTCGAGTGATACAGAACTCTATTTGGGTCTTTAGGGAACTATTGGGTCAAAATCCATTTTAGGCCCAAACGGGGTAATTTCGCAACTAAAACTTAACTACTAATTTGGGGCATACAAATTTAAACTGTCCATTTGCGTCATACTGACTAAATTGGCTATAACTCGAGTTAGAAAACTCGAAATCTAGATCCGTAAAATTTCATTGAAACTAGACTCATGTATCTTCTTACTGTAATTTTTCCAGAATTTTTAGCCTAGCAATTTAGTACAATTTATTCATTAAAGTTTCCCTTGTTTCACTGTCCAACGATTCTGACCTCTCTTAACTTAATCTCAATTATCTTACTGTACGATTTTCATATACTTCTCCCACTTGTTTCTTTTGAAAATAAGTTCACTAAGGAATCCATAAATTTCAATTATAACTCTTAATTAACTTTGTACAATTTTATACGATTTTTCCAAGACAGAACAGAATACCCTAAAGTCATTCAGAACCAGTCTCACTAAAATTAACATATCTCAGAATATAATATTCCTTTTCCTTCTACGTTTCTTCCATATTAAAATAGACACAGTAAGCTTTAATATGATATCTTATTCACTTTGTAATTCCTTTTATCCTATTTTTCATGATTTTTCAAAAACATGTTACTGGTTCTAATTGAAACTGTCTTATTACAAAAGTGATCACGGATGCCGGTTTTTAGTTTTCTTTGGTATTTCGACCGATTTATAGCATATTTCATACAAACTTTTAGAGAAGTGTGAGATTACACACTATTTTAGATATGTATATGGAAGGGTATGAGATTACACACCTTATTCAGAATCCGTAACGCGATGCTCTCCGCGACACCAAAAATTCGAGTCACCTATTACGAGGGATAGGTTTTCGATTGAACCTTTGATAAAGTACTTCGAGACTTTGCAACCAGCATAAACTCTCTCATGGCAAGTCTCTAGACTCTCAACCATATTACAAATTAGTCCCCTTATTAGCTAGCTTAAGCTTTGAGGACTCCAAAAATACAAAAATTATCAACTAAAGCCATCAAAATCACTTACTTGAGGTGATGAGAAGTGGCTGAAAATTTCAGCTTCCATGGGGGTTTTCTTCTTAAATTTCGGCAGAGAGAGGAAAAATGGGAAAGGAAGATGACCACTTATTATTATTATTATTAACTATTGCTTTGGTCATCATCTACCAACCCATACCAAAATTTTGACTTTTCAACCTTTCTTATCCTCTTAGCCGGCCATCACTTTAAAATTAGCCTATTTGTACTTTAAGGACCTCCAATTAATATTCCTTAGTCAATTTGTACCTCTAGCAATTAAAATTAAACTTTAGTACTTTATGCGATTTAGTCCTTTTTCGAAATTAAGCCCTCAATCGCTAAAATTGAGACACCAAAAATTTCATGCATGTTTATAAACATGTTATAACACATAGAATAACATAAAAATAATTATCTCTATCCTCGGTTTAGTGATTCCGAGATCACTGTTCCGACTATCCCCTAAATCGGGCTATTATACCCTCCATGCATTTTTTTTCTCACCTACCCCATTCTTTTCAAATCTCATCATTATATTTTTTTTCTTTTTCAACAAATCACTCTCCATCATTCCTTTTTCTCCCATTTCTTTTTTTATTCTTTTTCTTTTATTTCTTTTCTTTAATAATGTCATGGTTGACACTTGGAAGAGTACACAAAAATAAATCCAAAATTTTGCAAAAGATGGGATTTGAACCCCTTCCCTCCATGCTCTCCACTTGATGCCATAACCTGAAACACCCCAAACCCGGCCCACGAGCCTCGACTAGATCTGGTATGTTTCTCGAGTAAAACGGTTCAAACTTGTTTGTTTCTTTGGAAAACTTTGAGTGATTTTGGAGAAAATTTGATTTGGGTTCAAATTGAAAACATCGTTATTTTCAAAGATTTCGTTTTGTTAAAACTTTATTGTTATATTTCAAAACTATAAGTTACCGGTAAAACTCGAGTCTTTAAACTTTACTACTTAAATTGAAAATCATTTGTATTTAGGTGTCATAACATTTATCATTTATTTTTAAGAAAAGTTACTTAAACTTTAATTTGATAGGAATCGTGTCATAACAAAATAATTAAAATACATGCATAAACAGTTAATAGCAAGGGCCTTATTGTAACATCCCCAAACCCGGCCCATTCACTACGACCGAATCTGGTTATGTTAGTGCGGAAAAGACGGTGGAAAATCTATTTAACTTAGAAAAATTTAGTAAAACTTGCTAACTTTTGAAAAATCCATGTTTATTTAAACTTATGAGTAAAACTTTGTTATTAAAATATACTCATTCTAAAAGTTTAGTATATACAAGCCGAATTGAATAAGTAGGTTGGAAAAATATAATCATCTTCACATGGTGTTTCAAATTCTTCAAACCATAATAAATACTAATAAAATAATAACAAAAATAAATAAGAGTCAAAAGGCCTTTATTACATATTCTATTTAAAACCAAAATACTTAAAGTAAGCCTAAAACGTTTAATCTCTTCTTCTGCATGGGCCACCATGTGTCCTCTCCGAACCCGATTCAACTACGCGTCACCTGAAATGGTTAATGAAAAGAGTGAGTTCACTGACTCAGTGCATAACCACAACACATATTTCCATCCGTATGGGCGTGGCCCATACCCACACAGCCATCGAAACAAATCATGCAAGAATGCATCTCAGCCCAACCTACTATCCAACCGTGACACCAACCTTAGCAGACTCCCTGCCTAAGGCCGTGGCTAACCCACCACTGATCACATCGTGATCCATAAATCTTACCTCGGCAATCTCACTGCTCGAGGCCGTGGCTGAGCCACCGATCAACCAAAGTGATCCAAATATCGTAATCTGTCTACGGGGATGCACATAGCAATCAACCGCCGAGATGGGCACCGAGCCAACACCTCCCTTGAGGTAGCACACAGCTAATCCCCAAGCGCTAATGTAGCCGGAGCTATCATTAGACCACGTACACCTTGTGTACACTTCCTTCTTCATCGAATCAAGCCCAAATCCCATGCAACTATATATATGCAACACGTTAAGTCATCATATCACATAAATATATAAATATTTATACATACATAAATATATCACAATTAATCTTACCATCACCGGTTCTCATCACTTATGCCATTATAAACGGCTTCCACACATAATACACATATAAACATGTTAGCAAACCAAAACCACAGAAATAGTGCGATGATTACGCACCTTAACACCTGTAGTTCTACGCTTTCGATCCCTAAGCTATCGCTCAAAGAAACAACAGCTATCTGCCTATAGCTATCTCCTGCTGCTGGCCCACACCCCGGTGGCCAATCCCGAACTGCCGAGACAGCCCTCTTCTTGAACTTCGGGATAGATGCCTTCCCTTGCCCACTCTGACTGGTCGTTGCCTCCATCCAAAAAGCTTAAACAGGTAAACAGGTTAACCTCCAAAACACCACTTAAGTACTTAATCTTACTAACTAACCTTACCTCAAGCGGCTTGACTGGCTACTTCCAATCCCAATGCACTCCTCTAACAACGATTGCTATGGAACCCGAAGAGGTCTACTTCCAATATTTGGCAACGGTAAATTTAAATAATAGAAAGGGATTTCGGCACAGAGGTAAGGTGTAGGTTCGGCTTTGCAAAACTAGAAGACAAAGAAGTGGGTGCTAGGGTGCTTCAAAAGGTGTTGCGGCAATCAGAGAAGTGAGGAGAGTTTATGGTCTAGCAACGAGTGAAATGGATAAGAAAAATGGAAGGAGAAAGGGACTTGAAGTTTCGGCTCAGATGAATAAGTGAGAGAGAGAGGCGTTTTGGTGAGGTTGAGGTATGAGGAGGAAATGAAAATGGAGGCTAAAAGGAAAGGCTAAAATTCGGCAAGGGAGAGAAAGCCAAAATGGTGAATGCCAAGAAATGAGCACCTCCCCCCTATTTATACTATTCGGCCAAGCTCCAAGCTCCCAAAAAAATCCTAAAATCTCTCCTAAAACACCTCCCTTCCACCCATTCAAAAAGCTTTGAAAAAGTCAAACCTATCTAGCCAAATTCAAAAAAGGAAGACCAAGTCTTCATCCACCTTTTTAGCATCCAAAAACCGTCCACCACCCCACCAAGATGACGCAAAAACAATGCCTATCT
This sequence comes from Gossypium australe, assembly GCA_005393395.2. Classification (NCBI taxonomy): domain Eukaryota; kingdom Viridiplantae; phylum Streptophyta; class Magnoliopsida; order Malvales; family Malvaceae; genus Gossypium; species Gossypium australe. The sequence continues at coordinate 77,569,352 of CM016618.1, forward strand.
GCTGCTCTTGCGAATCGAACCTGAGCCCCTTCCCCCTGCAAATGGCGTCACTTCTCCATGCTCTAAGTGGCGCCTCCTTGCCACTCTGCCAAGCCACTCTTTATGCCAAAACTCCACCAAAAATTCTCTTAAGACCCCCTCTATCCAAGCTCCCCTTTTAACCCCTAAAACTAAAAATTTACCAAAGCAACCTGCCACCACCTAGGGTTCTCAGGACCCCTAAAACTAACCAACCACACCCTAGAGTGTGCCAACACCCGAGCTAAGCACCAAACGCCTAACCCCTAAAACCAGGGTGTTACAATTCTACCCTCCTTAAAATAATTTCGTCCTCGAAATTACTTGTCTAAACTAACAGTCCAATTCCTCCCACTACGCTATAGCTGCGCACTCTGATCCTTAAAGAACTAACGTACTTACGAGCAACAAAACAACAATCACCAAAAACTGCCTCTACCACATCCACGAGTATTGCGACCACGCCCTCTAGAACTCATAGCTAGCATCGATTTAATCTGCTTAGAAAGTTTTATGGATTAGAAATTATTGTTTCACTATTATAACTACGAGCAATTTTATGCAATGAAGTTTCCGAGAGTAGTTCTTTCGAGCAATCAAGTTCTATTTCCTACCCAGGGGTAAATTCGTCATTGTTCCTAAAGAGGGGTATTTTGGTAATAACACAGAGTCAATTTTGGAAATAGTTTTCCAACTTCAAAATTTACAAAATCTTAGGGGTCGTCTTGAAAATTTTGTTTCTCAAACAAAGTGTGTTGCAAAAATTCCAAAAAGTAGGGTCATTTTCGTAATTTTGGAAATCATGGGCTTTTTCGTAAATTCTCCTAATCTGAATATCTCAATATTTTCAAAATAGAATTTTCTGATATTTGCTAAAATAGGAATATTTTAGTAAAAGATCGAGAGAAATCTAAAAATTTAGAAACCAAGGGCATTTCGGTAATTTTATTAACCGGGGTATTTCCGTAAATTTTCACAAACCAGAGCATCTTAATATTGGAAAACTCGAGATTTTGGTATTTTACAAAGTAAAGAGCATTTTATCAAAAATTAAGGGAAAATGGTAATTTTATAATACAGGGGCATTTTTGTAATTTTGCCACTAGGGGCATTTTGGTAATTTTGTAAATCGACAGACGTCTTTCCAAAAACAGATTTAGGTTTTCACAAACCAAAGGGCTAAAGTTGAAAATTTTAAAACAGGGGGTTTTAAAACAATCAGGCCAAATCCCTTTCGGGTTTTAATAATCGGTTTAGCCTATGAACAAGTCCTCTTGGTTAAGGTGAACAGTAGCTACGCACCAGGTAGGATTCCTGCGAAGAGGAGGTGAGTCACGAGGACTGCTTAAGTACCAAGCTCTTCCGGATCCAATCCTAGACATGCGTACCAAGGTTACCACACCTTAACTCGGCGACTTACTTCACAGGTTTGTTTACGAGCTTTAAATTTTATGCAAATGTTTGAGTAGTCTAATCCTAGGGTCCAACAGATCCTAGTATTCTATTCTACGTGCCCAAACTAAGCCCAAATCAATTCATACAACAAAACACTTCAAGAAAGTCCGAAGTACTTACCTGGTGGACTTCGGGTTGGAGGTACAGGTGCCATGCCAGAATACCTGAAAACCTTTTTATAAAAGCCCATGTTTCGAAAAGCCCAACTTGAAAATGTTTTTGGGCCCAAAAACCCTCAAAGCTGAGTTTTGAACCGAGCTCTGATACCAAACTGTAACATCCCCAAACCCAGCCCATTCACTACGACCGAATCTGGTTATGTTAGTGCGGAAAAGACGGTGGAAAATCTATTTAACTTAGAAAAATTTAGTAAAACTTGCTAACTTTTGAAAAATCCATGTTTATTTAAACTTATGAGTAAAACTTTGTTATTAAAATATACTCATTCTAAAAGTTTAGTATATACAAGCCGAATTGAATAAGTAGGTTGGAAAAATATAATCATCTTCACATGGTGTTTCAAATTCTTCAAACCATAATAAATACTAATAAAATAATAACAAAAATAAATAAGAGTCAAAAGGCCTTTATTACATATTCTATTTAAAACCAAAATACTTAAAGTAAGCCTAAAACGTTTAATCTCTTCTTCTGCATGGGCCACCATGTGTCCTCTCCGAACCCGATCCAACTACGCGTCACCTGAAATGGTTAATGAAAAGAGTGAGTCCACTGACTCAGTGCATAACCACAACACATATTTCCATCCGTATGGGCTTGGCCCATACCCACACAGCCATCGAAACAAATCATGCAAGAATGCATCTCAGCCCAACCTACTATCCAACCGTGACACCAACCTTAGCAGACTCCCTGCCTAAGGCCGTGGCTAACCCACCACTGATCACATCGTGATCCATAAATCTTACCTCGGCAATCTCGCTGCTCGAGGCCGTGGCTGAGCCACCGATCAACCAAAGTGATCCAAATATCGTAATCTGTCTACGGGGATGCACATAGCAATCAACCGCCAAGATGGGCACCGAGCCAACACCTCCCTTGAGGTAGCACACAGCTAATCCCCAAGCGCTAATGTAGCCGGAGCTATCATTAGACCACGTACACCTTGTGTACACTTCCTTCTTCATCGAATCAAGCCCAAATCCCATGCAACTATATATATGCAACACGTTAAGTCATCATATCACATAAATATATAAATATTTATACATACATAAATATATCACAATTAATCTTACCATCACCGGTTCTCATCACTTATGCCATTATAAACGGCTTCCACACATAATACACATATAAACATGTTAGCAAACCAAAACCACAGAAATAGTGCGATGATTACGCACCTTAACACCTGTAGTTCTACGCTTTCGATCCCTAAGCTATCGCTCAAAGAAACAACAGCTATCTGCCTATAGCTATCTCCTGCTGCTGGCCCACACCCCGGTGGCCAATCTCGAACTGCCGAGACAGCCCTCTTCTTGAACTTCGGGATAGATGCCTTCCCTTGCCCACTCTGACTGGTCGTTGCCTCCATCCAAAAAGCTTAAACAGGTAAACAGGTTAACCTCCAAAACACCACTTAAGTACTTAATCTTACTAACTAACCTTACCTCAAGCGGCTTGACTGGCTACTTCCAATCCCAATGCACTCATCTAACAACGATTGCTATGGAACCCGAAGAGGTCTACTTCCAATATTTGGCAACGGTAAATTTAAATAATAGAAAGGGATTTCGGCACAGAGGTAAGGTGTAGGTTCGGCTTTGTAAAACTAGAAGACAAAGAAGTGGGTGCTAGGGTGCTTCAAAAGGTGTTGCGGCAATCAGAGAAGTGAGGAGAGTTTATGGTCTAGCAACGAGTGAAATGGATAAGAAAAATGGAAGGAGAAAGGGACTTGAAGTTTCGGCTCAGATGAATAAGTGAGAGAGAGAGGCGTTTTGGTGAGGTTGAGGTATGAGGAGGAAATGAAAATGGAGGCTAAAAGGAAAGGCTAAAATTCGGCAAGGGAGAGAAAGCCAAAATGGTGAATGCCAAGAAATGAGCACCTCCCCCCTATTTATACTATTCGGCCAAGCTCCAAGCTCCCAAAAAAAATCCTAAAATCTCTCCTAAAACACCTCCCTTCCACCCATTCAAAAAGCTTTGAAAAAGTCAAACCTATCTAGCCAAATTCAAAAAAGGAAGACCAAGTCTTCATCCACCTTTTTAGCATCCAAAAACCGTCCACCACCCCACCAAGATGACGCAAAAACAATGCCTATCTGCTGCTCTTGCGAATCGAACCTGAGCCCCTTCCCCCTGCAAATGGCGTCACTTCTCCATGCTCTAAGTGGCGTCTCCTTGCCACTCTGCCAAGCCACTCTTTATGCCAAAACTCCACCAAAAATTCTCTTAAGACCCCCTCTATCCAAGCTCCCCTTTTAACCCCTAAAACTAAAAATTTACCAAAGCAACCTACCACCACCTAGGGTTCTCAGGACCCCTAAAACTAACCAACCACACCCTAGAGTGTGCCAACACCCGAGCTAAGCACCAAACGCCCAACCCCTAAAACCAGGGTGTTACACTTATTACATCAAAAACAAAACCCAAAATAAATTCAAAGTACTGAAAATAAAAAGTCCAAATAAAATAAATTTCGTGCTGAGCATGGCCACCATTAAGCTCCTGCCGACCCGGTCCATCACTGAGTATCACCTGAAAAGATATCCCACAACGGGGTGAGTCAAACAGACTCAATGTGTAACAGCCAACACTAAGTCCCAACGATTCAGGCATATCAAATCATACATATACATCTAACAATTATAAATAATGATGCAATCCCGAACCCAAACCTAGATAACCATCTGCTACACATCACCCGTACCAACCATCACACCGTGGGGACTACTAAGTCGACCCTCCATCCGCTACACACCATCGAAGGCAGTCGCTGCAGACGACGTACTTATCGCCCTTATAAAATCGTGGCATAGCCACCAGATAATTTTTTGTGACATAAGTCACCACATTCAGATTTCGTGACATAAGTCACCACATTCAGATTACGTGACATAAGTCACCACATTCAGATATTGTGGTATAAAACCACCAGATCACTTCCCCTTAACATATTACCCATATGCCCCATGTCATACAAATCATGCAATAAACATGCCTTATTCTTTATTTCACATTCTTATCAATATTCACATATGTGCCATAACAGATATTCATGCTATCATAACTACAGTAGTAGTAAGTTACGTACCTGAGTACTTTGTACCATTGCATGGTACTCTTAGCCACATCTTACACATTCTTATTAACACATTTATTAAAACATAACCATAAATCTATTAAGGCTTAGTGTGGGGTACACACCTGATTTTCTTAACGAGTTCCCTGAAATCCCGAAAGAATCCAGATCTAATGCTCTAGATCTTAGTTCCTTGCTGCCGATTTGATTACTAATCAAATCCCGAAACTTTGTAGTGTTTCTTCTTTACAATCGGCTAGCACTAAATCACTTCACAGATTAGTTTTCAGCTTTTGAATAAATAAGAAACATATCTAAATCACTATATATGGCCTTAGGCCGAATGTCACCCATAGCTTACCTTAGTTCTTGAAAGTCCCGAAGACCTCCTCCCTTGTAGTCGACAATAGCAGAATCCCGAAACACTCCTTCATAGTTTCGGCCAAAGAATACTAATGGGGTTAGATTCCATCTTTCGGCTAAAGAAAAGAAAGAAAAGCATCGGTAGTTGACCCTTACCCTTATTACAGAAGTCGACTGCTCCTTGTTGAACCCACAGAGATGTTCGGCTAAGAAGGCTAGGTAGTGATCAACAAGTTTCGGCTTTTGGGGTTTAATGGACAATCGACTATGGTCTAGAAAAACTCACTTTCGGCTTTTAGAAAATTATGAAAAGAAGAAGAGAAAAGGTTGATCAATTTCGGCAAAGAACAACATAAGATCCCTTTACAAAATTCGGCTACTCCCCCTATCAACATGGCCGAATATGTCCTCAAAACAATCCCTTGGCCGGCCAACTCTTCTTCCCTCTATCAACATCCTTCTTTTTCTCCTATTTCCTCTCTTCTTTACCCACACAAAATAATTGAAATAAATCAACACTTATCCTTTACTTTAGCCGAAAATTTTAAAAAGAAAAACAAGACTTATCCTCATCTTCCAAAGTCCCTATGCCGTCCACTTCTACTCCCCATGCCGTCCACCTCTGCTCACCTTTGCCACAAAATAAAAACTCCCTTTTCTGCTTCCCTTGTGGCTCGAACTCAAGCCCTTCTCCATAGCTTGTGGCGTCACCTACCAAGGCCTTAAGTGGCGCCTTGCAACCACTTTAACAGGCTGATTATTATGTCCAATTTCCCCTACTATTTCTCTTAAGGCCTATCAGGCTTAGCTCCCTCTTTGAAATTTAAAAACAAATAATTTTTAAGGCATTCACCTACACATTAAGGTTCACAAAATTCATACAACACAATCAGAACACACATAGGCATGCTACTTCATACAATTTGGCATTAATGCATAAGCCATAAATCCCGGATATTACAGTTCTACCCCCTTAAAATAATTTCGACCTCGAAATTACCTGGCTGAAATAAGTGAGGGTATTGCTATCGTATTGCCTCTTCTGGCTCCCACGATGCTTCTTTCGATCCATGATTACGCCATAACACTTTGACTAGAGGAACTGACTTCCTCCATAACACTTTCACATCTCGTTCCAAAATCTGAATCGGCTCCTCCTCGTAGGACAAATCTGGCCTTAGCTCCACCTCTTCAACCGAACTACATGAGATGGATCCGACCGATAACGACGTAGCATGGAAACATGGAATACGTCGTGCATCTGCTTCAACTCCGGTGGCAACTCTAACTGGTATGCCACTGGTCCAACTCGCTTCAATACCCGATAAGGTCCTATAAGCCTTGGACTTAACTTCCCTTTGCGACCAAATCTCATTACCTTCTTCCAAGGCGACACTTTAAGAAACACTTGATCTCCACATCCAATTCTATCTCCTTTAGCTTGAGATCCGCGTACGACTTTTGCCTGTCAGATGCCTCCTTCAACCGTGCTCGAATCACACTAACCTTCTCTTCGGATTCCGCCACTAACTCTGGACCCAAAACTTGACGTTCCCTTAACTCCGTCCAGCACGTAGGAGTGCGACACTTCCGTCCATACAGCGCTTCATACGGTGCCATCCGAATACTAGCTTGATAGCTGTTGTTGTATGCAAATTCCGTTAAAGGCAAATATTCCTCCCAACTTCCTCTGAAGTCTATCACACAGCCTCTCAACATATCCTCTAACACTTGAATTACTCGTTCAGACTGACCGTCCGACTGTGGATGAAAAGCCGTACTGAAGTCTAATCTGGTGCCTAAAGCCTGATGTAGTGCTTTCCAAAACCGAGAAGTAAACCTCGGATCCCTATCCGAGATAATCGATACCGGCACTCCATGCAACCTGACAATTTCTGCCACATATAATTTCGCCAACTTCTGCAAGGAATAATCAACCCGCACTGGAATGAAATGCGCGAATTTTGTCAACCGATCCACTATCACCCATACTGAGTCCTTCCTAGTAGGCGTAAGGGGAAGCCCACTAACGAAGTCCATGGTGATTCTCTCCCACTTCCACTGCGGAATCTTTATTGGCTAAAGCAACCCTGACGGAACTTGGTGTTCAGCCTTAACTTGCTGACACGTTAAGCATTTCCCTACGAATTCGGTAACTTCCTTCTTAAGACCAGGCCACCAAAACTGTTCCCTTAGATCTCGGTACAACTTACTACCTCCAGCATGCATAGCATAAGGGCTACTATGCAATTCCTGAAGAATCCTCCGTCTAAGTTCTTCGTTCTTCGGCATACAAACCTTACCCTTGAAACACAATACTCCCTCGTCATTAATACCATAATCTTCCAACTCCCCACTCTGCACTTGCCGTAGCTTAGCACTTAGATCATCATCAACCAACTGTCCCTCTTTCACTTCATTCAACCACGTCGGCTTAACTTGCAGCTCTGCCAGCAGACTTCCGTCATCATACAAGCTCAGATGTGCAAACATCGCCCTCAGATCCGACACTACCTTCCGACTTAGGGCATCCGCCACTACATTCGCCTTGCCCGGGTGATACTCTATAGAACAATCATAATCCTTCAATAATTCCACCCACCTTCGCTGTCTCAAGTTCAACTCCTTCTGAGTCAACAGATACTTAAGGCTCTTTTGGTCTGTGTAAATCACTGACTTTTCTCCATAAAGGTAGTGCCTTCATACCTTAAGAGCAAAGACCACAGCCACCAGCTCCAAGTCATGCGTCGGGTAGTTAACCTCGTGCGGCCTCAATTGCCGAGACGCATAAGCGACTACTTTCCTGTCTTGCATCAGAACACATCCTAATCCGGTATGAGAAGCGTCACAATACACCACAAAATCCTTCCCTGCCTCCGGCTGAATCAAAACCGGAGCTTCAATCAAAACCCTCTTAAGCTTCTCAAAACTCTCCTGTTGCTTTTCTGTCCATATGAAAGGTACTTCCTTTCTCAACAACTTCGTCAAAGGCGCGGCTATTGATGAGAACCCTTCTACGAACCTTCTGTAGTAACCTGCCAATCCCAAGAAACTACGAACCTCAGCCACCGACTTAGGTGGTTTCCAATCTAACACCACCTCAATCTTCCTAGGATCCACCCTTATTCCTTCTGCAGACACCACATGTCCTAATAACGCAACTTCCTTAAGCCAAAATTCACACTTGCTAAATTTGGCATAGAGCTTCTTCTCTCTTAACACTTGCAACATTATTCGAAGATACTCATCATGTTCCTCCTCAGACTTGGAATACACTAAGATATCGTCGATGAACACAACGACGAATCGATTCAAGTAAGGTTGAAAAACCTGATTCATCATATCCATGAACGTAGTTGGGGCGTTCGTCAATCCAAACGGCATTACCACGAACTCAAAATGCCCATACCTTGTCCGGAAAGCTATCTTATGGATATCCACTTCCTTCACCTTAAGCTGATGATATCCAGACCTTAGATCTATCTTCGAGAAAACCGCTGCCCCCTTAAGCTGATCGAACAAGTCGTCAATCCTCGGCAAAGGGTACTTATTTTTGATAGTCAGCTTATTCAGCTGACGATAATCTATGCACATACGCATAGTTCCGTCCTTCTTCTTCACAAACAAGACCGGTGCTCCCCATGGAGACACACTGGGTCGAATAAACCCACGATCAAGCAACTCTTGGATTTGAGCCTTGAGCTCAACCAACTCCTTGGGTGCCATTCTATACGGGGCGATTGACACAGGTGCTGTACCAGGTAGCAAATCAATTCCAAACTCCACCTCTCTATCCGGGGGTATTCTAGGTAACTCCTCCGGAAAGACATCCACAAATTCCCTTACGGTTCTAACTCTACTAACTCCCTCTTCCTTCGCATCCATCGCACTAACGAAAGCCAAGAATGCCTTGCATCCTTTCCGAACCATCTTATCAGCCTTTAGTGCTGAAACTACGTTAGACAGGTAGTTTCTTCTTTCTCCTATCATGATTACAACCTCACCCCCTGGCGTCCTTAACTCCATTCACTTAGCGGCACAATCCAATATGGCTCGATGTTCCACCAGCCAATCCATGCCAAGTATGAGATCGAATTCTCCGAAGGGTAGTTCTATCAAGTCAGGTGGGAATACTGCTTCTTTCCGAAACATCTTATTCACCACTACAGTTTGACCTAGTGGGCTTACTACAGTCATCTCCCTATCAGATAGTTCAGAGGCTATGCCTAGATTTTCAACTACTCTACATGCAACATAGGAATGGGTAGAGCCAACATCAATCAAAGCAAAGTAAGGCTTGCCAAATATAAGGAACGTATCGGTTATGACGTCCGGTGTGTCTCCATCCTCTCTCCGGCGAACTGCATATACCAAGCCCGGCTGTCTTGCCTCTGTATTACCAGCACCTCTGCCAGGTGTTCCACGTCCTCTTCCAGCACCGTTTCCTCTACCATTCGGACCACACCCTCGCAGAGGCTGCTGTCCGCCTCTTCCAGCCTGATTAAAACCCTGAGCTACTGGTCGATTCCCATCCGGTTTCATAGGACAGTCCTTAATCATATGATTCTTGGACCCACATTTGAAACATCCTCCTGTCTTCTTCCAACACTCTCGTAGGTGCTTCTTTCCACACTGGCCACAGGTACGATACTGCCCTCCTGTCGCAGCCTGCTGACCTCGCGGCCCATCAACTCTAGGCCTCTTTTGAATATTCCCAGAAGACCCTGATGGTCCAAATCCTCTCTTCTGCTTATTCCGGTCCGTGTTCTGCCTCACAGAGTCCTTAATTCCTTCGGCTACCTTAGCCTTCTCTACCAACACAGCAAACTCCCGCTCTTGTTGCGGAGCTATCAATAACCTCAGATCACCCCTTAGTCCGTCCTCAAACCAGACACACCGCTCATGCTCCGTAGCCACGATTCCTCGAGCATACCGGCTCAATCTTAGGAATTCAGCCTCGTACTCCGCCACGGACTTGTTCCCTTGAACCAGCCCCAGAAATGCCTTCCTCTGCGCATCTATATAATGAGTACCAACATACTTCTTCTGGTATGCCGCCCTAACATACTCCCAAGTGAGTTCCTCAGCCGTAGCACCATCCCGAACTATGAGCCACCATTGATATGACTCATCGCGAAGTAGCGACACCATTCCTTTCACTTTCTCCTCAGCAGTCAGATCCAGCTCATCCATAATCCGCTCGGTCGCCTCCAACCAATACTCAGCAGTACTGGGTGCCACACCAGATACGCCACGGAACACCTCAGCTCCATTGGCTCAGAGTCGCTCGGGTACAGATTTCCGAGCTCCCATATTTCCACCTGCTCCAGCCACTATCTCCAGAACTCGCAGCACCGCCTGTGATACAGCATCATCCCCCGTCTGATCTTGCTGCTTAACACCAACAGCTGGTGATGGGGGTGGTGGTGGTACCTCATTTTCAGACCCTTGACCCGACCTAACGGGTTCCGACACAGTCATTCTGTCTCGACCACGTCCTCGCACATTACGACCACGTCCCCTAGAGCTCATGTCTACGATCGCGCTTTAATCTGATTTAAGAAATTTTATGTATTAGTATTTGTTCCACTGTTTATCCGCGAACAATTTTATGAAAAGAGCTTAATAGTAGTTCTTTCGATCATTCAGAGTTTTCATTTCAAGTTTTCTACCCTAATTCAGAGAAATACACACATTCAATAGTATTATCACGCACACATTCATCATTCGAACATTTTTGTCTGTTCCTATCCTAGGGGTATTTTCGTTATTTGTCCTATAGGGGTATTTTGGTACTAAATCGAGGTCCATTGGAAAATCTTAATAAGTCAAGGCACTCTGAAATTTTCAAACTCGAGGGTATTTTAGAAATTTTTCCCAAATCAAAGATGTTGCAGAAATTTTGGGAATCGGGGTTATTTTGGTAATTTCGTAAACCAGGGGTAATTTGGTAAATTTTCCCAATCAGGGTATCTTGAATTTTCGCAAAATAGGGTTTTTGGATACTTTTGCAAAGTAAGAAATTTTTTATCAAAATCGAGGGTAGTATGGTAATTTTAGAAACCCAATGCATTTTTGTAATTTTTCAACCAGGGGTATTTAGGTAATTTTGTAAATCGGGAATATTTCAGAAAAATTTTATAGAATAGTTTTTACAAATTAAAAGGGTAATTTGAGGATTTTAAAACTAGGGTTTTTATAAAAAATATGGCTAGTCCTTTTTGGGTTTTAATTATTGAGTTTAGCCCGTGAATGAGTCCTCTTGGTTAGGGTGAACCGTCACTACGCACCAGGTAGGATTCGAGTGGAGAGGAGGTGAGTCACTAGGACTGCTTAAATACCAAGCTCCCACTAAAACCAATCCTAGACATGCGCACAATGGTTGCCACACCCTAACTCGACGACTTAGTCACAGGTTTGTTTAATTAGGCATTAAAGTTTTATGTAATTGTTGGGGAAAACTAGTCCTATAGTTCAAGTACTTAATATACTAATCTACGTTCTATTTATACCCTTCTACAAATCATACTATAAATCACACAATAGATAGGGGTACTTACCTGGTGGACTTCGAGTCGGAAACTTAGGTGCCATGCCAGAAAAACTCGCTCAATTCCAAAAAGATTTTCATAAAACTTATTTGGGCTCGATTTGAAAACGTTGTGGGCTTTAAACACAAGGTCGAGAGTTTTAAAACTGGGCTCTGATACCAAACTGAAACACCCCAAACCCGGCCCACGAGCCTCGACCAGATCTGGTATGTTTCTCGAGTAAAACGGTTCAAACTTGTTTGTTTCTTTGGAAAACTTTGAGTGATTTTGGAGAAAATTTGATTTGGGTTCAAATTGAAAACATCGTTATTTTCAAAGATTTCGTTTTGTTAAAACTTTATTGTTATATTTCAAAACTATAAGTTACCGGTAAAAGTCGAGTCTTTAGACTTTACTACTTAAATTGAAAATCATTTGTATTTAGGTGTCAAAACATTTATCATTTATTTTTAAGAAAAGTTACTTAAACTTTAATTTGATAGGAATCGTGTCATAACAAAATAATTAAAATGCATGCATAAACAGTTAGTAGCAAGGGCCTTATTACATCAAAAACAAAACCCAAAATAAATTCAAAGTACTTAAAATAAAAAGTCCAAATAAAATAAATTTCGTGCTGAGCATGGCCACCACTAAGCTCCTGCCGACCCTGTCCATCACTGAGTATCACCTGAAAAGATATCCCACAACGGGGTGAGTCAAACAGACTCAATGTGTAACAGCCAACACTAAGTCCCAACGATTCAGGCATATCAGATCATACATATACATCTAACAATTATAAATAATGATGCAATCCCGAACCCAAACCTAGATAACCATCCACTACACATCACCCGTACTAACCATCACACCGTGGGGACTACTAAGTCGACCCTCCATCCGCTACACACCATCGAAGGCAGTCGCTGCAGACGACGTGCTCATCGCCCTTATAAAATCGTGGCATAGCCACCAGATAATTTTTTGTGACATAAGTCACCATATTCAGATTTCGTGACATAAGTCACCACATTCAGATTACGTGACATAAGTCACCACATTCAGATATTGTGGTATAAAACCACCAGATCACTTCCCCTTAACATATCACCCATATGCCCCATGTCATACAAATTATGCAATAAACATGCCTTATTCTTTATTTCACATTCTTATCAATATTCACATATGTGCCATAACAGATATTCATGCTATCATAACTACAGTAGTAGTAAGTTACGTACCTGAGTACTTTGTACCATTGCATGGTACTCTTAGCCACATCTTACACATTCTTATTAACACATTTATTAAAACATAACCATAAATCTATTAAGGCTTAGTGTGGGGTACACACCTGATTTTCTTAACGAGTTCCCTGAAATCCCGAAAGAATCCCGATCTAATGCTCTAGATCTTAGTTCCTTACTGCCGATTTGATTACTAATCAAATCCCGAAACTTTGTAGTGTTTCTTCCTTACAATCAGCTAGCACTAAATCACTTCACAGGTTAGTTTTCGGCTTTTGAATAAATAAGAAACATATCTAAATCACTATATATGGCCTTAGGCCGAATGTCACCCATAGCTTACCTTAGTTCTTGAAAGTCCCGAAGACCTCCTCCCTTGTAGTCGACAATAGCAGAATCCCGAAACACTCCTTCATAGTTTCGGCCAAAGAATACTAATAGGGTTAGATTCCATCTTTCGGCTAAAGAAAAGAAAGAAAAGCATCGGTAGTTGACCCTTACCCTTATTATAGAAGTCGACTGCTCCTTGTTGAACCCACAGAGATGTTCGGCTAAGAAGGCTAGGTAGTGATCAACAAGTTTCGGCTTTTGGGGTTTAATGGACAATCGACTATGGTCTAGAAAAACTCACTTTCGGCTTTTAGAAAATTATGAAAAGAAGAATAGAAAAGGTTGATTAATTTCGACAAAGAACAACATAAGATCCCTTTACAAAATTCGGCTACTCCCCCTATCAACATGGCCGAATATGTCCTCAAAACAATCCCTTGGCCGGCCAACTCTTCTTCCCTCTATCAACACCCTTCTTTTTCTCCTATTTCCTCTCTTCTTTACCCACACAAAATAATTGAAATAAATCAACACTTATCCTTTACTTTAGCCGAAATTTTTAAAAAGAAAAACAAGACTTATCCTCATCTTCCAAAGTCCCTATGCCGTCCACTTCTACTCCCCATGCCGTCCACCTCTGCTCACCTTTGCCACAAAATAAAAACTCCCTTTCTGCTTCCCTTGTGGCTCGAACTCAAGCCCTTCTCCATAGCTTGTGGCGTCACCTACCAAGGCCTTAAGTGGCGCCTTGCAACCACTTTAACAGGCTGATTATTATGTCCAATTTCCCCTACTATTTCTCTTAAGGCCCATCAGGCTTAGCTCCCTCTTTGAAATTTAAAAACAAATAATTTTTAAGGCATTCACCTACACACTAAGGTTCACAAAATTCATACAACACAATCAGAACACACATAGGCATGATACTTCATACAATTTAGCATTAATGCATAAGCCATAAATCCTGGATATTACATAACCTCTTTAGCAATAGTTCATTTATGATAACAATTTACTCACTTATTTCCATAAGTTTTGATGCCTCTTACTATTTCTCCTTAATAGGCTTAAACAATAACTTTCATTAAGGCCCAACTTGAACCCGAAACTTCATAGAACCCCGTAACTTTCTAAAATCATCTTCTTAATAAGTCCAACTTGAAATAATGTCATTCTCTTATTCTCAAAAATTTTAAACACTCCTACTCCCAAGGCCTAATGGGCCCAATCCTACTAGGCCCAATTTCAGGATGTTACAATTCTACCCTCCTTAAAGAAAATTTCGTCCTCGAAATTTCCAATCAACTACTAAACGTACCGCTTAAATCACCTCGCTATGCTTTCGCTACGCACTCTGATCTTAATAGCACTAATGTACTTTTAACATACTCTTGAATCCTTTTTCACAACCAAACATCTAACCACAGAAGCAAGCAGTCATCTACCACTTATACTTAAAAAAAAAATTTTTTTACACTTAATCATCACATCCAACCAAAACATACCTGACTTGATGGTGATAAAACAATCTCGAGCCCTATGCTCCTTAGACCCGCATCTTATACATGCTCTTGACCTCCTTCAGCATTCTCCAGGATGATGCTTTCTACAATAATCGCAAGCCAAAAAGTTTGGACGTGCCTTGACATGCTTTACGGAACGACACTGCAACCCAAAAGAATCACGATCTCTTTTCTTCCTACAGTCTACACTCCCAACTCGAAGTGCTTTACCAATTCCTTTAACCTCTTCAAATACCTCCTTAACTATTTGAGTCTGCTCATCAACCTTAGTTCGATCATGAGATCCTTTCTCAGCCACTGACGATGCCAGTACCTCCCTTTCAGGCACATGCCTCGGTGCCGAAGATCTAGACCTAGCACCTCGGGCTCTACCACGTCTGCGTCTACTGCGTCCACATCTTCTAACGCTCATATTCACTAATTTCGATTTAATCTGAGTTCAAGTCTTATGAATCAACATACTATTCAATGTTTATTAACCAATGTTTTATGAAGTGTGAGCAGAAAAGTTGTTTTCGAGAGTCAAATCCGCATCCTAGAGTTTCAGTCTCTATAGTTTCAACTTCTAGAGCTAACAGTTCTAGAGTATTCTATTTTGTGGAATTTTCTTACCACAGTAATAACACAATAATCATAAAATGAAAACAAATACTTACTTGACTTGGTGCCGGATACCCGTGGTGCCATACTTCCTTTATAACATGCATTTTATAAATCAAAATTTTACGCAACTTTGGAAAACGCTTTTGAACCCAAACCACAGCCGAGTTTTGCAAACTGAGCTCTGATACCACTAAATGTAACACCCCAAACCCGGCCTAAAAGTTAAGCCCGAATTTGGCGTGTCACATGGAAGTTTTTTTAAAAAAAAACCATATTTGATATTGTTAAAAACTTGTTCGAGATTTACAGCCTCTTTGTTAAAACCCAAAACACTTAAGCAATTGTTATCTACTTGAAAACGTAATTATCTTTAAAGACCTTTTTGGTTGTGAAAACATATTTGAAATAAACAATTTACGAAAATGGGATGTTTGGGAATAGAGTTGCAGAAGTATTTTGAAAGAAAATCTTAGGCCTTATTACAACATTTAACCCAAAATAGTAGAGTAATAAAATAAACAAGAAAGAAGTCTGAAGTCCAAATAAACCATTTCTGAAGTATGGTCTCCATCGAGTCATCCATGGCCCAAGTCCACGTCACTGAGCATTACCTGAAAAGGTTAAGAGAAAGGGGGTGAGTTACAAGAACTCAGTGTGTAATCCCCTTACCATCATCCACTGGGTCGGAACACACATAGTAATATTTTGGGCCTAAGCCCATTTACAATTATAACATAATAACATGTATATAATATGCATATGATATGCAAATCCCAAACCAAACCTAATTTCCATCCGCTACACACCACCCGCACCAACCAGCACACCTGTGGGGATCAAGTCAACCCACCCCGCCAACACACCAATCGCAGGCATAAAGCCATTTAAAATGTTTGTGGCAGAGCCACCGAACTAGATTGTGACAGAGTCACCGAACTAGATTGTGACAGAGTCACCGAACTAGATTGTGACAGAGTCACCGAACTAGATCGTGGCAGAGCCACCGAACTGGATTGTGACAAAGTCACCGAACTAGATTGTGGCAGAGCCACTAGCACTTCTCTTCAATTTTATCCCAATCCATGCAATCATGTATGCATATACAAAGCATAACAATGTTCATAGAATAATTTCAACATAAGGCCCATAACACAAGTTGGCCCATTAAGCAATCTAGCAAATTTGGCCCATTAATCGATCTAGCAAATTTGGCCATTAAACGATCTAGCAAATTTGGCCTATTAATCGATCTAGCAAATTTGGCCCAATAAACGATCTAGCAAATTTGGCCCATTAATCGATCTAGCAAATTTGGCCCATTAATCGATCTAGCAAATTTTACATTTGGCCCATATAACAAATATCACATTTGGCCCATATAGCAAATATAACATTTGGCCCATATAGCAAATATCACATTTGGCCCATATAACAAATATCACATTTGGCCCATATAGCAAATATAACATTTGGCCCATATAGCAAATATCACATTTGGCCCATATAACAAATATCACATTTGGCCCATATAACAAATATCACATTTGGCCCATATAGCAAATATAACATTTTGGCCCATATAGCAAATATCACATTTTGGCCCATATAGCAAATATCACATTTGGCCCATATAATAAATATCACATTTGGCCCATATAGCAAATATAACATTTTGGCCCATAAAGGGTATTTTCGTAGTTTGGTCTATAGGGACATTTCGTAATTCGGCCCATTAGGGGCATTTTCGTAACTCAGCCCGTAAGGGCATTTTCATAATTCGGTAATCGTACCCCCTAAGGGTAATTCGGTAATTTACTCTCTAAGGGAAATTCAGAAATTTTACCCACCAAGAGTAATTCGGTAATTTTCGCAACCCAAAGGTATTTTAGTAATTTACCCTCTAAGGGTATTTTGGTAATTTTACAATCGAGGGGTATTTCGGTAATTTACCCTCCACGGGTATTTCGATAATTTCGAAACCCAAAGGTATTTCGGTAACTTACCCTCCAAGGGTATTTCGGTAATTTCGCAACCCAGGGGTATTTTGGTAATTTACCCTCCACGGGTATCTCGATAATTTCGCAACCTAAAGGTATTTCGGTAACTTACCCTCCAAGGGTATTTCGATAATTTCACAACCTAGGGTATTTCGGTAATTTACCCTCCAATGGCATTTTGGTAATTTTTTTACAACCCAAGGGTATTTCGATAATTTACCCTCCAAGGGCATTTTGGTAATTTTTACAACCCAAGGGTATTTCAATAATTTACCCTCCAAGGGTATTTTGGTAATTTCACAACCCAAGGGTATTTCGATAATTTACCCTCTAAGGGTAATTCGGTAATTTACCCACCAAGGGTAATTCGGTAATATAGCCTCCAAGGGTAATTCGGTAATTTACCCTCCAAGGGTAATTCGGTAGTTTTACCCACCAAGGGTAATTAGTAATTTATCTTCTAAGGGTAACTTGGTAATTTACCCTCCAAGGGTAATTCGGTAGTTTTACCCACCAAGGGTAATTCGGTAATTTTACCCTTTAAGGGTAATTTGGTAATTTACCCTACAAGGGTAATTCGGTAGATTTACCCACCAAGGGTAATTCGATAATTTACCCTCTAAGGGTAATTCAGTAATTTACCCTCTAAGGGTAATTCGGTAATTTCATATTTAACAGTGTTTCTGAAGATTCACTATCGCCTCGAGTGATACAGAACTCTATTTGGGTCTCTAGGGAACTATTGGGTCAAAATCCATTTTAGGCCCAAACGAGGTAATTTCGCAACTAAAACTTAACTAGTAATTTGGGGCATACAAATTTAAACTGTCCATTTGCGTCATATTGACTAAATTGGCTATAACTCGAGTTAGAAAACTCGAAATCTAGATCCGTAAAATTTCCTTGAAACTAGACTCATGTATCTTCTTACTGTAAGTTTTCCAGAATTTTTAGCCTAGCTATTTAGTACAGTTTATTCATTAAAGTTTCCCTTGTTTCACTGTCCAACAATTCTGACCTCTCTTAACTTAATCTCAATTATCTTACTGTACGATTTTCATATACTTCTCCCACTTGTTTCTTTTGAAAATAGGTTCACTAAGGAATCCATACATATCAATTATAACTCTTAATTCACTTTGTACAATTTTATACGATTTTTCCAAGACAAAACAGAATACCCCGAAGTCATTCAGAACCAGTCTCACTAAAATTAACATATCTCAGAATATAATATTCCTTTTCCTTCTCCGTTTCTTCCATATTAAAATAGACACAGTAAGCTGTAATACTATTCACTTTGTAATTCCTTTTATCCTATTTTTCATGATTTTTCAAGAACATGTTACTGCTTTTAACTGAAACTGTCTTATTACAAAAGTGATCACGGATGCCGGTTTTTAGTTTTCTTCGGTATTTCGACTGATTAATAGCATATTTCATACAAACTTTCAGAGAAGTGTGAGATTACACACTATTTCATATATGTATATGGAAGGGTATGAGATTACACACCTTATTCGGAATCCGTAACGTGATGCTATCCGCGACACCAAAAATCTGAGTCACCTATTACGAGGGATAGGTTTTCGATTGAACCTTTGATAAAGTACTTTGAGACTTTGCAACCAGCACAAACTCTCTCATGGCAAGTCTCTAGACTCTCAACCATATTACAAATTAGTCCCCTCATTAGCTAGCTTAAGCTTTGAGGACTCCAAAAATACAAAAATTATCAACTAAAGCCATCAAAATCACTTACTTGAGGTGATGAGAAGTGGCTGAAAATTTCAGCTTCCATGGGGGGTTTTCTTCTTAAATTTCGGCAGAGAGAGGAAAAATGGGAAAGGAAGATGACCACTTATTATTATTATTAACTATTGCTTTTGTCATCATCTACCAACCCATACCAAAATTTTGACTTTTCAACCTTTCTTATCCTCTTAGCCGGCCATCACTTTAAAATTAGCCTATTTGTACTTTAAGGACCTCCAATTAATATTCCTTAGTCAATTTGCACCTCTAGCAATTAAAATTAAACTTTAGCACTTTATGCAATTTAGTTCTTTTTCAAAATTAAGCCCTCAATCGCTAAAATTGAGACACCAAAAATTTCATGCATGTTTATAAACATATTATAACACATAGAATAACATAAAAATAATTTTCTCTATCCTCGGTTTAGTGATTCCGAGATCACTGTTCCGACTATCCCCTAAATCGGGCTATTACACCCTCCATGCATTGTTTTTCTCACCTACCCCATTCTTTTCAAATCTCATCATTATATTTTTTTTTCTTTTTCAACAAATCACTCTCCATCATTCCTTTTTCCACAAATCACTCACCATCATTCCTTTTTCTCCCATTTCTTTTTTTATTCTTTTTCTTTTATTTCTTTTCTTTAATAATGTCATGGTTGACACTTGGAAGAGTACACAAAAATAAATCCAAAATTTTGCAAAAGATGGGTTTTGAACCCCTTCCCTCCATGCTCTCCACTTGATGCCATAACCTCTTTACCAATAGTTCATTTATGATAACAATTTACTCACTTATTTCCATAAGTTTTGATGCCTCTTACTATTTCTCCTTAATAGGCTTAAACAATAACTTTCATTAAGGCCCAACTTGAACCCGAAACTTCATAGAACCCCGTAACTTTCTAAAATCATCTTCTTAATAAGTCCAACTTGAAATAATGCCATTCTCTTATTCTCAAAAATTTTAAACACTCCTACTCCCAAGGCCTAATGGGCCCAATCATACTAGGCCCAATTTCGGATGTTACAAGTTACATGATATTTCTTCACCGAATATGATATAGACTTGGATATGAAATAATAAAGTTATACCTATATGTATGTACTTATATGTGAAGTTGTGGATTAGATCTTGTATATATAAGTGTACATTCGAATGAATAGCAGGTTTACGAAAAGCACTAATTGTGCGAACTTATAACTGAGCACTAAGTGTGCGAAATCGGTCACATGGCACTATGTGTGCGAATAGTCAAAGTAACGGCACTAAGTGTGCGATACGTTACAGAAACTTGGCACTAAGTGTGCGGAATGTCAAAGTAACGGCACTATGTGTACGATACGTTACTGAATCTTGGTAATAAGTATGCAGGTTTGATGCTCTTTAAAAGACTCTTATTATTAATGTTGATAAGGATAATAAATTGTTCGAGTATACAATCATATGTTATGTACGGGTGGTTAAAGTTGGTAAGGTAAATAACCTAGAGGTATGTATTTTACATAACGATTTGTGATTTATGGTAGCTTGAAATGTAAGTAGAAATTCGGTAAGTAAAAGATGCATATGCTGGTTATTTTATCATGTGAAAGTGGTGTATGGATATATACATATATATATATATATATATATATATATACACATGCATATAATGTTGTTATGAAATCTATTTTTGTATGTCTGAATATTCGGCAAGGAGGTTGTAAATGAAATAATTAATTAAATCATGGTAAAGCTTATATGTGAGTTAAATGCTTAAAACTTACTAAGCTATGAAAGCTTACTTTGTACTTGGTTGTTTCCGTATTGTAGACCTCTTTTGGTTGTTCATCTCGTGCTCGGGGATCATCGTTGAAGCTCATCACACTATCGTCGATATTTTGGTACCTCTTTTGTGTATGAACTTTAAGTCTATGGCATGTATAAGCTAAATCGTTTTTTTTTTGTGAATTGACTCAAATGATGTGTAACACCCCAAACCCGGCCCAAACGCTACAACCGGATCTGGTTTGCTACGGGGTTTACGTTAAAAACTTCACTTGGATGATCTTTGGAAATTCAGTTTTTTTATTCAAGTATTCGTTAAGTAAGTGATATTGGAAGAAAACCTTTGCTCTTTCGCTGAACATAAATTTAAAAAAAATAAATGAAGACATTAACAATTATAATTTGATAACCTAAGCTATGGAGGCCTTTTTACATAGATAATCCCAAATTTAAACTTAAAGAAAAAAAAGAAAAAAATAATTTATGGAAATAAAAACTTGATGGCCCCTCGAGTCCGCCTCGGCTCCCATGCCCACGATCTACTGCTCATCTGAAAAGTCAGGAAAATAAAAGGGTGAGTCACCAAGACTCAGTGTGCAAATCCCGAAAACACATTTAAGGCTTGAGGCACACAAACACATTATGGGCCTTATCCCATACACAACAGCAACAAAATATTTACATGCAACATGGCCCAACCCAAACCTAATAGTCCATCCTCTACACACCAGCCCGTACCAGCCATCACACCTCGGGGATTTCTACAATCAACCCACCAACCGCTACACACCATATCGACAGTCATATTGCCTATTCCTAGCAATCAGGAATGAATTTAACGTGGCTTAGCCACCAATCACTATTGTGACCTAACTTTATAATTCATGGTTTAACCACCGACCACCAAGTGACCTATTAACATGCTCTTCCCCTTCATCATATCACCCCCATCCCATGCATACATACATGCAGAATTAAAACAATATACTACCTAAAAGTTCACAGTCTATCACATACATTGATACACATAGAGAAGTTTCTATGATTACGTACCCGGCATCCCTTGCCTACCCTTTTTGGGTAATCCGACTGTCTATACAGCCTTTTTTCGGCTTTTAGCCCATAACATATATTTAGTACAGATTAATTAGTGTGTTAGAGATCTACACACTTGATTACAGTCAAGACGAGACCTTCTATGTCGACACTATCAGAAGCCGATATGACTGCTAACTGCCTAAGATCTTGTTCTGAAGCCGGTCCACAACCCGGTGGTCAATCTCGAACAGCAGACACCACGCGTTTCTTGAACTCTGGGGCTGGGACTACAGATCCAACCCCTTCCTTTGATTTGCTGACATTTGAGTCCATGAGTGACCTTGGTCAGAAGGTACTATGATGATTGCTTAACGAATCATTAGGTTAATGCACGAATAACAAAAAGAAACCGATTGATCAACTTAAGGAGAATCGAAATCCTTACCTTGAAATCTTGAAAGTAATATGATTTGAATGTTACTGATTTCTGGCTTAGAAACCTAGGCGACTAGATCTCCTTCAAATCCCGGAATGCCGCCCAGAAAAAAAAACGCGAGATCAGTGAAAACGTCAAACTAAAGATGGCCTAACAACCAACTAGCCATTCGGCTATGGTCTCAAAAACCGAAAAAGATTACAAAAATAATAGCACAAGTCGACACTTACCTCTACAGAGAATTCGACAACTCCTAGAAGATTTCGACTTTTGAGAAGATCAAAAAGAAAAGATGATCTCAAGAGATCTATAAAGTTTCAGCTTTTGAGAAGGAGATGATTGAGAGAAAAGAGTAATATCAAACGTAAATAAGTGATAGGAACGGTATAGGAAAAAAAAGAATTTCGGCAAGGCTAGGGCAGATTCGGCTATGGCAGACAAATGTGAAAAGAAAGAATGCTTAAGGGAGTTTTCGGCTCTTATTCAGAAAAGAAGGAAAAGAGAGAAGATGAAAACCCTAAATGCCGAAAATAAAGAAGAGAATGGGAGAATAAAACCCTAATGCCAATTTTAATTAAAATAGTTGGGCTTCATGCAACTTGAATTTGGGCCTCCTCAGTTGATGCCACTTCCCTGCTTTTAAGTGGCGCCACTTTGCCACTGGCCACAAGCCCATTTGTATTTTAAAACACAGATAACATATTTTAAGCCCTATCTTACCAGGCTTTCCACTAGAGTGTCCAAACAGAAAATTCGATTAAGGCCTCTGCCCAACCCTGAGCCCATTCTGGACCCCTAACACTCACATTAAACATAACCACACATTAAATGCATAGCCCCACAATTTCAGGATGCTACATGATGTTTATATGAATGTATATAAATGCCATACAAAAATGGCTTTATGTTTATGTTTGAGTTGATTGGATATGCTTGAGTTGGTTGAGCATACTTGAGATATTGGTTATGTTTGTGCATATTCGGACATGCTATAAACTTGTTATAGTATAAGTGTGTTTTAAGGAGATTATGATAGGTAAATTGTTTATATACTGTAGATGAATATTTCATGCATGATTTATAAGCATAATTTGAAAGTTATTACTTATCATGATATGTGTCATATTTAGGTAATAAAATAAAAAGGGGTTGGTTTGTTCTAGGTATATAGTGCATTTTGGTTGATGTATATAATCTTGCTCATTATGTATACACTTACAAGACAAGTCATGAAAAGATTAGGTCATACTTCATGTGCATGGAAATTGAATGAGATGTAATTTTTAATTAAAATTTTTAACATTTTCATTTGTAATATTCGGCTATGACATTGCCTTAGTTTGAAGTTCATAATTTTCATTGGATATTTATGTGCTTTTGGTCATGAGATCCAAAGATTTGTTTTGTGGCACAACATTTAGTAATGGTGTGTTTATAATTGAACAAACATAGTTATTTGATTTGTATAAAGTGAACAAGGACAAGCATGTATTTTCGGCAATCGTATTTTTTTTTTAAAAATGACTAAAATAATAGTGTTTAGCTAATTGAATGCAATTAGTTTTAATTGATGTTAATAATATTATTTGTGATGTGTTAGTTAATGTCTTGATATTATACAGGATATTAATGTCTTGATATTAGACAGGATATACATGTTTATTGTGATAGTATGAATTGGTATGCATTAATCAAAGTAGTAGTTTTTATAAAATTCTTTGACTTGTGGTTGGATAAGTAATGCCCGTAACCCTTATCTGGCGACGGATACGGGTTAGGGGTGTTACACGGCCACTATAGGCCGAGGGTGCAAGTTAGACCCGAAACTCATCAGCGCGTTAATAGAGAGGTGGAGACCTGAGATGCACACATTCCATCTTCCATGCGGAGAGTGTACTATCACTTTAGAAGACGTCCAATTACAATTAGGATTACCGGTGGATGGGTCCGCACTCACCGAATCCGTTCAATCTGCTGATTGGGGAGCCATATGTTATGATCTTTTGGGTGCGATTCCGGATAATATTTATGGGGGTCGGGTTGAGATGGGCTGGTTACGTGACACATTCCCGGAGCTAGGGAATCTGAAGTTGAAAGAATACAATATGCTCGAGCATACATTCTTGAGATGATTGGAGGTTATCTAATGCTAGACTTGTCACGAAACCTCGTACATTTGAGGTGGCTGTTGAAACTCGTTGATTTTAGAGCAGCTGGTGAACTTAGTTGGGGATCTGTCGTGTTGGCAACATTGTACCGGGAGATGTGCGCAGCGACGCAACCAAATAAAGCCAAAATCAGAGGTTGCCTATCACTACTACAGTCATGGGCTCGATTTCACTTTTCATTTTTATGTCCTCGAGTGAACCACCCATATACATTCCCACTCATAACTAGGTAAAATTTTTATTTGATTTTACAATTATTCCATAGATTTAAAATAAAATTGTATGCTGAAAATTTATTTAATTAGGTGGAACCATTCGGCGAGATATATTGGAATACCTACTGCTCTTGAAGATATACGGCTTCTATTAGACCAACGACCGAAAGCGCAAGTAAGTATTAAATAAAATATATATACATAAAATAGTTGTTTCATATTTAATACTTAGTATTTAGTATTTAGTATTTAGTATTATGTATATAACTAATATTTTTATCCCGTTCATATAGTTTCAAAGGACACCATACGAGGATCCGACAATACGGGCATATACATTGATTTTTTTAATATATTTATAGATGTTGTTTCTATATTGTTTCATTTAATAAAAAAGTTGTTTTTAATATTTTAATTGTAAATTAATTTTATATTTTTAATAAAATATAAGTTCTTTTGAATAAGGCGGAATAGAAATAATGCAACATCGTTTCATTACAACAATTATCAACTATTTCGATTTGGACATGATCGAATTGTATGACCTGGGTTCCTACACCATCCACACAAATTTCGTTGGTTCGTTCTTTTTCGGATATCCATATTATTACGTATTCTACTCGAGCAAGGTCGACCTTTCGGTTTTCGACACAATTCTCTATCTGATAACAGCTTAAACGGAGCCAGTGATACAGATGGCCACTTACGTTCATCTGGGACCGGTGGGAATACGTGTCTCCAAGCATTATACATGTTTTCTATTTTTTACACTTCGTCGACATATCTCCTAGGATCCAAATGGAGATTCTGACAAACTGCAATTGCATGAGTGCATGGATAACGAAGTGCATCAAACATCCCACAGTCGCAAGTCCTATTTATCAAATGTACATGATATTGCCCACCGGTAATACATTGGCTCGGTCTGTCAAACTCCATCACAGGAAACCATAGGTTGTCACGATCATGACACACTGTGTGCATGGTTTTGGCCCGTACCTTCGCCTTGTTAATTTCTTGCAATACCTTCCGAGACCATACATAGCCTCCCTGCATTTGGCCTTTATAACTTGCTGCTCGCTTTGGAAATAGTTCCGCCAAACGAAAATATGTCTCTCGCACAACCGAGGTTATCAGCAAATGATACGTTCCTTTTAGAACAGAATTTATGCATTCAGCCAGGTTTGTGGTCATATGACCATATCGTAGGCCGCCGTCGTATGCTTGTGTCCACTGTTCGAAAGGTATGTTACAGAGGTAGTTTGCGCCTTGATTGTTAACTAAACGCAAATTCCCCAACATCTCATGAAAACGGTCCTTATTGATTCATACCCTGGCAATATAAGTTGATAGAAAAAATTACATACCAATATTCCATTCAGAATAAATTGAACATTACAACCAAAAGTATATTAATAGAGATTAAATACCCATCTTGGTCACTTGCTTTCGTTCAGTCGTAGACCGATATTGCCCGTAGTAGTTAGACGCAATGTGCCTTAGACAATACCGATGGTATGTGCAATCCCATAGGCTTCCATGTTGCTCAATTGTGGCTAGTATTCTAGTGCCCCGATCTGATATAACGCAGATATCAGGTTGGGGGCATACATGCCTCATTAACCTAGAAAGAAAGAAATCTTAGTCATCAGCTGACTCCCCCGGTGTTATTGCAAATGCAATGGAAGGATTTTCCCACCGCCATCACGTGCCACAGCTAGCAATAGTCGACGGGTATATCTACCATACATAAGTGTACCATCAATTTTTACCAATGGCTTGCAGTACAAAAACGCATCCTGACATTGCTTACAGCTTCAAAACAGACGTTTGAACACTTGGCATCCACAGAGCAATCAGTCGTTGTAGTACGCATGGACCGTTTCAAGGTCTGTTATGCAACCTGGGACGTACCTCACCAGCACCTAACACCACTGCCAAACCTCATTATATGAAGCGTCCTGCCCACTATGATCTTTTCTAATGCCTTTTGCTTAGCTATCCAAGCCTTGCGGTAAGATGGCGTGTACCTCAATTGGCTACGAATACTGACAATTATGCATGACACAGAAGTTCTGGGATTCACCTTCAACATCGGTAGTATTAAGGTAGCTATCATGCCTGAATCCATCTTGGGATGACCTTGTGAAACACCTGTCAACGAAGTACGTTAAATAATGCAACATTAAGTAATAACATTATTATTTAAAACCCTAAACACCCAATGATACCATACCGGCAACACAGGTATGTGGACCTTTTTATTTTTTATCTCCCACAAGCCTGTCTTTTTCCTAAGAGAAGCCATAATTTTCCATGAACATATACCGTCTTGCACTAGACACTTGGCCTCGAACTTCTCAGATTTTGATTTAACCAAGTTGTAGTTCACCCCGTGATTGATGCTATATTGTTTCAAAGCACCAAGAAAACTATCCTTACTAGAAAACACCTTACCAACTTCCAAATCACTTGAATCGAATGACGAACTTGTAGGGTCACGGGTTCTGTGTGGTAGCTCTGGAAACTCCAACGCGTCAGCTGCCTATATGTCGACATTATGCATGGGGCTGGAGGTGAGTTGATAAACCGTAATAGTAACATATTTTAATCCCACATTTAGTATGTTTTTGGATGATTTAAGCCTCAATTCATATAAAAAGGTGCTCTTAATCCTTTCTTTTCATGTCTTATACCTAGGAAAGCACCCGAGGATGAAAAGAACATAAAACGGGCCCAAAATGAAGTAAATGGGCTATATCACAAAATCGACACGGCCTGGCCCAAAGACCACACGACCATGCCTTGTCAAGCATCTAGAACACGGCCTCACCCCCGAGTCACACGGCTGTGCCTCATTAAAGAAGTCCGAACATGGCTTAAAGACTAGTCACACGGGCGTGTGACATGGCCGTGTCCTTGTCGTGGCAAAGAGCAATTTCATTCGAATTTGGATACTTTGGGGTGAAGAAACACATTCCAAAAGCCTATATAAACCCCCTAAGTACCACTTTGAAGGGGGCGGTCAAGATAGGCCAAGGAGCCAAGCCGAAAAGGTCAGAGTTGTGGGAATCGCTTGAAGTTAGCCAGTTGATCCATCCCATGAAGCCGGAATTCTACTCAAGACGATGGATTTCTCCTTCAATTCCTTCAGGGAGTTTTAGGGATTTCTTATATTTTGTTTTATCTTTTCTCTTGAGATGTTTTCTTTATTTGTTATGAACTAAATCCTTCAGATACCTGAAAGGGATTAAACCTAGATGAATCTTGTTATTGATTTCTGAATTGTATGGAAAATACTTAGTTTGTTCTTAATTATGTGTGCTTAATCCAAATTTGATGTGCTTAGGTGGAGGAGGAATAGACCCTGCTTAAGAGTAGATCTAGCATAATTAAGCGGAGTTGATCGCACGCCTAGAGATAGGGTGACGAGATTTTGCCGGATTAGGGTGAAACCTAATATGGGAACCCATAGATCGATTTACTGCTATTCTAGGGGGTTATTATTCGAGAAAGAATTTCCGTTAATTAACCTAGGGTTAGACGTTATTCGCCTCGAGAGAGGGTTTAATATACGTTAGGGAGTCCTACAGATCAAACTAAGTGAATAAATCGTATGGCTCAGTGTTAGATAACAAGTGAAGTCTAGGTGGATTCTTCCTGAGGGTATCGTCGTGATCAACTGAGTTTTTCTTCAAGTTATTTCTCAATTCGTTCTTTTTGTCTTCACGTCTTTATCTTAGTAGTCGTTAATTTAGATTAAAGAAACTTGACTTTATTTAGGCTAAATAATAATGTAACACCCCAAACTCGGCCCAAACACTACAACCGGATCTGGTATGTCACTAAAGTAACTTCGTAAAAAGATGTAGCACTTTAGAAAACAATTATCAGGTTTAAATAATTATACCGAAAACTTAATAGTTTATTAAGTCATCTAAGATATAAAGTTATAAATTACCTTGGTGAATTTTAAATAAGAACCGAGATTTTAAACATGTCTTAACTTAATTTAAATATAAAATTTAAATGCCCAGTAATAAAAGCCCAACATAAAACCAAAACATAAATAATAGTCTAGTGGCCCAAGGCCTTATTACAACGAAATTTAAAACCCTTAATCCAAAAAATTAAAAACAATATTTTAAGTAAAATCTTCTGTTGGATCAAGTATTCTCTCGCATGGCCACCTTGCGCTCCTCTCCAGCCCGGTCCGATGCACTAGGTGCTACTTGAAAATGTTAAATAATTGGTTGAGTCGCGAGACTCAGTGTGCAACCCTCATGCACCATTAGATTTGGGCATTAGCCCCACAGAACAGAATAACAGATTAATATATATATAACAAAAATTATGCAAGCCCAACCCAAATCCTAGGTTTTCATTCGCTACACGCCACCCGTACTAGCCATTCACACTATAGGGGAATTCTACAATCAACCCGCACCGCTACACGCCGTTGATGGCAGTCGTGCTGCTCATCATCAGATCATGGCCGTAGCCACTACAACAGGTCATGGCAAAAGCCACTACAACAGGTCAGGGCAAAAGCCACTACAACAGGTCACGGCAATAGCCGCTACAACAGGTCACGGCAAAAGCCGCTACAACAGAACACTTCCCCTTTCATCAAACCCAACCCCATGCAATCACAAAAAATCGGCATACTCATATCATTTAATCGGAACATTCACTTAGAATGACAGGGATTACTAACCTGGTGATTCACTTTTACCCTCTTTGGGGTTTCAATCGTTATGCCGGGCTTTCGGCATTTATCAAAATATAACATATTAATAAACATATTTTAACAGGCAATCTAAATGGTGTGGAAGTGTTACACACCTGATATCGCATAGTTTTACTCCCTTAGTTAAGTCCTTACTATCTGGATCTACAACCCTTAGTCTAAAATCTTGCTCAAAAGCCGGAAGAATACAAAGATTTGGGTTCCCCTACATTCGGCCAAGGATTAATAAATACCCGAATTTACATGCTAAAAATAATAGATCTCCTTACCTTAAAATCTCGAAAGTAACAAGATTCGAGTGTTACTGAACTCTGACTTAGAGATCTAAGCAAATGAATCCCCTTCAAATCCCGGAATGCCGCAAATGAGAGAAAACACGAGATTAGCCAACTATTTAACCATTCGGCTATAGTCTCCAAAAGCTGAAAAAGATCAAAAGAAAACCCAAATCGATACTTACCTCTATAGAATGTTTTGGCTATCCCTTGTAGAAAGATTCGGCAATCACAGAAGAAGATTGAAGCGTAGAAGATTAGAGATCTAGGAGTTTTCGGCTTTTTAAGGAAATCCCAAAAAGATGAACTAGATGTGTTTTTCGACTTTTAGAAGAACTGAATGAGGAGTTTTGACTTTTAGTGAATGGGAGAAGAATAACAATGGAGATCAGAAGATTTGGCTAAAAGGAAATTTCAAAGAAGAAGAAAGAAAAGGTGAGAAAACAATGGTGATTTTCGGCTTTTTAAAGAGAAAAGATGAGAGAAGAAAACAAGTGAGATGGCCTTCAAATTTTCGGCACAGGAAGAGAAGAAATAGTAGTGTTCCAATGCCAGAATTGATTAGCTATCCCCCCTGTTTATAGAAATTTTGGCACTGACCTAACCTTGCAGATAAATCCTATCTTTTCTCCTTTATCTTAATCTACTAACTCATCTAAAAGAGACTTAATTATCTCTAACTCTTCCTTCCTTTATCAGCTTAATTATCCATATATTTTAATCCCTAAATAATAGCCTTGTGCCGTCCCTCCTAGCTCCTTTTTAAATGCCGGATTTGGCCCAAAAACATAGGCTCCAAGTGGCCAAAACTTGGGCCTCCTCCTTTACCAGTGACGCCAACTCCCTTCCCTCTTAGTGGCGCCATTTTGCCACTGGGCCACAAGCCCAATCTTGATATTTTTAACATAGATAACTATATTTAAAACTTATAATGCCCAAACAGAATATTTTAACTGAGGTCTCAGCCCATTCCTGAGCCCAATTAATACCTCAATTCTCAATTTAACATATTTAAGTATTCATTACACAAAATGCATAGGCCCTAAAATTTAGGATGTTACAAATAAAAAGAAAGTTAGTATTAGTACTTTTAGTTCCTTTGGGTTCGATAATCCGGTCTTGCCTAAGCTATACTACTTTTCAATAGGTATACTTGCCTTTAATCGTTGTCAGAGTTAGTTTCCAGGTTCGATCTCATTCATTATAAATTTTAAAACTCGACACAGCGATCAAGTTTTTTGCGCCGTTGCCGGGGAACTAAAATATTAAGAAAGCTCTATTTTTATTACTTTAGCCATTATTTTTATTTTTTTGCAATTTGCTTTTATTTTTATTTTTTTAGGTTAAATTTTGATTTCGCTAAATTTTGTTTCTTCTCCTAGCAGTTACCTCTAGTTTATGATTAGAAGGAACTCGAGAGGACCTTTGGTATACGATAGAGAAATTGAAGCTACCGTTCGTAGGACTCGCAGAGAAATCAGGCGAGCCCTAAATTACACAGAGGAAGATCAAGAAGGCAGATTCAATCCTACTGAAGGGATGGACGAGAATAACCCATAACCACATGATGAGGGGGAAAACAATGCTCCACGTACTATGTTTGATTATGCTAAACCGCATTTAACAGGAGCAGAATCGAGTATTGTTAGGCCTGCTATAGCTACTAATAATTTTGAATTAAAGCCTAACATAATACAAATGATTCAAAAGTTTGTTCAATTTGATGGTTTGCAAGACGAAGATCCAAACACTCATATAGCTAACTTTTTAGAGTTCTGCGATACCTTCAAAATAAATGGCGTTTCTGATGATGCCATACGTCTTCGGTTATTCCCTTTTTCATTAAGGAATAAAGCCAAACAGTGGTTAAACTCGTTACCACGAGGATCAATCACTACATGGGAACAAATAACCGAAAATTTTTTATTGAAATATTTCCCACCTGCCAAAACGGCCAAATTACGAAATGATATCTCTTTTTTTGTGCAGATGGATTTAGAGACATTATACGATGCATTGAAGAGATACAAGGATCTCTTGAGAAGGTGTCCACACCATGGTCTTCCCTTGTGGCTACAAATCCAAACATTCTATAACGGTGTAAACCCCTCAACTAGACAACTAATCGATTCAGCCGCCGGTGGAACCCTTAACAACAGAACTCCTGAAGTAGCCTACGAGTTCATTGACGAGATGTCACTCAATAAATATCAGTGGCAAGTGACAAGGACAAAACCGACAAAACCAGCCGGAGTTTACAACCTTGATGCAATGACCACACTATCAACACAGATAGAGGTGATAAATAAAAAGCTTGATAGTTTGTGTTCTTCGCAGGTACACCCAGTCATGTAATACGGTGCAACTGGAACTGTGGCGAATCCTGAGTACCCACCCTACCAACCGGGAGCAGAGAGCGAACAGATGAACTATATAGGTAATAATTTTAGATCCAATAATAATCCTTAAAGTAATACTTACAATCCAGGTTGGAGGTCAAGGAAATCAAGGCAACAACCTCCTCAAAACTTTTAAAATCAGCCCTATCCGCAAGAGAAGAAGCCAAACCTCGAAGAGATGCTAACAAAATTTATGGCAAACACGGAAAATTGCTTTAAGGATACCGAGAAAACACTTAAAAGTCAACAAACATCGGCTGAAGAGACCAAGAACCAAGTTGAGGAACTCACTAAGTCAGTTGGACTACTTACTAAGATGATTTGTGAAATACGGGCAGAGATTCTTTCAAAAGAAACAGAACAGGTAAAAACAGTTACACTAAGAAGTGGAAAAGAGCTAGTTGAACCAAAGAGACCACACGAAGATAACAAAACAAAGGATAAGGGAGTTGAGGACGTAAATCTAGTACGCAAAGAAAGTAACCCACCAATCCCATACCCAGCAAAGTTGAAGAAAGAAAGATTAGATGCCCAATACGGTAAGTTTCTTGAACTTTTTAAACAAATACATATTAACTTACCTTTTGTTGAAGCCATTTCACAGATGCCGATGTACGCAAAATTCTTAAAGGAACTCCTGACAAATAAAAGGAAGCTTGAATAAGTATCAACGGTGGAACTTAATGAAGAATGCTCCGCCATCCTCCAAAACAAGTTACCAACTAAATTAAAAGACCCAGGAAGTTTTACTATTCCTTGTTTAATTGGTAGCTTAAATATAAAGAAGGCATTAGCTGATCTAGGTGCCAGTATTAATTTAATGCCTTACAAAATGTTTAAACAACTAGATCTTGGGGAACCAAAACCCACTAGGATGAGTATTCAGTTAGCCGATAGATCTATTAAATATCCTAGAGGAGTTATCGAAGATGTCTTGGTGAAAATTGATAAATTTATTTTCCCTGTTGATTTTGTTGTGTTAGACATGAATGAAGACATTGATGTTCCTTTAATTTTAGGGCGTCCTTTTTTAGCTACTGCTAGGGCCGTTATCGATGTAGGTGACGGTAAACTTGCATTAAGGATAGGCGATGAGGAAATTATTTTTCAAATCTATGATGCCATGCGATATTCTAAAGAACAAGATGATTCCTGTTATTTTGTTGATACTACTGATCATATCATTCAAAATTCATTACAAGAAATCATCCATGACGACACGATGGAACTGTGCCTGACTCAAGAAGAGGGGGAAGAAGATGAAGGCGAAGAGATGAACTTGAATACATCTTCATTTAGACAAATGAAAGATGAAAGCATTGAAGACACTAACGAATTAAAACAGAAAACCTCTATGGATGAGCCGCCTAATCTGGAATTGAAACAATTGCCAAAACACTTGGAATACACATTTTTTGGGGAAAATTCTACGCTACCGGTTATTATCTCTTCAGAACTAAAACCCAAGGAAAAAGAGGAGTTGATAGAGTTACTAAGAGAACATAAAAGGGCCATAGCTTGGAAAATTTCTGACATCAAAGGAATAAACCCATAATTCTGCACCCACAAAATCTTAATGGAAGAAGAATACAAGCCATGCGTGCAGCCCCAGAGACGGCTAAACCCCAACATGAAAGAAGTGGTCAAAGCCGATGTAATTAAACTTCTAGATGCAGGAATAATTTACCCTATTTCTGACAGTACTTGGGTAAGCCCTGTGCAGGTAGTTCCAAAGAAGGGAAGGATGACTGTGGTGCCCAATGAAAGGAATGAGTTAATCCCTACAAGAACAGTTACAGGTTGGAGAGTCTGTATAGACTATAGGAAGTTGAACGACGCCACCAGAAAAAATCACTTCCTTCTACCTTTCATAGATCAAATGTTAGAAAGACTATCAGGGCATATGTACTACTGCTTCTTGGACGGACTTTCCGGCTACTTCCAAATCCTAATAGCTCCAGAAGATCAAGAGAAGACAACATTTACATTCCCATACGATACGTTTGCTTATCGTAGAATGCCTTTTGGATTATGTAATGCTCCTGCTACTTTTCAGCTTTGCATGTTGGCAATCTTTGACGAACTTTTGGGAGACATTATGGAGGTATTTATGGATGACTTCTCGGTATTCGGTAATTCTTTCCATCTTTGCCTTAAAAATCTAAAACGAGTTTTAATAAGATGTGAGGAAACAAACCTTGTTTTGAATTGGGAAAAAAATGCCACTTTATGGTTAGAGAAGGGATTGTGTTGGGACATAAGATTTCTAGTAAAAGGACTGAGGTAGATAAAGCAAAGGTTGAAACCATAGAAAAATTACCTCCTCCTAGCTTAGTTAAGGCTATTAGAAGCTTTTTAGGACATGCAGGGTTCTATAGAATATTTATTAAAGATTTTTCTAAAATAGCTAAGTCTTTAACAAAATTACTGGAAAAAGATGTTCCTTTCAATTTCAATCAAGAATGTTTAGATGCATTTAATTTTCTTAAGGATAAACTAATAAATGCTCCAATTATAATTGCACCTGATTGGAATTTACCCTTTGAACTAATGTGTGATGCAAGTGATTTTGCAGTAGGTGCAGTTTTGGGACAATGAAGAGACAAGCATTTTTAGCCAATTTACTACGCCAGCAGAACATTAACACCCGCACAAGAAAACTACACCACCACAGAGAAAGAATTGCTAGCTGTAGTTTTTGCTTTTGACAAGTTTAGGCAATATCTAATATTGTCTAAAGTTGTTGTTTACGCTGACCATTCAACTCTTCGTTATCTTTTAACTAAATCTGATGCAAAACCTCGACTCATACGATGGATTTTACTCTTACAGGAATTTGACTTGGAGATACAAGATAAAAAGGGATCTGAGAATCTTGCAGCGGATCACCTCTCTAGACTTGAAAATCCACATGCCAAAGAGCTCAACGAAAGTGAATAAACGACTCGTTTCCCAAAGAATAACTCTCTTCTATAACACATTCTGAGGTACCATGGTTTGCAAATATTGCAAATTATTTAGCCACTAACATCCTACCAAAAAGACTAACACATCACCAAAAGAAGCGATTTTTTGCTGATGTGAAAAACTATTTTTGGGAAGATCCTTTTCTTTTCCGCATATGTGCAGATCAGGTAATTTGAAGATGCGTTACAAAGGCAGAAGCAAGCAAAATCCTGGAACATTGCCATTCAGGACCTTCAGGAGGACACTACAGTGGCATTAAGACAGCACACAAAATACTCAAATCAGGTTTTTATTGGCCCACTCTATTTAAAGATGCCAACAGGTATGTTACCTCGTGTGATAAATGCCAAAGAACAGGTAATATTTCTAAACGTGATGAAATGCCTCAAACATATATGTTGCCATGTGAAATATTTGATGTATGGGGTATTGATTTTATAGGACCATCCCCTAGTTCATTTGGAAACAAATAAATCCTAGTGGCAATTGATTACATGTCAAAATGGGTAGAAGCAGAAGCTTTACCTACCAATGATGCTAGGGTAGTAGTTAAATTTCTCAAGAAATTGTTTTCTCGATTTGGGACACCTAGAGCCATCATTAGTGATAGGGGTACTCATTTCTGTAATACTCAATTTGAAAAAGTTCTAAAGAAATACGGAGTATACCACATGACAGCTACCCCATATCACCCTCAAACCAGTGGGCAAGTTGAAGTAGCAAACCGAGAACTTAAGCGCATCCTAGAAAAGATGGTTGAATCGAATAGAAACGATTGGGCATTAAAAGTAGATGATGCCTTATGGGCCTATAGAACAGCATTTAAAACACCTCCAGGGACATCCCCGTACAAACTTGTATACGGGAAAAGCTGTCATCTACCATTCGAGTTAGAACACAAAGCTTTTTGGGCCATAAAGTTTTTGAATTTCGATCTTGAAACTGCAAGAAAGAAAAGAATATGCAGATGAACGATTTAGACAAATGGAGAGCTGAGGCCTACGAAAACTCGAAACTGTACAATGAGGCAACAAAGCGAGCCACGATGCTCGTCTAAAGAAATCGAAACAATTCAAAGTAGGGGACTTGGTCCTGCTATACAACTCAAGGCTTAAATTATTTCTAGGGAAACTGAAATCAAGGTGGTCAGGCCTATTCATGATCAAAACAATTTTTCCATATGGCACAGTCGAAGGTAACCCACCCCACGAAGGGCACAATCAAGGTAAATGGTCACCGTCTCAAAATCTATAATGGTGAAGATTTTAGGGATATGAGAGAGGAGCTTCAGCTCCGTGAGCCTTCTTTTAGAAATTAAAACAGGGTAAGTCTAGCTTAAGACTATAAACGAGCGCTCCTCGGGAGGCAACCCAAGCACTAATTCACTAACATTTTATTTTTATTGTTATTTTTATTTTTATTTTGTTTCAGTATCTAACTAAATTAGTCTAATAAAACCACAAGTTTTAGACCAGACGATCTTGCACACGGGCATGCCTGTGGCCGTGTGGAAGACAGGGGACGAACCATGGGCGTGCTAGTAGCTGTGCGCAAACAGAGAAGAATTTCTTTTCCCAACATAGGCTGAGATACCAGTCTACGCCCGTGCTAACTACCCATGCGAGGTTACTGACTTATTAGGCATGGGCTAAACACGCCTATGCCTCCCAACCGTGCCAACATACTGACTTGCCAAGCACGGGCGAAAGACACCCGTTCCAACTGACCATGTGAAGAAGACCACGGGCGTATCATAGGAAACACGGTCGTGGCAAACCCACCTGAACATGCCTAAAATTTAAAATCTCGAAAAGCACGGGCCAATTAAAATCAAGCACGGGTGTGGCCCTTGCCCGTGGCACGACCCTTATTTAAGCAAACTCAATCGCTCATCTCCTTCAAAGAAAACCCTAACCGATCCCTCAGCCCCCTTTTCCAAATTCGGCCATAACCACATCTTCCCCACCCTTAAAAATCCTTCAAAACTTCATTGTCCTTCATAAAACCATTCAAAAACTGCACCACACGCCCTCACCACCACCGTGCTGCAGCAGCCCACGCCCACGCCACAGCCGTGTGCCTGCAGAAAAATTATGACACCACCGTGCGCCACCACTCCACGACCGTGCGCCGCCCATTCACGCCGCTCTTCAGTCCAAAACTTTACCGGTCACTCTTCATTAATTCATCATGCTCTAACCATTGTTTTACTTTCATGATTTAGTTTGTGTTAAATTTTTAATTTTTAAATATTTAGGAATAAATTCTTGCATTTTAGAATTAATATGATTAATAGATTTCTTTGTTTGAAATAATCACTATTGTAAAAATAATTTCTGATGAATGGCATGTTGTAGTATTCTAACTTCTCAAATTTTTCTTTCATTTGATTTAAGTATGGAATAGTTTTGCTATATGTTTTGTTGAGGCTTGATCAAAAGAACTGGCTTTATATTTGATTACTAATTTCAGGTGCAATGTCGTCATCTCGAGGAAAGAAAACAGCAGTCCCGAGCTCGAAGAAAAGAAAGGGGCCCGGATTATCCTCAGCAAGTGCTTCTTCTGAGCTATGACACCAATTCCTCTGATTCCCTCAAGAAGCTCAGAAAGAGCGTTACAAGACAATTCGAGATAGACCCCTCGGCACCGGCAGGTGCATAGATTACGACGCGCTGGAACAAATCGGCCTCACAACTGAGATTCGAGCCCTTCTCTCGATAGACCAGTGGGAGCAGTTTTTCTCAATCATCGAGCCCACATACTTGGAGCTAACACTAGAGTTCTGCGCCACTTTCACCTTGCAGACAGTAATGGCACAGTTCGATGACCCAGGTACAGTCCAATTCCGTTTAGGGGGCACGGTACGTCAACTGAGTGTACCGCAATTCGGCTCGGCACTCAGACTCTATATGCCGGAATTTATAGAAGCAAACCCACTCTCCGAGTTAAACAGACAACTCCACTACACTCCCCTCTCCTGCTGGCGCAGCTTACACCCCATCACTGACGTCTACAACCCCAGTCGCTCCAAAGCGATAGCTCTCGCCCCATATTTGAGTTACATCCACGCCATTCTCGCTCACACCATTACAGGTCGTCGTGAGAGCACTGGCGTGGTAAATTGACACGATGTATACTACCTATCGTGCATGTCAGAAGGGCACGTTTTTGACCTGGCATACTTTATCGTCTGTGCAATGCATCATCAAACAGAGGCACACAGGAAAAGAATTTTATCGATGGGCCCATATATAACACGGTTGACTCGACACTTTGACCTCCTTAACACCGATGCCCAGAGATCCTCCTTCACGATGATTGGGCATATGGTACCTCAGGACATCCAGACGATGCTACACATGAGGATGATTAAACATCGTAGAGGGACCGACCCCCCAATACCGATTAGTGACACCCACAGACGAGGGGGAACCCGAGGACATTACTGATGATGTCCTACCACCATCACAGGAGGCACCGATTTCGAGCCAGCGGCCATCCCGTGCAACAACCTCATGGGTAGATATGTCTACACGCCTCGACCAGTTCAAGCAGTATTTTGTTGAAAACACTCGACGCTTTGATGGGATAGAGGCCACTCTCCAACAAATATGCCATCACCTCCATATCTCATCACCACCACCACCACCACAGGACCCGAACGATGATGGGGACCTCTGAGTCCTTTTATTTACCTAATTTTTTCCTATTTTCTGTTTATTTTTATTTTTATGTTTATTTTTATTTTTATTTTTATTTTTCTTCTTATTTTTATTTTCCAATTATTTTAATTGTTATTTGTCTTAATTGGAACTTGTTCTTTATATATTGCAAACTTTTATTATCTTCGAGTATGCCTCACATATTTTAATTACGCCTCTGAGATTTCTAACTGATGACTTAGCAGTTTCAAAAAACATCACTAGGAGCAATTCACTACTACACGAGTCATCACACACCACGACCTCTACCATCCTCCAGGGACACCATCCAAAATTCAGGGAGTATTCTTTCCCCTTCTCTTATGATTTATCCCATAAATGTTATATCTGTCTTTGTACATTGAGGGCAATGTACATCTTAAGTGTGGGGGGTGAATATTTTTCTAAAGAAGGGCCTAACTTTCTACATTATTCTCAAATTCGGCCTAACTTTTTTCATTATTCTCAAATCCCTGAATTTAGTCTTATTTTTAAATAAATTTTTCATATTATTAATTAGGATGAAATTTCTGATGGTTTATGATTTTTATTGATATGTTTTGGATTAAGTCATAGTTAATTGTGCATTGATGATTAAATTTGAAGAATATTAGAGAATCAAGCATGATAAGTCTATTTTTCAAAATAAAATTTTTTGCTAGGTTGTTAACATAAATTTGAATATTGCTTTGAAATTTGAAATTTACAAGGTTGATGTCAAAACACTTTTAATTTTTGTAAGATTTTGAGCCATATAGAGCATATATTCTTTTTCATGCTCACTTTATTGATTATGAGTGTGTCAACTTTGAACTGTTATTCTAGAACTTGCCTCGATTATACATGTTGAAATCACACTGATGATTTGATATACTGAAATGATAAAGGCACCTAGGTTTTAACCCACTCACTCCACTAAAAAGTCTACCTCCACAACTAACCCCTAGTGAACCCCGTTGATCCTAACAACCCTTTTTATTGACTCACCAGCTAATATTAACCCAAAACCCCTTTGTATTTGTTATCACCATTCCTTTTGACTACCCTTATATCGAGATTTGATTTGATTAGTTACCTGATTATATTATTAGTTCAATTTATCATTTATCATTTATTATTAGTTTGTTCTTAAAAAAAATCGAAGTATTTTCATTATTAGTTCTATAATTAAATGAGCTTACATGTTAAAATTCCACATCTTGAGGGAAAAGCTCATATTATTAGTTTTCAATTGATGTAATCATTTAGGATTAGTTCACTTGTTGTTAGTTAGGCAATTTGTCAAGTCAGTCTCGATTCTAACCTTCTAACTTAGCCTTTATCCACACCTTTAACCCTAGCCCCGTTACAACCCTGTTAAAGACCTTTTGATTTGTGTATCATCTCATATTACAGTGGTGGAGATTTGATTTTCAGGCAAGCCTATGGGATTAACTCTTCAAGTTCAACTTCTGAGAGCTTAATTTTGAACTTTAAACACCTCGAGTGATTTGAGTGAATCTTTAGTGAGGATGTCAATCCTTGTTGATTTTGAATTAAAGGTAATTATTTAAATAAGGAGAGACACCTACGTTTTTTGTGCTACAAATGTATGACTTTGATTGTTTGAATCTTTAGGACTCTTCGAGTTAGATCATTCATGTATAAGTTATCTATGAATTATGATGAGACATTGTTGATAGGAATTATGAATCATGGAAAGTTTGTCTTAATTGTAAGTTGAGAATTTTGCTTGAGGACAAGCAAAAGCTTAAGTGTGGGGGTATTTGATAAACCGTAAGAGTAACATATTTTAATCCCACATTTAGTATGCTTTGGGATGATTTAAGCCTCGATCCATATAAAAAGGTGCTCTTAATCCTTTCTTTTCATGTCTTATACCCAGGAAAGCACCCGAGGATGAAAAGAACATAAAACAGGCCCAAAACGGAGTAAATGGGCCATATCACGAAATCGACACGGCTTGGCCCAAAGACCACACGGCCGTGCCTTGTCAAGCATCTCGAACACGGCCTTTCCCCCGAGTCACACGGTCGTGCCTCATTAAAGAAGTCCTAACACGGCTTAGAGACTACTCATACGGGCGTGTGACATGGTCGTGTCCCTGTCATGGCAAAGAGCAATTTCATTCGGATTTGGATACTTTGGGGCCAAGAAACACATTCCAAGATCCTATATGAACCCCCTAAGTACCACTTTGAAGGGGGCGGTCAAGCTAGGCCAAGGAGTCAAGCCGAAAAGGTCAGAGTTGTGGGAATCGCTCGAAGTTAGCCAGTTGATCCATCCCAGGAAGCCGGAATTCTACTTAAGACGGCGGATTTCTCCTTCAATTCCTTCAGGGAGTTTTAGGGATTTCTTATGTTTTGTTTTATCTTTTCTCTTGAGATGTTTTCTTTATTTGTTATGAACTAAATCCTTCAGATACCTGAAGAGAATGAAACCTAGATGAATCTTGTTATTGATTTCTGAATTATATGATAAATACTTAGTTTGTTCTTAATTATGTGTGCTTAATCCAAATTTGATGTGCTTAGGTGGAGGAGGAATAGACCCTGCTTAAGAGTAGATCTAGCATAATTAAGCGGAGTTGATCGCACGCCTAGAGATAGGGTGACGAGATTTTGCCGGATTAGGGTGAAACCTAATATGGGAATCCATAGATCGATTTACTGCTATTCTAGGGGGTTATTATTTGAGAAAGAGATTTTCGTTAATTAACCTATGGTTAGACGTTATTCGCCTCAAGAGAGGGTTTAATATACGTTAGGGAGTCCTACGGATCAAACTAAGTGAATAAATCGTATAGTTCAGTGTTAGATAACAAGTGAAGTCTAGCTGGATTCTTCCTGAGGGTATCGTCGTGGTCAACTGAGTTTTTCTTCAAGTTATTTCTCAATTCGTTTTTTTTGTCTTCGCTTCTTTAGCTTAGTAGTCGTTAATTTAGATTAAAGAAACTTCACTTTATTTTAGGCTAAATAATAAAAAGAAAGTTAGTATTAGTACTTTTAGTTCCTTTGGGTTCGACAATCCGGTCTTGCCTAAGCTATACTACTGTTCGATAGGTACACTTGCCTTTAATCGTTGTCAGAGTTACTTTCCAGGTTCGATCTCATTCATTATAAATTTTAAAACTCGACACAACGATCATGAGTACGCCCCAAATTATGGATCTTCTTCTTCTTCATCTGAACCCCCTTCAACATCTTTAGGTTCGAATGAAATAGGCTTCGGTTCAGAAAATAAAGCAACTTCTGCACCATCGAGGCGGGCTCTCGAGGTGGATCCACATCGGACTCATCATCCAACCCACTATGATTTGCAAAGTGCGAGGTCCCATCGCCGATGGACGTCGTAGGGAGTACATCGTCCCTTCTTGTGGGTGTTTCGCAACATCCCCAATCAGATGTGGATTGCCAACCACTAGAAGTTGATGTCATTTCCCAATACATATTTCAAGCATCGAACATTGACACACCGATGTGTATGTCCCATCCACTAACCGAGTGTTATGCAGAAATTGTGTTTTCCATACTGCCACCAAACATGGGTGCTTCCGTGCTTTGCCTCCCACTAAGGAGTGTCGGCTAGGGGTTGTGTATTCCTCTCGAACAACAGTTGATATTGGAGTCGCAAATGTTTCATTTGGCGATGAAAATTGAACATATATCTCAAGATGGTTAATCCACTAGCGAGATGAGTCTACACCATCACCTTTAAGCTATGAACACCTTTGATATCAAATGCATCATATGTCACGGGATCAATCGAAGCAAAAAATCGATACTTAATATAAGAAACCCTATTTGGCAACGTTCTGAAGATTTTGCACCTAATTCTTTTATGAAATTCTGTAAAATCTATACTATGGTTAAAAACCATTCGCGTTGTGTTCTTCGATAAAAAAAATATTGTTCTCGATGTCACGGACTTCACCATCATAGTAAATAACAACACTAATATGTTCACTCATCTTCAATTTTTATTCTGTTTAGACTCTCTAATTTTTCTTGTTGTAACTTATGCAACTTGAGAATGATATTTGCCTTGTTTATAGCCTGAGGCCAAGCATAAACTACTGTAGAAAAAGAGCGTCCACGTGGGAGCTTTTTTCAGAAATTTTGCTGACAGTGCATCCTGCTTGAAGCGGTTTTTGACACTATTTGTTTAGAAATGTCTTCTCAAAATTATTGTTTCAAGAACTACTGTAGAAAAAGAGCATTCACGTGGGAGCTTTTTTCAGAAATTTTGTTAATAGTGCATCCTGCTTGAAGCGTTTTTGACACTATTTGTTCAGAAACGTCTTCTCAAAATTATTTTTTCAAGAACTACTGTAGAAAAAGAGTGTCCACGTGGGAGTTTTTTTCAGAAATTTTGCTGACAGTACATCCTACTTGAAGCATTTTTTACACTATTTGTTTAGAAGCGTCTTCTCAAAATTATTTTTTCAGGAACTACTGTAGAGAAAGAGCGTCCACGTGGGAGCTTTTTTTTCGAAATTTTGCTGATAGTGCATTCTGCTTGAAGCGTTTTTGACACTATTTGTTCAGAAACGTCTTTTCAAAATTATTTTTTTAGGAACTTCTGTAGAAAAAGAGAGTCCTCGTGGGAGCTTTTTTCAAAAATTTTGCTGACAGTGCATCCTGCTTGAAGCGTTTTTTACACTATTTGTTCAGAAATGTCTTCTCAAAATTATTTTTTTAGGAACTACTTTAGAAAAAGAGCATCCACGTGGGAGTTTTTTTCTGTAATTTTGCTGATAGTTCATCCTTCTTGAAGCATTTTTGACACTATTTGCTCAGAAAAGTCTTCTCAAAATTATTTTTTTAGGGTCAAAATAGTCAATTTTGTTAAAAAAATAAACACAATGTTATTTTTTAAAAATAAACCCTAATTATATTAATTTTAACCCTAAACGCTAAACCCTAATTTAATTTATTTAAAACCCTAGAACCCTAATTTAATTAATTTATTTAAACACCATAAACCCTAGTTTAATTTATTTAAAACCCTAATTTTATTTATTTAAAACCCTAAAACCCTAATTTACTTAATTCATTTAAAAATCATAAACCCTAATTTAAATAATTTTTATAAAATAATAATAAATCCTGATTTATTTTTAAAATCTACTAAAACTTTAAACCTTAACTTATTTTTTTAAAAAAAACCACTAAACCCTAACTTATTTTAGCAAAACCCTAACCCTAAAAACCCTAGGGACTAAACATGCAAATATCCCTAAATATAAGAACACAAAGCAAAGCGCTCCCCCAGGGGCGCGCTTTGCTGGAAATTTTCCCCTAAAATGCGACCACGTAGGCACTTTTTGTCAAAACTGGCCATTTTCCGTAAATAATGGTTTAGTTGGCCCATTTCCGTAATTTTTTTTTGGAAATGAGCCTTTTTGGGCAAATCGGTCTACTTTATTATCTCCATCAGTTGTATTTTAATTATGTATTTGATTGAGTTGGTGTCACAAATTAACTCGATACGGACTCAAGATTGATGAAAACACTATGATAAACAATTTAATCTATTTCTTTCATTTTAATAACATACATATTTCATGTGTTATTA
The DNA here is from genome assembly GCA_005393395.2 of Gossypium australe. Classification (NCBI taxonomy): domain Eukaryota; kingdom Viridiplantae; phylum Streptophyta; class Magnoliopsida; order Malvales; family Malvaceae; genus Gossypium; species Gossypium australe. The sequence goes on from CM016618.1 coordinate 77,613,746, forward strand.
TTAATTAATTCTAAACCATACATTTTATTATTTAAAGTATGTTATTTTTAAACACACATTTGTGTCCTAAATTTGTGATTTCCACATGCATACACATGTGACAGGATTTTTAATATTATATTTGAGAGTCTTGTTGAGTTGATGTCAACCTTCAATTGTGTCTCAATTTAGTTGAAGAATTATCGAAAATCAATCATTTTATAAAATAATAAATAATATTGTGAGAATATTTTTGACATTTCAAATCATGTGAAATCTAAAAAAAATACACTTAATGAGATTTGAACCTAAAACACCATAATTTTTAATGTCTATATTATTTCAACTAAAAAATCATTTCATCCTTAAATTATTTTTTTTATAAATTTATTTATTACATTAATTTTTTCAGCCATCTAATAAACTTATTTAAATATAGAAACGTAAATTATTTAAATCCAAATTTTGGTCCTTTGTAGCCGAAAATTGATGTTAAAACTAAGATAAGGTATGGCAAAACGTATCGAAGTCATCAATTTAATCCTTCAATTTCTTTGTATTGCTTTACATGAAAATACATACATACCCCCACATCTGTAAATGAAACACTCAACTTGGGAAGATATTAGGGATAACAAAAATGGGGGAAGAAATTGAAGCTTGGGTTGTGAACTGTAACCAACAAAAGTAGTGAAGATAATGCGTGAATACAAGTAGATGAACAGAACAGAACCAGAGGAGAGCCGCAGTGCTTGTAATTGAAGTAATCAAGGACAAAAAGGTCTATCAGAGCGAGCCCTGTGACTGGGAATGGTGAAATGCCTTAGCAATCCTTGTTGCTCCCTCAAATATCCTTCACAAAGAAATGCCTTTGAGAACTTATCTTCCACAACTCTGTTCACATCGTGCACAAACACATCTGTCTCCCCTTCTGCTCTGTTCCTAGCTATCAACCCCGCAGTGTAGATAGCATTCATTCTCCCAGGGGCATCATCGTGGAACCCAGTGGGGGCATCAACCATGATCAGATCCCATTCGATCTCATAAATCTCACTCGGAAACCCTTTGAGAGCAAGTTCACAGTCGGAGGATCTAGGGTCACTCACAACTTTGCATTCCTCTTTCATCCCTGTCTCTAGCAGTGCATCTGCTTGGTGAACTTTCGTGTCGTATTCAACATGGTACGATTCCAAACCCGCAAGCTTTTGCTTCACCTGCTCGACCCATGCCTTGTCTTCTTCCAGGAAGACTGTACGCCCACCGTGATTAAGAGCTGTCCACATCAAACTGTCATGGCCTAAGCCGAAGACCAAGAAGTTGCAGGGTGCTTTCTTCTCTAACACTCTTGCCGACACCGAGATTTCCTTGAAGGTCTGTTGTGGGGTGATGTTGGTTGTTGCGTAGTGGATGAGGGCATTGGCCAGAGACGGCGGGGCTTTGGTGCATGATGGAGTGAGGGGAAGAGACGGGCAGGCTGTTGTTGAGTTTGCAATGTGGGATTCTGAAATGGAGGATGATGGTGATGGTTCGGGTTGTTGCCTGGTAGAAGAGGTAGTGCTAAAAACCAGGAGGAGGAAAAGAAGAAAGAAAGCACAGATGAGGATGAGCTTGATGTTAACGGAAGATTGAGATGGAGGCTGAGGTTTGGAGTTGGACCTCATTGTTGTGGCTTCAATTTCTTTTCCCGGTTTAATTTACCCAATATATTGCTTTCTAGGGAGAGAAACGCTGCAACGTGATAATAAGAAATTATAGTCTAGACTTCCTATTTTCTTAATTTCACAAACCAACTCATTATTGTATTTGATGTTGCTTTGTCAACTAATGCACATAGCAATTCGGTATCTTGTCGGCAAATACTATTATAATTACAATTAATATATTCAGTTATTACAAAACCAAACGATCAAAATTATAATTAAGCTAATCATAATAATATAATTACAATCAACACATCCACCTACTTGTATTAAAAAGTGTCGATATTTTAATTCTATTCGTTTATCTTCTTATTAAGCTTTATAAAATATAACACTCAAATCTCAAAATTTAAGATTAGCGTCAACCCAACTTTAATCCTCAAATCAAAGCATATTGATATATGAATTATGAAAATATAATTAATTTTTAGAAGTCCATATTTAATAAGTTTAAATTTTAATTTCTAAAAATGATATATTTATCGAAACAGATGAATTATAAATAGACGAATTACATACAACATTCCAATCTTCTGATGATGGAAATAAACCTTCAATTAATATGTTAACCAAAGACCAAGAATTTACGACTGAAATTATTGATAAAATTCAAGACCCAGAACTTAAAAGAGAATACTTTTTGAAATTAAAATCCTCATTAAAAGTTAAACCAGAACTCGGAAATATTGAAAACAAATTAAATATTCTCAAAACTTAGAAATACCTGTTCCTCCTTGACTCTGATACCAGATTGTCCCGATGACCTGAGGATGGTGAAAAGTTTGAAATTTGATAATTGTAATTGTTTGAAATTAAAATTTGATTAAATCTTGAAGAGAAAAATAATTTAAAACTTCAATTTTAAAAATTTGGAGAAACTTTAAAACTTTGGAGAAACGAGTTTTGATTTTTGAAATGGGTATTTTAAGTCGTGCCTTTCATTCTAAATCTGATAGCCTTTTATATAGAGTTATTGTCTCTTTACATCATTTGAACCGAGAAATTCAATCCCTTTCATCATTACATAATTGAAACTTTGATTACATAATTAAAATTTTTCAGAGAATATATTCTCTGGTTACAAAAATACAAACTACAGAGAATAGTTATTATTCATACGTCAGAGAATCTTACTATTCTTGCCAGGGAATATTTACTGTTTACGCCAAAGAATAATATTGGCAAAATTTTTCTTTATTATAAAAATAAAATCAATCAATGAGTTTTGACGTAAACAGCAAATCTACTCATAAGATTTGTGCTGGTACAAATAAAATAGGCATAATGATTATTTTTTCCTTAACTTTATAAATTATATTATTTTTGCTTTTTATTTTTTTAGTCATTAAATTTGTATTTTTATCAAATCACTCTGAAAATAGATAAAAAAATAAACATTTTTTTACTTTTATTGATGTGGCATACACATAAATTGTCACGTAGATGATACATCAACATTTAATTTTTTTTAAAAAATTAATTTTTTTGAATTTTTGACAATTTAAAAAACTAATTAAATGCAAATGTGTCATTCTGTATGTAATGTTAGGGAAGTTAAAAAAGCTAAACTTTTTCATTTATTTTGGGATGATTGATATAAGAAAAAAACCTCAAAATTAAAGGTTAAAAAGAACAAAAAATTAAATGAAAGATTAAAATGATTTTTTTATAAGATTAGAGGTTATGTTAATAAAATAAGAATAGGATGGTTGGTAGGCTGCTAATGTGGGTGCAATAATGAAGTTAATTTTCCTAATACTTATATGAAAGTTGTAATGTAGTTGGAATCGTTGGTTAATGGTAGCTTAGTCTTTTATAGCAAAATACACTGTAGAAAGAATATATGTGCTGGCTTCTGGATATTGTAGTTGAGTCGAAATGTTGTTGCAATTTGTTCTTTGCTCCTTAAGATTTTATTTTTTTAAATTAAGGGATTTGTATTTGGTTAAAATATGTCATTAAAAATACAAGATTTGAGATTTAATTTTTATATCTAAAAGTTAAAAATTCTAATTCTATTGCTTTTTGAATTTGAAAATAGTAATTCAATCATTATAGTTTTTGATATTTTTGTTAAAAATTATCAATTTAATATACAATTTCACATCCTAATTAATGTCAAGTTGACAATTTTGAATATATATATATATATATATATATAACAAAGTTAATGATTGGAATGAGAATTTTAAATTAGAAAAATAAGATAAAAAAGATAAGGATTATATCTCAAATTTTATCAAAGTACACCAACTAACAACACATTTTAACTTTTACATTTTATTTTTAAAATTACAAATTAATTAATTAATTAATAACAACCGATAATTACAAATATTAAATTAAAAATTTGAGTAAAACTAACTCAACTCAATTAACTAACTCATACATAATTTTCATAGAGATGGGACTCGAAATTTTCCAGCAAGTTTCAAAAACCAAATTAAAATGTCTAAAATTCTCTCATATAATGCTTCATATTTAGTATAAAAATAAAATACCTAAAGTTCTTTTTAGAGTGTTGTGTTATCCCAAAACTGGATAGTTCCATATTTATTTTATACTTTATATATCTATTTTTTTTTTTTTGGGTCAAACGGTACCTCTACTTTCAAAAGTTCGAATTTGATAATTGTACTTTAATTCTATACTAATGTAGTGTTTTCTTCTAACAGTACTGAATTTTGACAACTTTTGACAGGTGGACCACTCGTATACTATCATGTGGCATTGTTTCACAAGAAAAAAATTACCTAGTCAAATCAAGGAATTTTGAAATAATTGAACTACTTTTTAAAAACGAAAGGCTTTAATAATACAATTAATGGTAAACTATTAAAATAATTACTTTTATTTGTCTCAAATTATATTTTAGTAATTTATGTTTGAAATGTTATGTTTTAGTCACTTACGTTATCAGGTTGTAACATTTTATTCATTGAGAGTTAATTTTCATTAACGGTATAACGATAAGCTGACGTAGCGTGTTAAACTATCATTTCAAATGAAAATTTTAGGTTAAATTATACAATTAGTCCATTTATTTTTTTCGTTTTAAGAAATTTAAAACTTTTCTTTTATGTTCTTTGAACTTTCTTTTTTTTTTTTCCATTCTCTTCTCATTTTCCCTTTGTTTTCCTCCCTTCTCCATTTCTTTTAACATAGTTTTTCTATGTTTTCCATCCGTTAAAACTAGTTTCTATACTTTTCTTTTTTTTTTTAACAATTTATTTTTTTCTTTTTTTCCCTTTTTCTTCACTGTAGAAACATAATCTTTGCCCACCAAATAAACCAAGTCCTTGTTTCTTTCATATGAATGTGCAATTGTTATGTGATTGATTTACATACATGTTGATATTACACGATTTAAAACGTATATGGTTTGGTATTGAAATATGAAAAGTGTATACAGATATAGAGATTGAAATGGTATGAAATTGATAATAGACCTGCAACACCCCTAACTCTTATCTGTCACCAGAACAGGGTTACGAAGCATTACTAATCTTTACGAACTAATTACGAATATTTCATTACTTTTATTATACAAATAAAAAACCAATCATATAACACTCATATTGTCCCTTGGATTGGCCCTTGAGGCCCAAATATACTTTAGAAGTGAATCGGGACTAAACCAGACACTCAGGGAATTTTTCTCAAAATATTAAAATTTTTCTTAGGAACAGGGAACACACGCCAGTGTGCTAGGCTATGTGTAAAAACCTGGGCATTCTGTTTTGAAATTTTAAGGTGCAGGGGACACACGACCAGACTACACACCCATGTGCCAGGCTGTGTTTCACACACAGCTGAGACACACGTCGGTGTCTTTGCCCGTGTGTGTCTCAGCCGTGTGGACAAAAATAGGCCATTTTAAAGCCACTTTTCTCACCTTTTTTGACGTCAACCTACACACAATATTTCAATACATCAAATAGACCCAATCAAACAATCAACACAAGTCCCCCCCCCAAAAAAATCATGTTTTTAAACATAATATATCATCACAAAACTCAATAACCTAAACTTAACAAAGTAACTCCATTCATTGATTCACTAAAATCTATTACTAAATACATATATGCTGACATGTGTGTGTGTGTGTGTGTCATTCACAACCATACTTCAAATTTAACTATTTTCCACACCAACCCTATACATGCCATATAAACCATAAAATGTATAACAAAAATCTACCGGAGCAATCTGGATAGTGTGACCCAATGTGTTGATCCGATCCTCCGAACTTCTTGAAAATCTACAAAGAACATTAAACGACACAAGTAAGCTTAATGAAGCTTAGTAAGTTTATTAGGTTAAACATTGATCTTACCGAACTTAATATAATAAACTAAATTGTAAATAAATCATACATTCTCCCTGTCAAACACAACATAAATCAATGAACATACTTCCATCAGATAAATAACATTATTAATCAATATATTTTTCCATTCATTCACATAAGTCTTTTGCCAATTCTTAATGAATCGAGGAACGACTTACGGATGTGAGTATATCGTATTCTTTATGCCATAGTCCAACTATGGTCTTACAAATGTATTGCCATAGCCCAGCCGTGGTCTTACATTCATAGTGCCATAACCTAGTTATGATCTTATCATCAGAATGCCATAGCCCAGCTATGGTCTTATATTTGATCACTGCCATGGTCCAACCATGGTCTTACGTTCGTAGTGCCATAACCCAGTTATGGTCCTATTCGTCAATTCATCCTTTACATTAATGCCATATCCCAGCTATGGTCTTACATATAAACATATCATGGTCTAACCATGGTCTTATCCGTCAATTTGTCCTTTGCCACAGAACGAATGTACTCAATCCTGCGTTCCACTCGTTCTGAACATTTATTTCAATTTCATAATTCTACGATAATTTTATTTTCAACATTATATATGAATAAATACATAATAATGTTCACCAATGTAATAAATAACCATTAAAGTTTAACCTTATAAACTTACCTGAGGTAGATTTGTAGAATTTGTAGTAGTTAGGGACTATTCTACTAATTTCCCTTTTTTTCGTTGATCTATAGGCTCTTGATCTAAAATGTAAAATTATTCATTCATTAGCACATATTTCAATTCTAATTTACTTCACAATTTATACCTTTCAAATTTCAAAATTGCACAAATACCCCAACTTTTCCAATTTTTACAATTTAGTCCATCATCAATTAACCTATCAAATAAGCTAATTTTTCTCAATTAACACCTTATCTAAATATTCTAAGCTATTACACAACCTTTGATAAATAGAATTTAATACCAAACCCTAATATTTAATCTTTTTCACAATTTGGTCTTAAAGTCAATTTCTGTTGAAATTACTTGAAAAAATCATCATATAACAAAATTAAAGACTCAATTTCATGTTAATTCATCATAATTGTTTAGAACTCATCAAAGGTAACTTTCAAAATTACACATGGAATTAAAAACTAAGGAATTAGATAGTTGGACCTAATTGTAAAAGTCTTAAAAACACAAAAATGTCAAGAAAAGAGCAAGAATTGAACTCACTTGTAGAAAAATATGAAAAACCAGCTTTTAGAGACCTTCTATGGTGTTTTTGGATGAAGAAATGGGAAGAAATGTCTAGAGATTCAATTTAGTCCAATTTATCTATTTAATTTTATTTCTTTTCCAATTTTACCCATTTTCACACTAACCCTTGATATTTCTCTCTGCTTATGCTACCCAAGCCTTCCATGTTTAGCTAATATTTCCTTTTAGTCCTCCCTCATTTAATATTTAAGCTATTTTATCACTTTAACAAGTTTTCCACCCTTTTCAATTTAGTCCTAATTAATTAACTATCAAAACGTTAAAATTTTCTAACAAAACTTTAATACTAACTCAATGACACTCCGTAAATATTTTTAGAAATATTTACGTCTCGGTTTAAGAAATCGAGGTCTCGATTCCTCGTTTTGAAATCATTTTACGTAATAACTCCTTCTAAAACATAAATCACCAATTCAAAAATATTTCTAAAATCACACTTGACTCATAAATAATAATTAATAAAATTTTTGAACTCACTCGTCAGATTTAGTGATCTTGAATCACTATTTCTGACACCACTGAAAATTGGGTTGTTACAAGATCTTAGTGAAATTGGTAACGATTTGTATATGAATGACATGCCATTAAGATTTCGGAAAGAAAAATGAGTGTCATGATCAAGGCATATTCGATGGCTTGAGATCGAACATATTTTTTTGATTCTCTAAAGCTAGGGTTAGCAGTATAGAACAAAGTTAGTGTTAGCAACCCTGATCTACAGCTAGTGTTAGCGGCTCAAATATATCAGCCTATATGAACAAATGGGTGTTGCAATCAGGAATTAATTCGACGGCTTGAGATCTTAGCATATACAAGCAAATTAGTTTTGCGCATTTGCGTTCAATTTACTTTAGCCTTTGTGCAAAAGACAGAAGTGGAAATGGTATTAAGTGGAAAAAATGATTAAAAAGAATGTTCTGATCAATGGAATTATACATGTTACAATTGGAATATGACTGAAATAGCATATGTTATATGATAGATTGTTATGTTCTGTATGGTTATATTATTGCTCATCGGGCTAATCGGTTAATACAAAAGGGCAATGACTAAATGATGATATATATTGTTTTTGGAAATGTTTATATGATATAGGAATGATGTAAATGAAATGAAATTGATGAGTTTGATTAAATGACACTGAACGAGATTGATATGTACAGTTTGAAATGTTTATGACTCGGTTGTTTGACGTACTCACCTTGTTATTGTGAAATGTGGTAACAAGAAATTATACTTATATAGCTAATTTGATATGTTAATTGTGTATTGAGGTGAGTTTATTGTTTTAAACTTATGAATTTACTTAGCATACGGCATCTTACTTTGTTTTGTTTTGTTTTTTGTTTATGTAATGGTCAATTGATGGAGCACGTCGATCGAATCTCCTCAGAGCTCACACTATTCGGCTTCTAACTCAGTAGAATTTTAATGTACTGGACTCAGTATGTGGCATGTATATAGGGGATGTATTATATTTATGGTCAATTTTAAAGATTACAAGTTGAACTACATTTGATTCCTAGTTTTGAAACTTGCATATATTACTTCTAAGTGTATGTAAATGGCTAATGATAAATGTGGCTTGTTTGTGCTAATGTGATGAAAATGGCATAGGGATTTGGTATGAAAGTATGATGGCAATGTTTTAGGTTAAGCTTGACTGGTATAAGTAGTTGAATGACTTGTAATGATTCATGTTACCTTGAATTGTATTGGTGCCAATGTGGCATATTGGTTAGATGTTTAGAAGGATGTTATATGTTATGTTTTGGCTTGGTTTTGAGATGATTTGTGCAGGTTTTAAGGTTACAAAATGCATGATTTGAGTTTTTTTTTTGGAATGGTTGGTTTGAACAAGGGTCAAAAGTGATTTATTTTGCACCACACGGTCGTGTGACAAACACGAACTGGTGGCACAACTGTGTGCTTCTTGGTAAAAAGGAAAGTTTAGGGCCACACAATTCTCGATTGTTACACGGCCTGAGCACATGACTGTGTGTCCCTTGTTTTGCAAAAATGTCTTTATCTTTTGAAAATGTTGTAGTTTGATTCTTGTTCATTCTCGAGTCATCTTTAAAGTTCACTTAAGTTCGTATAAGACTCGGGAAAGGTTTTGCATTGTATTAAATGACTGATTTGATTAAATTTATTGAATTTTGACTATTAATTATCCATAATTGTTTTTTTGTAATGTAGCATTTCGTAACTCGATCCCAACGATGGGGACGAGCGAGAGGTGTTACATTTAGTGGTCGAATATAATCGTGTCATACCTAATAATATTGATGATAATGTTCTTGCTTCCGACAAGAAGAAAGTTATAATATTTTCATTCCACAAATTTCTAAACATGATGTGAAAAATGTGGTCTTTCAAATTATGAATATGTGGTTCTCATAGTTTATGAGAGCAAATCCTGCGACTTTGCAACCTCTGCCCCCTAACGTGCCTCTTGTGACACTTTCTCATCTTTCGTATATAGAAAATGTATGACGACCTCTAATTGATAAGATCAGAAAGTTTGGGGTTGAAGAAGCCCGTGGAAAGATAGAAGATGATCCGACTAGGGCTAGATACTGGCTAGAGAATACATAGAGTGTTTTTTTTTTTAAAATGGCATGTTTAGTTGATGACTGCTTAAGATGTACAGTATCTTTGTTAAAAGGCGAAGCTTAACAGTGGTGGTCTACGTTGATAACAATTGTACCGAACAAACGAGTGAATTGGGACTTCTTCTGAATTGAATTTTAGAAAAAAAACTATATCAATATCTGAATATGAATGGGAATTCGTTTGACTTAGCATATATGCTCAGGGAATTGTATAGATAGAGACCGATATGTGCATCCATTTTGAGTGTGGATTGAATAAGGATATTTGAATGTTAGTAAGAGCTCTGGAATTGAACGAGTTTGTGACTTTATCTAAACGAGCTTAGAAAATGAATGATATATGTAATGACAAGAAACAAGCCGAGTTGAAACTTTGAGACTCTGATAAACAAAATAGGACAATATCATTTATGAATCCAATACCAAAAAAGTCAAAAGATGTTAATAACTATCTCATTTTTCTGTCAAAATCTTTGAGAAGAGTTATGCAAAGACTAAGTAACTTAAAATCTCATATTACACCAGCAGTTAGTGTTGACAGTGTCTGTAATTTGAATAGATCAGTTTGTATTCACTATGGAAAAAACTCATCGAGGTGACTGCCGATTAAAAAGTGGAGCTTCTATCTTGTGCGATTCCAAGGAACATTGGAAAAGAGATTGTCTGGATTGGGTGAAACGAAACAAAGAAAAAAGTGCGAAATCTATTGTTACTTCTCGGAAAGTTAGATGACCAGGAAACAGTGGTAGCGTAGAAAGAAATAGCATTGGGACTAAAGATATGGCTATCAAATTTAAAACTTGGGTACCTGTTAAAACTTATACTATTCAAGCTCATGAGGAGGATTCTATTCCTGATGTTATTACTAGTACTATTTTCTATTCAATATTTTTGTAGATACATCAATTGAATTTGAATAATTACATTTATACAATCGCACTGCTTTAATAACTAAAAGAAATACACCGATAAAGTTGGCTGAGTATGATATTAGAGTAACAAACTTGTCAGGTCAATATGTTATGTAACACCCTTAACCCCTCTCCGTCGTCAGATTAAGGTCACGAGCATTACTAACGAATCAAACAATTAATTCAATAGTAATCAACATATAAATTAACTAATAACATTATAATATGCAGGGGCAGGTTTATACATTCGAATAATAAATTATGCTATGCATTTCTAAACTTAGTCTTCCACTATCTACACTCTTATCACTATTTATATATTGCTAAACTTAGTCTTCCATTGTCTACACTCTTATCACTATTTATCCCTTCTAGAATGACAGAATTCGGATACATACAAGACTATTCAAATTATTAGCATCAGAGTATTAGTCCATACTCCGTCTACGATTACCTTTTTAATTTATCTATGATGATGTTAGTGGAATGCACTTAATTTAGGTTTGCGGATCCACCCCAATACAGAATAAAAATTACTCTTACAACCCCTATTTCAAGCCTATGGGACCCTAAAAGTAGTTCAAAAATAGGTAGGGACTAATTTGAAACAATTTTGGAACTTTAGGAAATAATTACAAAAAGTTTGATTCCAGGAGTCACAAACTCATGTGGCCAGGCCGTATAATTCTCTGACTTGGGTCACACGCCCGTGTGGCTAGGCCATGTGCACCAAAAGTACCTTAAAACTCAAGTTTACCATTTCCTATTTACTTGGGCACTAAGCAACTCAATTATCAATCGTTTAACCTATTCAAAACACGATTAAACATGCCCAAAATACACCAAATTCATCACCTAATATGCCTAACCAATGTACCCTCATTGGTACCATATTTTATATGTTCAAATACATCAACAACACATCAAACATTCAAGATTTTCATTCATATCACATTTACCATATTTGAACTAACTTTCAAACTTATAAAGTTATCAAATTTGAAGCTAAGCACATACCAAGCATTATGCTAAGCTACCAAACTTTAAACTATCACATACCAAAATACAAACTAGGCTAGCATACCAATATAGCCTCAACCACAATCATATACACATTTAACCATCATTTCACTAGAAACTAAGTTAACAACATCTTATAAACGATATCAACAAAAGACTCTCTAGGTACATGCCATTACAAAATGAAATATCACCACACTTGAGCTTGGGATTTGTGATTTGATGCTGAGTTGGCAATAATTCGAACAGTACTTGGCTTGCACACGAAAAACAAAACCGCACGCTAAGTAAAACTCAGTGGTATTTCTATAATCTGAATAACATAAACTTGATATAAGTATTTTTAAAATGCAAAATGCAAGAAGTAAGCTATGTTCATGTGTTTCAATTCAATAGTATAATTTTTTCTCATTCCTTATTCACATCTACTAAGGTTTTCACATGTTCAAATATATAAGTATATATCAATGACATTTCATTTAACATTTGAATACATCATCTCATGTAATGGAATGATTCATATCTTTGATCAATATTTGAATTCATTCAAGTTTCACATCTCAATTCATCAATCATATTTCAGTTCTCATCTCATATTCATTTCTCATCTTTTCCATTTCAATATCAATCACATAATTTATTCATTTACTTTCCCCTATTAACACGACACGGACTCGGACGGATACATGGATTCAACCAACACACCAGTTTGGCACCCAATGCCTCATTGGATAAATCCGAATTAATAATTGCACCCAAAGCTATATAAATTGACACCTAGTGTCTCATCGGTTAAACCAAAGCAAATTGGCACCCAGTGCCTTATGGACTTGAGGTCGAAGTAATTCCTAAACTCTTCCTATCCTATGGCATGCCATCTATATCCAACTCAGCCCGATACAGTTAATAGAGATTCATTTCGCTTTTCAATACAACCAATGTCTCAATTTCATGAATGTATATCATCACATATAAGCATATATTCAATTTGATAGTAATCATATTTTTTTTCTCAATACACATGTATTCATAATAACTATATTTCTTAATATACAAAATCAATCCATTTCATTTCAATTATAAATTTAATTCAATCCCAAAGTACCAAAGTACTCACCTCAAATGCTTACCATATGCAAACAATTATATATGCAATAATCTACTATTTAATTCGGATTATAGAAACACAAACCATGAATTCCAAGCTATTCGACGTCGATTTTATCCTTCCTTTTTTTACTCGAGGGCTCCGGTACGACGTTAGCTACGTAATAAAACAATTAAATCACATTAATATTACACATTTCAACTTCATATTAAATTTCAATTTTCACACTATATATTGCTTATTCTTCAATTTAGTCCCTAAACCGAGACTAATTTTAACCTTCACAATTAACTTCATATTTTTATACTAATTTCACTCTAGACCACATTTAGCTTCCTCTTTTCCAATTCGGCCCATTAATTTTGAATTTTTCACAATTTAGTCCATATTGTTCAAAATCAACAATTAATTCCACAATTTAGTCCTTTTCCATTTCTAACTTAAGAATCTATCTATTTAATCGCTAATACTTAAACTATTCAACAATGTCAATATCTAAAATCTTGAACAATACCAAAAATTATCATATGGGTTAGGTAGCCCTAAGTACCGGGATTCCAAATATATAAAAATTACAAGTGTATGGACTAAATTGCACAAACCAATTTGAGCTTGAACTTCCAAACCCCTAACTTTGCGTGAGTCTTCTTCTTTTCTTTCTTTTTCTTTCTTTTCTAATTGCATGTAACAGAGAATGAATCTTCTCTTTCTTTTGTTTTTATTATTATAGCAATTATTATTTCTTATTATATAATATACATACATTTATACAATTTATTTATTATAACATATATACATATTATATTAACATAATATATAATATGTATACATGTCATAAATGTTCATTATGGTCGTCCTCTTTAAATGAAACAAGGGCATAATTTTTTTTAGTCCTTTTAATTTATTTCAATTTATAATTCAACTTTTAACATTTACACGATTTAGACCATGTACCTTAATGACTCCTAATTTCACGAAATTCACTATTCCAAAAATTAATTAGTTACCAAACTAATTTTGTAAATATTTAATTAAATATTTACAAGTTCGATTTACGAAAACAGGGTTTCGAAACTACATTTTTCAACACCTCTGACTATCGGGTCGTTACATGTTATCACTATTAACTTATGTAAAATGTATCCATTGAAAATAAGGAACTGTGAATTTTCTATCGATCTGATGTTATTGTCATTGATAAATTTGATATTATTTTCAATATGGTTTGGTTGAATTTTCATGATATGGTAGAAACTGTAAACATGAGCAAATTGTATAGCGATATCAAAAGAGTGAATTGATTAATATTAGTGCTAACAGATCTAAATGTTCCACAAATTTAATGTTAATGTTATCTGCACAAAAATGGATCATAGAAGGTCTTGCATTTTAGATACCAGAATACAAAGAATAAAAACAAGTTCCAACCATTTTCAAATTCTCTAATGTGTTCCCAAAAGATTTGTCAGAGTTGTCTTCTGAAAGAAAAAAGTTGATATTTTTATTGAATTAGCACTGGCAACTACTCCAATATCTACTACACCGTATAGAATAGCATTGACCACATTGAAAAAAATGGAAGACTCGATCGTAAGAGTTATCAAACTGAGAATTCATTTAATTGAGTGTGTTATCTTAGGATGCTTCTATTCTAATTGTGAAACAGAAATATGGAAATTTGAGATTTCGTGTTGCTTACAAACAATTGAACGAAACTACTGTAAATAACAGACACATGTTGCTCCAAACTAATGATATACTAATTTGCTTGAGAAATGAAACCGAAGATGATCAACATCTAAGAATGGGGTTACAGACTTTATAAGAAAAGAAGTTGTATGCAAGGTTCATCAAATGTGAATTCTGGCTTCTAAAAATAATATTTTTGAAACATGTAATATAGGCTAAAGATATTTGTTTTGAACCGAACAAAAATGTCACCTGGTGTGATTTGGAAACCATAGAAGAATGTATGGAAGTGCTCAGTTTTCTAAAATTGACTAGGCATAATAGATGGTTAGTTAAAAGTTTTTTTATGATTGCATTACCATTAATAGAAGCTTAAGTGTTGACTCAGCTCAAATCTGAGAGAGAATTTGTTATTTTCAGCGATGTTTTGCCCAACGGTCTGAGTTGTGTACTGTTGTAGTAAGAATATGTAATTGCATATGCTTCTCGACAGTTTAAGCCACACAAAATGAATTGACCTACATATGATCTAAAAGTATTTGTCGATAAAAAAAGCTTATTGACTTTGGAACATGATGATTTTATTCCAGGGGACTTAAGAACTAAATTGGTATTTCTTTGAAGAATTCTAAAAATTTGCAGAAAAATGATTCAAAATTGCTCGTTAAACGAAGACTTGTTTAAAATGATCAAACCTTAAGGTTTAGTGTTGATGATAACGGAAATCCATGTTCTTGAATCTAGTTTTGTGTACCATAAAATTTAGACTCGAAACGAGATATCTTACGTGAAGACTTTAGTAGTATCTACTCATTCCATATAGTTATATAGTTGCAATGATAGTCAAGTATAAAAAGAGAGGTTTCAGAATATGTGGTGAAATGTCAGACATGTCAGCAAGTTAAGTTGGGCATCAAGTTCTGTTGGGTTCGCTATAGCCTGTGGTAATTCTAGAATGGAAATGAGAACAAGTTATTATGAATTTCGTATTGGGTTTACCCGTGTCACTGAAAAGGAAAGATGCAATCTGGATTATAGTTGACAATTTGACCAAGTTAGCGCACTTCCTTCCTGTCTGAACCAAATACTCACATGAAAAGTTAATTGAATCATAGCATAGCAATCCATCATTAGACTAATGGATAACCAGAACGGATGATTTAGATATTAGAAGATATTGATTAACGCTGTTAGCGTAATTTAAAAAATATTCACGATATTTTCCATGTGTCGATATTACGACGATATAGATCTGATTATTCTCATATGATATCTCTTGAGATGATGAAGTTACAGTCTGCTTTGACTTATAATGAAGAATTGGTAAAGTTTTCAGCTCAAGAAGTAAAAGAATTGTGAAACAAGCGGGTATTGTTAGTAAAGTGTTATGGCATCGACATGGTATAGAAGAGGTGGGGAGCTGAAAGAAACTCTAAAATCACAATACTTTAACCTTTCTCAAGTAAAATTTTGAGGACGAAATTTCTTAAGGGAGAAGAGTTGTAATAGCTCATTTTTCAATGGTGCAGGAAACAGTGGTTTAAGAACCCCATTTTTTGATGACCGAGTCCGTAAATATTATTATTTAATATTTACGAGTCTAATTTAAAGATATACTGAATTTTGTTTCGACGAATTTGATAATTGGAAAGTTAGTAAATGTACAAGTGTATTGACCTTAAAGTCAATGGCTTTAGAAAATGAGGTATCGGGACCTCGTTTCTGTAAACTGAGCTCGTAAATATTTTTATTATATTTATGGAGTTATTGCATTTGAATTAGATTTTTGATAAGTAATTTTTTCGATTTAGTGACTAATTAAGATATAAGGACTAAATTGTAAAAATCATAAAAGTTAATCGTTATTGAATTTTATTAGTTAAAAGGGTCTAAAAGTTAATATTAAGGTTTAAAGTGGAAATTTACCATTTTTTGATTATCGTGGACGGTTAGTGCATGTGAATAAAATAATTAAGTGTTGAAATATAGATTAATTTAATAATAAAATATGTTAAAAGTAAAATGAAAACATAAAACAAAAATTAAAAAGTCATTCACCATCTTTTCTTCTCTCCAAGATCAAAATCACCATTGTTAAAAGCTTGAAGAATTCATCCAAACTACTTCCTTTGCATGGTAAGCCTATTGAAGCCCGTTTTTCATAAATTTTATGTTTTTGAAATCATTGTAACTCGATTTGTCTAAATCGTATCTTCGTTTTCAAAACTGCTAAAGTTCGTAAAAGTTACCATTGATGAATTTTGAAGCTTTTGGTGTTTAAATTTTATCTTTTAAGCTTAGAAATAGAAAGGGGGCTAATTTGTAAAGTATAAAAACTAGTTTTTCACTTAAGGACTAAAATGAATAGTTTGTGAAACTGTCATGATTTTTTGATGAAAATAGATAGTAGATAGCCTTAGAAGGATGAATTTCAGAATTGATTGTAAAACAATGCTTAAATGTAAAAGTTATGTTTGTTTTGGTTTTATGGGCTAAATTGAATAAAATGTAAAACTTGAGGGGAATTGTAAAAAGTAAAAGTAAATTGTCATATGCATGAAATTGAATGTCATAAGGTATTTAGAACTAATAAATTGAAATGAATTGTCGTTTAGATCAAGATTTGAGTCAAACTGAACTTAATCAAAGAAAACGAAAAATTACAAATTAGTCCCTAACACCTCGTTTATTATCATTTTTGCTAGTGAAGTTCATATGAGACTTACGTTATCAATTTATAATATGTTGATATGAATAGATATTGATTATTTTTAAACTACACTATCAGTTTACATTTCACCTAATAATATCATTTATTAATTTTAATATTTTAATTCTGAAATAATATGTATAAAATTTATCATATATTCATAAAATTTATAAAAAAATAAAAAAAATTAATATATTTTAATTTTTACATATAATCATGAGCGCAAGTAATAACTAATTTAACTTAATTTTTAATTATTTTAAAAAAACTTAATTTTTAATTAATTAATATTTTTTACCCCATGCTCACAATGAAATTATATATGAGTGTGAAAAATATGTAAAAAGAAAGTTAAACTATTATATTTTATTATCTAATACAAATTATACCTTACATATTTAAAAGAAGGAATAATATTTGATATACTGTAGTAAAGATTTTAGACTCCACAAAGTTAAAGTGCCTTAAGAGTATGATAAGATGTTTTTAAAAAAAAAGTGACAATTTTTAAGGGATAATGACATATTTACCTCCTATATTTTAGCAAAATGTTTAATGTGATATCTAAAGTTTCTACATGTCCAATATGCCCCCTGTACTCTATTTCCGTCTTCTAAAAAGGTATCTTTTTAATATTTTAATATTTAATATTATAGTTTTCCATTTTTTAAAATTTAAAATTTAAAATTTTTATTTTAATTGTTACATGAAATTTTTTCATTGGCCAAAACATGCAACGTGGCACCTTTTCATTGGCCAAAGTTGCCTAAAGGTGTTTTTTTAACAGCCATTACAAAATGGACCAAAAATAGAGAAAATTGATGCTTTAGGTACCAAATTGAGGCAAAAAAAAGTTTAGGTACCAAAGTGAGAGAATGAATATACTTAAGGGGTCAAATCGTGAATTAAACATAAAATATTTAAGACTTAACTCACAAGTCGATATCTAAACTATACCTAAACTATACATTTTTCCCATCTTGGTACCTAAACTATTTTTTGGTCACAAGCAATAAAATTTTTTTTTTTAAGTTGGTACCTTTGTTATTCAAACTCTTAAGTCTATTTAAAAAAAATGCTTAACCCACAAATTGATATTTAAACAATATTTTTTCTCATTTTAGTATCTAAACATTTTTTTTATCACAAGTGGTACCTAATTATATATTTTTTCCGTAATTGATACATTTGTTAGTTTAACTCAGTTAAGTTTATTAAAAAGAAAAAGTAGGAGTAGTTTGTTTTCTGTCTCAGCTTGTATGCTATTTTAAAAACTTTTGTATAGACAATTGACTTGGGCCCTAATCTTATAAAATCAACCAGATTTTGTTTATAGAAAAATATAAATAATTAAAAATTATGATGTGACAAAAAATATTATTTTCTTGAATATATTATTTTTTATTTTTTCAAAATTAAATTAATGTTTAAATCAATAAAATCAGCAATTCTTGATTTGATTAATTCGGCTATTTTATCAATTCTTCTCTCCAACAACTACACAGTCCACGGCACCGTTAGACAGCCTGGTTCTTGTTACAACACTACCTCATCATCTACTTCTCTTCTTGGGACTTCCCACACCTTTTTAATTTCATTGCTTTCGCAGGGGATGCCAAATATGCGTATCAAAACCATTTTTGAAATCGACTTTTATTTAAAACGAAAATGGAGTCGCCACCAATCTTTTTTATGAGGTGTGATCGGATCACATCGTAATTTGATCGTTTTAATAAAATGTTTGATTTCTCAAAGCAATGTTTTTCTGTCTACAAGAAATCCATAAAACGGGTTCGGGAGTCGATTATGCACGAGGAAGGATTAGCATCCTCGTGACGCCCAGAATTGGTAACTAATTGATTAATTCGTGTCTTAATGTCAAAAGTTGAAAACTTGAAAATAATTTAAAAATACAACCCCTCTTTGTATTGATGTTAATTTTGCTTACAAATTGCTTGAAATAAACGAAAAGTATGCTAAAGACCTTCTCATCTCGTGGCAACAAAATGTCACGTCCCGTAAGTTAAGACACGACACTTCGAATCCTTGTGAATAAGCTTGCCTTTTCTTTTTATTTGAAATCTTATGTATTTCAATATTTGAAAGGATATTCAGTTATTTGAATTCAACGAGAAAAATCGGAACCCCGTAAGTTAGGGCACGGTTTTATCGAATCTTTCAAATACGGAATGTAATAGCCCATTTGTGCCCAGGCCCATGCCATAAAAAAACAAAAAAAAAATGTTTAAAAAATCCCTTTTACAGTCCATTTATAGCCCAAAATAGACTACCCAATACCCCATTACACCCAAACCCAACAAGACCCAAAATAAACTAAACCTACGGGGCCCAAAGGGCCCAATACCCAAATTGAATCAAAAGCATAGGGTTTTTGAAACCCTAGGCGCCGCAACTCCCAACACAGGCCCCTTGGTTGCGTCGCAATCAGCACGCAGATGGCGCTCCTTCCCGCCGTGTTTCTTGCTGTTGAACTGCAGAAAAAAGGAAGGGAAAGACGACAGAAGCCAAAAATCCAGCAAAAGAATCAATGTACTTAGGCTATAAAAAGCCGAAAACAGCCAATGTAAACGGGGATTTTTTTTTCTTACAAATACAATACAATAAATCAAAGATCAAGAGGTGATTTTTGATTTGATATTTCATTTAATCATTATTGTTGTTTTTTTTATATACATACAAAATACAGAAGACGATCAAAACAGATTTTGAAAAACAAAAGAAAACAGTTTGTATTTGTTTTTTTATGCAAAGTATTACTAAAAAGCAAAAAAGGAAAAGAAATATACCTAGAATCTGGCTCAAGAGGGTGATCTTAGTCTTAGGGCCGCAGTGAGCGTCGGCGCGTGAGAGGACTGCCGGAGGTTAGAGGACCTATGAAGGCAGAGCATTTTCTGGTAGCTCTGCTTGTTTTTTTTTAAAGCTGGTTTAAAAATGATTTTTAGCTGTTTTTTTTGGCTTATAAAGGCCAGTGGAACGACGTCGTTTTGGTGTGGTCAATTAATGACCAAAACGGCGTCGTTTAAGGGCCAAGATCTGCATTTTGGCCCGATACCCGGGGAGGATCCGCGCATTTTTGTTAAAAGGTCTAATTGCTTAATAGGCCCTTCCGCATTATTGCAATTTTATAATTACATCCAATTACATCTTTCTTTCTTTTCACTTTGGCCCTAAATTATGGCCTTTGATTCAATTTGATCTTTAAAGCCATTTTAAAGGCAGAAGATGGAACGGCGTTGTTTAGATAAGGCATAATTTCCCAATAGGTCCCTACAGTATGACGTGCGTTCTAATCTGGTCCTTTTACATTTTTACTCCAGATTTTATTTTTATTTCGATTTAATCCCTGTTTCCTTGATTTCTAATCCTCTTTTATTTTTTCTTATTTTTAATTACTTTAGCATTATATCAAATTATTTCATTTTTTAGGTTATTCTATTAAATTCTATATTATTTTTATATGTATATTGTGTACTATTTAAATCGCTTTCTCATTAATATAAAGTTTCCCATATATTGTATATTTTAAATATGTAAATTATTTATGTGTATATATATATATATTAGATTATTATATTATATATTTTCTTTATATATTTAAAGTTTTATCTACCCTATTTATTTATTTTAACAAAATACATTATTTATTTTATCATGTACATATATTATCTATCATAGATTTTGCCATATCATTTTTATATTTCTTCTTGTTTTTTAAAAAATTTGCTATAGTATTTATTAATTGTTTTGTATATATTATTTACCTTATATTTTTTATACGTATTTAATCTTGTGTGCAAATTTTTATATTTATTTCTTAAGCTATCATAATTTTTTATTATCTATTCTATATCTTTTAATTGATTTTTCATATTCTAAAATTAAAATTTGTTATCTTTATTTACCTTAGTATAGTTGTTATATTGCTTGCATTATTTGCTATTCTTTTACTTAATTGTTTATATTAGTACTATTTGTTAATATGCTTTGTAATTTTAATGAATCGCTCTTTGAAATTTGTGTTTTGTAATGTATTAATGATACATTTTACTTAAATCATTGTTTTAAAATATATCTCATTTAATTGCCACTTTTTATCCAAAACTTTATTTCTTAAAATAAGGCAATATTTGACATTTGAGGTTTTGAGGGAATCGTGCCCTAATTTACTGGGCTTCGATTTTTCTCATTAAGTCTAAATGGTCAAGTACCCTTTTTGAAATTAAAATATATGATTTTCAAATAAAAAAACTATCTTTGTGAATTTAAGATGCTGCGTCCTAACTTATTGGATATGACATTTTGATATTTTGAGATAGGGATTTCAAAAAAAAAAAAAACAAAGGATATTTGTTGCTTGAGAAGTTTGAAAGGTCGTGCTCTAACTTACTGAGATTCGATTTTTCTTTTACCTAAATAATTGAATTTTTTTAAAGGTTATAAGTTTTGAAAAATCAAAAGGGTCATATTTTAAAACCTTTTCAAATTTTCGATATTAAAACATTAAATAATCAATTAGGTACCAATTTTTGAGCATTACGAGGGTGCTAATCCTTCCTCATGCGTAACCGACTCCCGAACCAGTTTTCTCGAATTTCGTAGACCAAAATCATTGTTTTAACAAAATCAAAATGTTTTTTTATTAAAATGATCAATTTCAAGGTGACCCGATCACACATCGAAAAAGGATTGGTGGAGACTCCATTTTCATTTTTTACAGTCGATCCCCTTTTTTTTAAAAAAAAACTTAAAAATGGCTTCGACACGGAACATTGCCTATTTTTTGAAAATTTTGTTGATGTATTTGGGTAAAAATTAATGATATACAAATAAAATATTACATTGATGAATGACGACAACATAAATATATTAATAAGTGATTCGTAGTATACATAATGACATCAATCACATGATACTATCACTTTAATACCAATATTAACAATCAAAGAAGAATAAAATAAATAATAAAATAAATGACAACAATGATAACAATAATAATAATGACAAAACAATGCACACAAAAAGAAAATACCAATTTTTTAAATGTAATAAGGTCAAAGAAATAAATACATACATAAATAAATATAGAGAAAAATAATTTATAAAATATTGAAAATAAAAGATCAATTTAAAATATAAATGAGAGTTGGAGTGCAATTTGTAATAAAGTACAATAGATAATAATAAAAATAAAATAAAAATGTACAATAAAAGGAAATAAATTAATTTTAAGTACTAAAAATAAGGAACAATAAATAAATAATAAATAAAATAACATATAAAAAATAAATAAATCTATAAATGGTGGAAATTAAATAAATGAGGATCA
Organism: Gossypium australe; assembly: GCA_005393395.2. Lineage (NCBI taxonomy): Eukaryota > Viridiplantae > Streptophyta > Magnoliopsida > Malvales > Malvaceae > Gossypium > Gossypium australe. The sequence goes on from CM016618.1 coordinate 77,636,422, forward strand.
AATTGGAATTAAATAATAATAATAAAATGTACAAAAAAAGGAAATAAATTAATTTTAAGAACTAAAAAATAAGGAACAATAAATAAATAATAAATAAAATAACATATAAAATAAATAAATCTATAAATGGTGTAAATTAAATAAATGAGGATCAAATTGGAATTAAAACAAAATCGCGGGTTTAAATTATAATAGACAAATAATTAAATAAGGACTAAATCAAAACAAAAATAAAATTAAATGGTCATATTTAGAAAGAAAAAAAGATTTGGGGTCCAAATGTAACGCGCGTAAAGGGATGAGGGCTAAATGGGAAATTATTCCCAATCCTCAAAACGCACCGTTTCATAAAGGACCTAAATGGAACGAGAACAAACTTATGTGGAAAAATTATAAATATATATAAAATATAGGTAGGGCTAGATTGCAAAATATAAAAAAAGAGGAAGGACTAAGGGCGTAAATAGCCCAGAAATAAAAAACACGCGGATCCCCTAGAGCGGGTTGGGTTTCGGGTTGGCTGCCTAAATGACGCCGTTTCGGCGTTAAAGTGCCTAAGTGGAACGACATCGTTTCACTGCTGCTATTTAAAGCAAAAAAAATTTAAAACAATTTCATTGTTAACCTATTTTTTTTAAAAAAAAAAAACCAAAAGGGCTCTCTCTCTTTTCTCTACAGCAAGCCCTGTCCGGCCGTCGCGTCGACCGTCGGTGTCCGTGCCGTCGCCTATGGCGGTCGAGAAACTAAACAGTTTCCCTTTTTAACCCTCTTTTTAAAAGGGGCCCCAATCTGGGGTTTAAATCTCCGAAATCTCACTGGTGCTCGATCGTGGACAAAGAAACCGAAAGGTTTCGCCCTTTCCCGACGAGGCCTTCGACGGAACCCTGATGAGTTCCTCGGCTTTGTGAGTCGGAGGGAAAGGGACTACGACGGAGACGATGACGACGATCCTTCGTTAAGTATTTTTTTTTTAGGGTTTCAAAAAAAAACTCTTTTTTCTTCTTATCATTGTTTCGAAATCAAATAAGAGAAAATAAAATTAAAAATCACCTTTTGCTTTGAGTCTTTTTGATTAATCTTGTGTTTTTTCTTTTTTGTATTCGATCTCTGTTTTTGTTTTTTGATCCCCTAAAAAATTACATTGAACCCGACTTTTATAGCCGTTTATACATATCATTTTTTATTTCTCTATTTCTTCTTTTGTTGATGTTGTCATTGCTTCTATCTTTTCATCCTTTTGCAGGTATTCTTGAAGGGTCAACGACGGGGCAAAAGCCTGTCCTTGCCATTTTGGTGAAATGGTGGCAAAGGCGCACCAGGGGGTGAGCTAGGTCTCGGGACGAGGTGCCTCAGGCGATGTGCGCGCGAAGAGCAGAGCGGCACAGAGAGGCTGCGATTTCTGGCTTTCTAAAAAATTCTTTAAGTATGTTGGGCCTCGTAATTTTGGGCTATGTTGGGCCGCTATAGTTTGGGCTATAGCTGTTGTAAATGGACTTTGATTTTTGGACTTATTTATTTATTTTTGGTTTTATTTAATTTGATGGGCCTAGGCAAATTGGGTTATTACAGCTTCCCCTCTTTGCTCATTGTTGTGTAACGAAGATGGAACAAAGAGCTTTAAGAATGACCGATTCTGCCCGTCTCCAAATGTCAACTTCTTTGGTGCTCCTCTTCTCTCAGTAGCTTCATTCTAACCCACTGCGAATTCAGAGATATAGAACTTGTAACTTTTATATATTCCACTGCAACTTTAGGTAAATAAGATTTGCATCCTCAATCTGCTCCATTGCAACCTCAGGGAGATAAGATTTAAAACTCGTAGCTTTGATCTTGTAACATCTTGATTTAGGGGGGTAATCCACAAATTTTATTATTTTTCCTATGCTTAAAGAAAGAAAGCTTTAACTAGATTTTTGGTGTGAGGCTTGACACAAGGACCGAGCTGGCACAATTGGCTTGGCGCGTCTAAGGGTATCGCAAGGGAAGAGGTTCGAGTAATGCAGGGCGCATCAAGGACTTTCCTTTTTGCGTCAGGAAGGAATTGGGCCAGGGAGGTTTTAAATATTAAATGGTGGGGATCTGGGCTAAATAGTTCGGCTTGGCAAAGTGGCTTAGGGGCGCCACTTAAGAGGGGCCTGGGGCGAGTGGACTACGGTTCGAATCGCCATGGAAGCGCAGGTGAGTCTTATTTTTTGGCGTTGAAACAAGGTAGTGCCTAAAAGGAAATTTTGGCGAGTTGTGTCACAAATGAATGTTTGGGCAAAGTGGCTGAGTGCGTTAGTGCAGCTACTTACTCAGGTCGCAGGTTCGAGCAGTAAGGAAGGAATGATTATTATTATTATTTTTTTTTACTTCTGGCGTTAAAGCTAGGGGAAGCTAGCTAAGGAGTGTTTAAAAGAAGTTTAGATGCCCTTATGTCATGAAAATCAAGGTGGCCGAGTGGCTGGGGCGCTGGGAAGTTCTCTCCAAGTCTGTAGTTCGAAACCCCTGAATAGCGCTGGGCGTCTTATTTTGCATTTGGCCATTAATGCGTGCAGGAGCCCAGGGACCGAAGGTTTAAAAGAAATTTCCGAAGCGTTTATGTCAAGAAAGATGCAATGGCAGAGTGGTCGGAGGCATTGGCAAGGCTCCTCCAGGTCTCGGGTTCGAGACCTGGCAGCAGCATGGAGGAATTAATTAATTTTTTTTTTCTCTCTAGTGGCCAGCATGGGCATGGGGCGCGCATGCATGCAAGGCATGCTGCTCATGTCTTTTTTTTTTCAGCTGCACGATTTTGGGGGGGGGGAAGGTATTATTTATTATGTATTTTATTATTACTATTATTATGAGTGGAGTGTGGGTGTAATATTTTATGATTAGTATAGGTATTTTCCTTATTTTATTTAGCTATTGGAGCATGGAAGTGAAGGGTAATTGAATAAACAATAAGGTTGGAAATGGAAGCATGTCTTGGAGAAAGGGGGGGTTGTTGGTCGGCCTTGGAGAATGGATGAAGCATGGCCGAAACTCCCTATGTTCTTACTCCATTTTGTGCTGGCCGAATAAGGAAAATAGGAGGGGCTTGGCATTCTCGGTTTTGAAGGTGTTTGGGGGGTTGGTTTTAGCTAACATTTTCTCCCTTGGTTGTGGCCGAATAAAGTAGGGTTGAGGGACCTTTGTAGACGATTTCTGATGGCAAGAAGGTGCCTAGCTCTTAATTATTCTCTTCCTTTTTAAGAGTATTCATGGCCAAAATGGGGGCATTCACTTTCGGCTTCGAGTAGTGTAAGAAGGTGCCGGAATTCTTGGCCTTGTTCTCCTTCCTTTCAACTCGTTTCTAGGCCAAACTCAAGACATTGTTTTGTTTTCTTTGCCTTGTGAGGGCCGAATCTTTTAGTAAGTATCTCTCAACTTTCGATCTCTTACATTACTTTCGGAGTGCCGAAAACATATGTAAGGCCTTGGTAAAGGTTGGTCGAGTGCCTTTAAACAATTTTTAGTGTATCCTTTGTAGGTAGCCGATACTTAGAGGCTTGGAAGTGTCTTTTGGGTCTCGTTTCTTCAAGGGCTTTGACTATTCAAAGTATAAAGGGAAATTTCAGAATCTCGGTAGACAAGGTATGAGGTTATTGACTTTCGACCGAAGGCCACTTTGGTATCTATGTATGACCAAATGTGCTCCATATTTTTTTAGGGGGACTAATCGGCTAGAAATCTGAAATTTCGAGTTCTCAAATCACACGGGTTTGTGCTAAGCAAGGTTCGGCCTAAGGTCCTATTTTGTTATGAGATGACCGATCCTTTGGAAATTTATTAGTAAATCGAATAAGACCCCTAATACTGATCTATGATGGCCGAATATAGGAGCATTGCGAGGACTAGTTCGTGACTTCTGTAACATCGCATAGGCACGGGAGCGCTAGTTAAATCTTCGATTAAATAGGTGTGTAAGCTCTTACACACTTTATTAGTATAAATTGTTATTTAATGATAATTATAACCTCTTATGTAGTAACCTTGCCTAGTGGGCATAAGCTTGGTTTCGGGTAAGTCCCCTATTACTCGATTTACAATATGTTGTATATGCCATCATATGCTGTGAAATGCTATGCTGTATACGATTGCATGATATGTGGGATCATGATACTGGTGATATGAGCATGATGATGGTGGGATTGATGAGAGGGAGTAATATTCGTGTCGACGGACACCAGTGTTTTGGTAACACATTGTGACTACGGTCACCAGAGGTTTGGTACCTCCAGAGGTTTGGCACCTCATAGCGTCTCGTCCCTGTGGCTTAGTACCACCGTGGGTTGGCCCCACAATTGAGATACGGGATCGACGCCAGTGATTTGGTATCACACGATGGGTTGGCCCCATCATTTGATTGTGACTACGGTCACCAGTGGTTTGGCACCACCAGTGGTTTGGCACCACACGTATTGACGGATATTGTGACTTCGGGTCACCAGTGGTTTTGCACCACCAGTGGTTTGGTACCACACGGGGTAGAAAATGAGCATAGATGGCTAGGTTGGGTTGCATAATTACATGTCATACTAATATCTTGTGTAGGAGTATTATTCCCGGGTTGGGGATTTATACACTGAGTCTTGGTGACTCACCCCTTCCCATATCATCTTGCAGGTGAGTAGAGCACGGATGCGGAGCCGAGGAGAGCTCGAGGCGGCCATGTTGGTTTTGTGGACTTGAAATTTTACTTTGCCCCGTTTTAAGTTTATCATTCACTACAATTCGATTGGGTTGTAATATGGCCGCTTATTATTATTTTGGATGGTTAGGTAGTTGTTTTTACTTTACTATATAACTGATGAACTTACGAACGGTTATGCAAATCGGTTAAAAGTAACGTTTTAAAGAAATAAGTACTCGTACGCATTTTCAAAAAAATGCTACTATCGGGTAACGAAATTTTCTAAGCTATTGATCACTCTATTGTTCTAAAATTAAAGGGTCAAATGGTTTTAAAGGAAGAAAGGATTTTCAACTCAATCGGATTTACCAAATCAACCCACTTGAGTTTTAACGAACACCGTTTTATACCCTTAACAAAATTTTCTTAAATTTCTACTATTAATCCAAACCCTTCAAACTTCTTTTTATTCCGTGACATACCAGATCCGGTCATGGCTCGTGGGCCGGGTTTGGGGTGTTACATTTTGGTATCAGAGCCAGGTTCAAAACTCGGCTGTGAGGGCCTAAGGCTTAAAAATGTTTTTCTAGATAGGCTTTTTGAAAACCTCTATGAAAATGGTTTTGGTTGAACAACATGGCGTCGAGTCTCCGGCACCGATCCGCTCTTGTAAGTATCTTTAACCTATGTATGAATGGGTATCTATAAATGGGTAGAAAATGGGACGTAGATAGTACGAAAGGTATATGAACCCTAGGACTAGTTTACCCCAAACAATCACATAAGATTTATAATTGCCTAATTAAACAAACCCATGGCTAAGTCGCCGAGTTAAGGTGTGGTAACCCTTGTACGCATGTCTAGGATTGGATCCGGAAGAGCTTGGTATTTAAGTGGTCTTAGCGACTCACCTCCTCTTCGCGGGAATCCTACCTGGTGCGTAGCTTCGGTTCACCCTAACCGTGTGGACTTGTTCATGGGCTAAACCCCTATTATTAAAACCCGAAAGGGAATTAGCCGTATTTTTATAAAGACTCTAGTTTTAAAGACTTCCCTCAAACTTATGAGATTTATACTACAAAAATTCCTTTGATTTATGGACATTTTAAAATACCCTTAGTAGTAAAATTACAAAAATACCCCTAGTTTTAGAATCTACTAAGCTACCCCAAAATTTTAACAAAAATTTTCTTATACCCAAGATCCCTAAATTGCAAAAATATCGTGATTTTGGAAAAGTACGAAACTGCCCCTAATTTGCAAATTACCAAAATGACCCTGATTTTCAAAGTTTTGCAACACTACCAATTTGGGAAGACAATTTTTTCAAAAAGAACCCCAAGTTTTGCAAATTTTTTTTAAATTTCCCTTGATTTGTCAAGATTTACAAACTTACCTTGTTTTATTACCAAAATACCCCTGTAGGGTAAATGACGAAAATACCCCCGGGTTAAGAAATGGGTCGAAAAGAGTGATGGAATAAGTGAATGTGTATCTTCGAATTACGATAGAAGACTTGAAACTTGTTTGATCGAAAGAATAACTTCTTAATTTTTGCCCATAAGATTCTTTGCTAATAATCAGTGGAACATTGACTAACTCATAAAACTTTTAAAATAGATTGCGCCATAAGAAATGAGTTCTAGAGGTCGCGGCCGTCGGGGACGCGGTAGAGGCCGGATGGCCATGACAGAACCAGTTAGGTCGGGCCAAGGATCGGATAATGAAATACCACCTCCACCACCACCCCCAACTTTTGGTGATGGACCTCAGGATCAGACGGGGGGTGAGTCGGTATCGCAGGCTATGCTGCGTGTTCTAGAAATGATGGCTGAGACCAGCAGAGGTACAGGAGCTCGGAAGTCTGTATCTGAGCGGCTCCGATCCAATGGAGCTGAAGTATTTCGGGGTGTGTCAGGTGTCGCACCCAGTACAGCCGAATAATGGTTAGAATCAACCGAAAGGATCATGGACGATCTCGACTTGACAAATGAGGAAAAGCTGAAAGGAGCGGTGTCACTTCTAAAAGACGAGTCATACCAGTGGTGGCTCACGGTTCGAGACGGCGCTACAGCAGACGACCTTACTTGGGAATACTTCAAAGCTACTTATCAGAAGAAGTACGTGGGCACCAGTTACACTGATACTCAGAGGAAAACCTTTCTGGGACTGGTACAAGGAAACAAGTCGGTATCTGAGTATGAGGCAGAATTCTTGAGGCTGAGCCGCTATGCTCGGGGAGTTGTGTCAACTGAGCATGATCGTTGCGTCCGTTTTGAAGACGGACTTAGGGATGACTTAAGGCTGTTGATTGCTCCACAACAGGTACGTAAGTTCGCTGTTCTGGTGGAAAAGGCCAAGGTAGCCGAGAGAGTCCGGGAGTCCGTGAGGCAGAGCTATGATAAAAACAAGCAGAAAAGAGGTGTTGGGTCATCTGGATCGGGAAATAGCGCACAAAAGAGGGCCAGACAGAGTGGGCCAAATCAGGCTGGAAGGACCATGGCTACTAATCAGAGACCGGCTCAGTGTAATCGCTGTGGGAAGTCACATTGGGGAGGTTGTTACACCGGTGAGAGAGGTTGCTTTGAATGTGGATCTCCGGATCACCGTGTAAGGGATTGTCCTCGGAAGTTGGCGAGGAATCAGCCAGAGGGTCAGAACCGTACTCCAGCAAGGAATGTGGGACCACCGCAGAGGGGTCGTGGTAATGGTAGAGGAGGCAATGGTCCTAATCGAGGTCGTGGAATTCAGGGCAGAGGAGCAGGCAACACCGAAGCCAGGCAGCCTGGTTTGGTCTACGCAGCGAGGTGTCGCGAGGAGGGTGACGCACCGGACGTCATCACTGGTACGTTCCTAATTTTTGGTCTTCCCTATGTTGCATTAATTGATGTGGGTTCGACGCATTCATACATTGCCAGTAGTGTGGTAGAGACTATGAACTTGGATTTTGAGACTACTTCTAGCGAGATGACTGTAATTAGCCCTCTAGGACACTCTGTGATGGTGAACAAGCTATATAGAGATATACCCCTAGAACTCCAAGGGGTAGTGTTTGTGGCCGATCTGATGGAACTGCCGTTTGGGGAGTTCGACCTAATTCTTGGAATGGACTGGCTGGTTAAGTATCAGGCAAGGTTGGATTGCGCTGCTAAGCGCATGATTCTAAAGACGGCTGAGGGTGATAAAGTGGTCATGATAGGTAACAGAAGAGACTATCTATCCAATGTGGTGTCTGCCTTGAAAGCCGAGAAAATGATCAGAAAAGGGTGTGAAGCATTGTTGGTTCAAATCTATGCCTTGGAGGCTAAGGAGTCAGCAGTTGAGAAGGTCCGAACTGTAGGGGAATTCGCTGACGTGTTTCCTGAAGAACTTTCGGGTCTGCCTCCAGATCGGGAAGTGGAGTTCGGTATAGACTTGTTGCCCGAGACGGCGCCTGTGTCTATAACACCCTATCGAATGGCACCAAAGGAGTTGGTGGAACTGAAGGCTCAAATTCAGGAACTCTTGGATAGAGGGTTCATTCGACCTAGTATATCTCCGTGGGGAGCACCTGTGCTGTTTGTCAAGAAGAAAGACGGGTCAATGCGGATGTGTATCGACTACCATCAGCTTAACAAGTTAACGATCAAAAACAGGTATCCGTTGCCTCGGATTGATGACCTGTTTGATCAACTGAAGGGTGCATCGGTGTTCTCAAAGATAGATCTTAGGTCGGGCTATCATCAACTTAAGGTGAAGGAGGTTGATGTGCACAAGACGGCATTTCGTACCCGGTATGGGCATTACGAGTTCTTAGTGATGCCGTTTGGGTTGACCAACGCGCCGGCAGCGTTCATGGACTTAATGAATAGGGTGTTTTAGCAATACTTAGATCAATTTGTCGTGGTGTTTATAGACGACATATTGGTTTACTCAAAGACGGAGGAGGAGCATGATAGGCATTTGCACATAGTTCTACAAGTACTGAGAGAGGAGCAGTTGTATGCCAAATTCAGTAAATGGAAATTCTGGCTTAGAGAGGTGACCTTCTTGGGTCACGTGGTGTCAGCAGAAGGGATTAGAGTGGACCCCCGCAAGGTCGAAGCGGTGTTGGATTGGAAACCACCTCGGTCAGTAGCGGAAATTCGAAGTTTTCTGGGTCTGGCCGGGTATTATCGAAGATTTGTGGAAGGATTCTCCTTAATCGCAGCCCCGTTGACTAAGCTGTTAAGGAAAGGAGTCCCATTCGTTTGGTCAGAGAAACAGCAAGAAAGTTTTGATAAGCTAAGAAAGATTCTGACGGAAGCTCCAGTTTTGGTACAACCTGAGGCAGGGAAATTGTTCACGGTTTATTGTGATGCGTCCCATAATGGTTTGGGATGTGTGTTGATGCAGGAAGGGAAGGTAGTGGCCTATGCATCTCGCCAGCTAAGACCGCATGAGGTTAACTATCCTACTCATGACTTGGAGTTAGCGACAGTAGTCTTTGCTTTAAAAATATGGAGGCATTACTTGTATGGAGAGAAATCAATCGTCTATACGGATCATAAAAGTTTGAGGTACCTCTTGACTCAGAAGGACTTGAATCTGAGGCAGCGCCGATGGATTGAACTGTTGAAGGACTACGACTGTTCAATTGAGTACCACCCAGGCAAGGCTAACGTGGTGGCTGATGCGTTGAGCCGAAAGGTCGTGACAGACTTAAGGGCAATGTTTGCTCGTCTTAGTCTATACGACGACGGAAGTCTTTTGGCAGAATTGCAAGTTAAGCCAACTTGGATCGAGGAGATTAAGGAAAAGCAATTAGGGGATGACAGTTTAAACGCACGGAGGCTGCAAGTTCAAGATGGCGGTTTGGAAGGGTATAGTTTGACTGGTGATGGGGTGCTGTGTTTTCAAGGACGGCCTTGTATGCCGAATGATGTGGGTTTGAGACAAAGAATTCTTCAGGATGCCCATAGCAGCCCATATGCTATGCATCCTAGAGGTAGCAAGATGTACGGAGATTTGCGGAAGCAGTTCTGGTGGCCAGGGTTGAAGCGCGAGGTAACTGATTTCGTGGGAAGGTGTCTCACGTGTCAGCGAGTAAAAGCGGAACATCAGTTGCCATCTGGGTTACTTCAACCGGTGAAGATTCCTCAGTGGAAATGGGAGAGGATCACTATGGACTTCGTCGGTGGGCTACCCCTCACGCCCAGCAAGAAAGATGCAGTTTGGGTGATTGTGGACCGTCTGACCAAATCGGCTCATTTCATACCGGTAAGGGTGGATTACTCGCTCCAGAAGTTAGCTAAGTTGTATGTGGCAGAGATAGTGAGGTTGCATGGTGTGCCAATGTCGATCATCTCAGACAGAGACCCCAGATTTACATCGAGGTTTTGGAGAGCACTACATCAGGCTTTGGGTACACGGTTGGATTTCAGTACAGCATTCCATCCACAGTCTGACGGGCAGTCGGAAAGAGTTATTCAGATTTTGGAGGACATGTTAAGAGGCTGCGTTTTGGACTTCAGAGGTAGTTGGGAGGAATTTTTGCCATTAGCCGAGTTCGCATACAACAACAGTTATCAGGCAAGCATTAAGATGGCACCATATGAAGCGTTATATGGTAGGAGGTGTCGCACACTTACTTGTTGGACGGAGTTGGGTGAGCGACAGATGTTAGGACCGGAATTGGTTGCAGAAACTGAGGATAAGGTGAAGAAGATCCAGGCTCGGTTGAAAGAAGCCTCGGATAGGCAAAAGTCATATGCCGATCTCAAGCGAAGGGACATAGAGTTTGCCAAGGGAGACGAAGTTTTTCTGAAGATCTCGCCATGGAAGAAAGTGTTAAGATTTGGGAAGAAGGGTAAGTTAAGTCCAAGGTTCGTTGGACCGTTTAAGGTGTTGAGACGAGTGGGACCAGTAGCTTATCAGCTCGAGTTACCTGCAGAACTGAGTCAGATTCACGATGTGTTCCATGTCTCCATGCTTAGACGCTATCGTTCTGATCCATCACACGTCTTGGCTGTTGAGGAAGTTGAGGTGAGTCCAGATTTGACGATGGAAGAGGAACCTGTGCAGATCCTAGACCGGGATGTGAAAGTTTTGCATGGGAAGTCAGTTCCTTTAGTGAAGGTCCTATCGCGGAATCATGGCGTGGAGGAAGCTACGTGGGAGCCCGAGGATGTGATGCGGCAGCAACACCCCCAACTCTTCTAACCCAGGTAATTTCGAGGACGAAATTATTTTTAAGGGGGGTAGAATTGTAACATCTTGATTTAGGGGGGTAATCCACAAATTTTATTATTTTTCCTATGCTTAAAGAAAGAAAGCTTTAACTAGATTTTTGGTGTGAGGCTTGACACAAGGACCGAGCTGGCACAATTGGCTTGGCGCGTCTAAGGGTATCGCAAGGGAAGAGGTTCGAGTAATGCAGGGCGCATCAAGGACTTTCCTTTTTGTGTCAGGAAGGAATTGGGCCAGGGAGGTTTTAAATATTAAATGGTGGGGATCTGGGCTAAATAGTTCGGCCTGGCAAAGTGGCTTAGGGGCGCCACTTAAGAGGGGCCTGGGGCGAGTGGACTACGGTTCGAATCGTCATGGAAGCGCAGGTGAGTCTTATTTTTTGGCGTTGAAACAAGGTAGTGCCTAAAAGGAAATTTTGGCGAGTTGTGTCACAAATGAATGTTTGGGCAAAGTGGCTGAGTGCGTTAGTGCAGCTACTTCCTCAGGTCACAGGTTCGAGCAGTAAGGAAGGAATGATTATTTTTTTTTTTTACTTCTGGCGTTAAAGCTAGGGGAAGCTAGCTAAGGAGTGTTTAAAAGAAGTTTAGATGCCCTTATGTCATGAAAATCAAGGTGGCCGAGTGGCTGGGGCGCTGGGAAGTTCTCTCCAAGTCTGGAGTTCGAAACCCCTGAATAGCGCTGGGCGTCTTATTTTGCATTTGGCCATTAATGCGTGCAGGAGCCCAGGGACCGAAGGTTTAAAAGAAATTTCCGAAGCGTTTATGTCAAGAAAGATGCAATGGCAGAGTGGTCGGAGGCATTGGCAAGGCTCCTCCAGGTCTCGGGTTCGAGACCTGACAGCAGCATGGAGGAATTAATTAATTTTTTTTTTCTCTCTAGTGGCCAGCATGGGCATGGGGCGCGCATGCATGCAAGGCATGCTGCTCATGTCTTTTTTTTTTCAGCTGCACGATTTTGGGGGGGGGAAAGGTATTATTTATTATGTATTTTATTATTACTATTATTATGAGTGGAGTGTGGGTGTAATATTTTATGATTAGTATAGGTATTTTCCTTATTTTATTTAGCTATTGGAGCATGGAAGTGAAGGGTAATTGAATAAACAATAAGGTTGGAAATGGAAGCATGTCTTGGAGAAAGGGGGGGTTGTTGGTCGGCCTTGGAGAATGGATGAAGCATGGCCGAAACTCCCTATGTTCTTACTCCATTTTGTGCTGGCCGAATAAGGAAAATAGGAGGGGCTTGGCATTCTCGGTTTTGAAGGTGTTTGGGGGGTTGGTTTTAGCTAACATTTTCTCCCTTGGTTGTGGCCGAATAAAGTAGGGTTGAGGGACCTTTGTAGACGATTTCTGATGGCAAGAAGGTGCCTAGCTCTTAATTATTCTCTTCCTTTTTAAGAGTATTCATGGCCAAAATGGGGGCATTCACTTTCGGCTTCGAGTAGTGTAAGAAGGTGCCGGAATTCTTGGCCTTGTTCTCCTTCCTTTCAACTCGTTTCTAGGCCAAACTCAAGACATTGTTTTGTTTTCTTTGCCTTGTGAGGGCCGAATCTTTTAGTAAGTATCTCTCAACTTTCGATCTCTTACATTACTTTCGGAGTGCCGAAAACATATGTAAGGCCTTGGTAAAGGTTGGTCGAGTGCCTTTAAACAATTTTTAGTGTATCCTTTGTAGGTAGCCGATACTTAGAGGCTTGGAAGTGTCTTTTGGGTCTCGTTTCTTCAAGGGCCTTGACTATTCAAAGTATAAAGGGAAATTTCAGAATCTCGGTAGACAAGGTATGAGGTTATTGACTTTCGGCCGAAGGCCACTTTGGTATCTATGTATGACCAAATGTGCTCTATATTTTTTTAGGGGGACTAATCGGCTAGAAATCTGAAATTTCGAGTTCTCAAATCACACGGGTTTGTGCTAAGCAAGGTTCGGCCTAAGGTCCTATTTTGTTATGAGATGACCGATCCTTTGGAAATTTATTAGTAAATCGAATAAGACCCCTAATACTGATCTATGATGGCTGAATATAGGAGCATTGCGAGGACTAGTTCGTGACTTCTGTAACATCGCATAGGCACGGGAGCGCTAGTTAAATCTTCGATTAAATAGGTGTGTAAGCTCTTACACACTTTATTAGTATAAATTGTTATTTAATGATAATTATAACCTCTTATGTAGTAACCTTGCCTAGTGGGCATAAGCTTGGTTTCGGGTAAGTCCCCTATTACTCGATTTACGATATGTTGTATATGCCATCATATGCTGTGAAATGCTATGCTGTATACGATTGCATGATATGTGGGATCATGATACTGGTGATATGAGCATGATGATGGTGGGATTGATGAGAGGGAGTAATATTCGTGTCGACGGACACCAGTGTTTTGGTAACACATTGTGACTACGGTCACCAGAGGTTTGGTACCTCCAGAGGTTTGGCACCTCATAGCGTCTCGTCCCTGTGGCTTAGTACCACCGTGGGTTGGCCCCACAATTGAGATACGGGATCGACGCCAGTGATTTGGTATCACACGATGGGTTGGCCCCATCATTTGATTGTGACTACGGTCACCAGTGGTTTGGCACCACCAGTGGTTTGGCACCACACGTATTGACGGATATTGTGACTTCGGGTCACCAGTGGTTTTGCACCACCAGTGGTTTGGTACCACACGGGGTAGAAAAGGAGCATGGATGGCTAGGTTGGGTTGCATAATTGCATGTCATACTAATATCTTGTGTAGGAGTATTATTCCCGGGTTGGGGATTTATACACTGAGTCTTGGTGACTCACCCCTTCCCATATCATCTTGCAGGTGAGTAGAGCACGGATGCGGAGCCGAGGAGAGCTCGAGGCAGCCATGTTGGTTTTGTGGACTTGAAATTTTACTTTGCCCCGTTTTAAGTTTATCATTCACTACAATTCGATTGGGTTGTAATATGGCCGCTTATTATTATTTTGGATGGTTAGGTAGTTGTTTTTACTTTACTATATAACTGATGAACTTACGAACAGTTATGCAAATCGGTTAAAAGTAACGTTTTAAAGAAATAAGTACTCGTACGCATTTTCAAAAAAATGCTACTATCGGGTAACGAAATTTTCTAAGCTATTGATCACTCTATTGTTCTAAAATTAAAGGGTCAAATGGTTTTAAAGGAAGAAAGGATTTTCAACTCAATCGGATTTACCAAATCAACCCACTTGAGTTTTAACGAACACCGTTTTATACCCTTAACAAAATTTTCTTAAATTTCTACTATTAATCCAAACCCTTCAAACTTCTTTTTATTCCGTGACATACCAGATCCGGTCATGGCTCGTGGGCCGGGTTTGGGGTGTTACAGATCTGTTCCACTACAACTTCAGGGAGCTAAGACTTGCTATCTTCAGTCTGCTCCACTGCAACTTTAGGGAGATAAGACTTACTAGTTTAATCTGCTCCACTACAACTTCAAGGAGATAAGATTTGTAATTTGTAGCTTTAACCTATTCCAATGCAACTTCAAGGAAATAAGAGTAGTGGCTTCAATCTGCTCCACTACAATTTCAGGGAGATAAGATTCGCCATGGTAGATTTGATTCGACCTATTACAACTTCAGGGGTATATGATTTGTGACTTGTAGCTTTAATATATTCCACTGCAACTTCGGGGAAATAGGATTCGCTATCTTCAGTCTGCTCCACTGCAACTTCAGGGAGATAAGACTCGCCACGATGACTATAGTCCATCCCACTGCAACTTCAGAGGTATAGGATTTGTGGTTTCACTGATCTGTTACACCGTTCTCTGGGGAACATGACCTGTAGAATCTATTTCATGGCCTATTTATGCCTAGTGATTAGGATATCATGATCAGGATGAATCAAATGCTCCTAACTAGATGTGTATGAATGATATTTGCATGAATGCAGAATTTCATTTTTCGAGAATGATCCCTTTTTAATGCTTATGTTGTCATTGCTCGCTATTTATCAAGGTTCTATTACTGATGTGTTACCATAACTTCTTGTTCAGCCGGTACCTTTAACAGAAAATCCAAAGAAATAGTCACAATTTAGACTATTTTTTTCTCAAGTGTTTCCAAACCCCTAAGTTTGGTTAGTTCTGAATAGTGGTCCTATTTTCATATCCTTGTACTATTTTAGAAAACCTTTCAGAGCAATATGTAGAACTCCCTTTACTTGAATATTATTAGTCCATTAATCATTATTTCAATGTAAAATTGCTTGAAAAAGATTGTAGTAATGGACAAAATCGAAGTTTATTAGGAACAAGGCTCAAAATGAATAGATTAATCAAAATAGCAAATTTTCTTAAATACAAAGTGAATAAGACGGAAATAGGTACCCCAAATATCATAGCATGAGTTTCTTTGCACTAACTTCTCGAGGGCCCTTTTGAACTTGATATGTGTTACGGAGATCCAAAATATTTTGTTGATGCCCCAAGATGTAATGCTCTTCCTTCTGAGAAGACTTAACTATCACATATTCAATCTTCAATCAAGATTTGAATTGCCCTTTTCCTGGGTTTTCAATTCAAAACCCCCTTTGGTCTCAAGGCGCCCTTTGCGAGTTTTCACCTTGGCTTCTCCCCTTTTTTTATTTATTTTTATTTTTTAAGTGAAGTACTTCTTGACTGAATCTGAATTCACAGGATTGGGCAAGCTTTTGTCATCCATCTCAGTCAAAATCAACGCTCTTCTAGAAAAAGCCTTCTTTATCACATAAGGTCCTTCCCAATTTGGCATCCATTTCCCTTTGAAACCCTTTTGTATGGGCAAGATCTTTTTCAATACTAGGTCTCTCTCATTGAATTCTCTGGGAGAAACTGTTTTGTTATAAGCTCGCATCATTCGTTTTTGGTACATTGGACCATGACGGATAGCTTTCAACCTTTTCTCTTCAATCAAGTGTAGCTGATCATATCGGGATTGGATCTATTCTGCTTCATCCAAATTCAATTCTGCCAAAACTCGGAGAGAAAGAATATCGACTTCAATGGGTAAAACTGCCTCCATTCCATAAACCAAAGAGAAAGGCGTTGCCCCGGTTGAGGTCCTGACAAATGTTCGATAAGCATAGAGGGCAAATGGTAGCTTCTCATGCCAATCTTTATAAGTCTCAGTCATTTTCCCCACGATTTTCTTAATGTTCTTATTGGCTGCCTCCACTGCACCATTCATTTTTGGGCGATATGGTGATGAGTTATGGTGTTTGATCTTGAACTGACTGCAGACTTCTGATATCTTCCTGCTGTTCAAATTTAGTGCATTGTCAGATATGATCCTTTCTGGCATTCCATATCGACATATGATCTCCTTCTTTAAGAACTTGCTGACTGTCGACTTCATGACATTGGCATATGAAGCGACTTCTATCCACTTTGTAAAGTAATCGATGACCACGAAGATGAATTGATGCCCGTTAGAAGCTTTGGGTGAAATTGGCCCAATGAAATCCATACCCCACATAGAGAAAAGCCACGGAGAAGTCATAACATGAAGAGGTGAGAGAGGTACATGGATTTTATCTCTATAAATTTGACACTTGTGGCATTTCTTGGCATAACTGATGCAATCTCCTTCCATGGTGGACCAATAATATCCGAATCTCATTATTTGCCTAGCCATTGTAAAACCATTGGCGTGTGTTCAGTAGACACCCTCGTGGACTTATTCCAAGATTTTCCCAGCCTCAACAGTGTCTACATATCTTAGTAGCACCTGATCCTTTCTCCTTTTATATAGGATCTCCCCATCTAAGACATAGTCGTTGGCCAGTCTTCTCAACGTCCTTATATCATTATCAGTTGCTTGGTCAGGGTATTCACGATTCTTCACTATAGCAATATATCATTGTACCAAGGGTGACAGTCCTCTTCTTCTTCTTTTTCTTTAATGTTGTAACAATGAGCCGGAGTCTCATAAATACTTATCTGGATAGGCTTTACATCCTCTTGTTTGTTCATTTTGACCATTGAAGCCAAAGTAGCCAAGACATCAGCCATCTGATTTTCATCTCTTGGGAGGTAATAGAAGGTGATGTCATCAAACTCCTCAATTAACTTAAGAACCAACCTTCGATAATTGATTAACTTGGGATCTCTTGTCTCCCATTCTCCCTTGAGCTAATAAATCACTAGTGTAGAATCTCCATATACCTCTAGCACTTTGATCTTACGTTCTATGGCTGCACGGATACCCATGATGCTTGCTTCACATTCTACCATATTGTTCGTGCAATCAAAGTCCAATTTGCTAGTGAAGGGATAATGATTTCCATTTAGGGATACCAGGACTGCTCTAATTTCATTACCCATAATGTTTGAGGCTCTATCGAAGTTTAGCTTCCAAGGATGACCTTCTTGAGAGTCTTCTTCAGTGGTTGCAATATACATTAGATCTTCATTCGGGAAATCAAAGTTCAATGGCTCGTAATCCTCTAGAGCTCTACTGGCCAGAAAATCCGCTATTGCGCTTCCTTTGACTGCCTTCTGATTCACATAGACTATGCCAAATTCAGAAAGTAGAATTTGCCATGGGGCCATTCTTCCATTCAAAGCAGTCGACTCCATCATGTACTTTAGAGGATTGAGTTTTGAGATGAGCCAAGTTGTGTGGTACAGCATGTACTATCTCAGTCTTCAGGTTGTCCAGATCAAGACGCAGCATAACTTCTCGATTGGCGAATACCTTGTCTCACATTCGGTGAATTTTTTTCTGAGATAGTATATCGTTCTTTCTTTTCTTCTTGACTCATCATGTTGACCAAGCATGCATCCCATGGAATTCCTGAATACTGCCAAGTACAGTATCAATGACCTATCTGGGATGGGAAGCATTAGTACTGGGGCATTGGACAAGTAATGTTTGACCTTATCTAAAGTCTTCTAGCACTCCTCATCCCAAACGCCTGGGTTGTATTTCTTAAGGATACGGAATATGGGGTCGCATTTCTCAGTTAGTTGTGAAATGAACCGGCCAATGTAATTTAGTCTTCCTAGGAAACCTTGAACTTCTTTTTGAGTGCATGGTGGAATCAATTATATAGCCTTTACCTTGTCTGGGTCGATTTCAATCCCCTTTTCACTGACTACAAATCCGAGCAATTTTCCCGACCTAGCCATGAAAGTACATTTTGCTGGATTGAGCTTCAGTTGGAATTTTCTCAATCTCAAAAATAGTTTCCTCAAGACTTGTACATGCTCCTTCTCTGTTCGGGACTTTGTTATCATATTATCCCATGAAATTCTTGAATACTACCAAGTACAATATCAACGACCTATCTGGGCTGGGAGGCATTAGTACCGGTGCATTGGACAAGTAAAGTTTGACCTTATCAAAAGTCTTCTAGCACTCCTCATCCCAAACGCCTGGGTTGTGTTTCTTAAGGAGACGGGATATGGGGTCGCATTTCTCAGTTAGCTGTGAAATGAACCGGCCAATGTAATTTAGTCTTCCTAGGAAACCTCGAACTTCTTTTTTAGTGCATGGTGGAAGCAGTTGCTGTATAGGTTTTACTTTGTCCAGATCGATCTCAATCCCCTTTTCACCGTCTACAAATACTAGCAATTTTACCGACCCAGCACCGAAAGTACATTTTTCTGGATTGAGCTTCAATTGGAATTTTCTCAATCTCAAAAACAGTTTTCTCAAGACTTGTACATGATCTTTCTCTGTTCGGGACTTTGCGATCATATCATAAACATAAACTTCGAGTTCTTTATGCACCATATCATGAAACAAAGTTACCATGGCTCTTTGATATGTTGCTGTCGTATTTTTCAATCCAAGTGGCATCACCTTATAGCAAAATGTTCCCTACATGGTCACGAATGTGGTTTTCTCCAAGTCTTCAAGCTACATCTTTATTTTGTTGTATCCCGAGAAACCATCCATGAAGGAGAACAGTGAATAACCTGTCGTGTTGTCCACTAAAATGTCGATATGTGGCAATGGAAAATTGTCTTTCGGGCTGGCTTTGTTCAAGTCCTTGTAATCTACGCACATTCGTAATTTCCCATCTTTTTTATGGACGGACACGATATTGGCTACCTATTCTGAGTATTTAACCACCCGTAAGAAACCAGCATCGAATTATTTCTTGACTTCTTTTATTTTTAGTAAAACATCGAGCCTCATCCTTCGGAGCTTCTATTGAACCGATTTACACTATTTCTTTATGGGGAGCCGGTGTACCACGATATCAGTACTTAAACCGGGCATGTCTTCATATGACCATACGAAGACATCCTTAAATTCTTGGAGTAATTCAATGAGGTCTTGCTTCGTCTCTACGGTAATGCAAGCTCCTATCTTCATCTCTTTTTCCTCTCCTAGGCTCACAATTTCCACTGACTCTTTATAAGGCAAGGTTTCTTTCTTATCTTGTTCTACTATCTTCAACAAATCAGGAGATAGGTTACAGTATCGATCATCTTCAAAATCTTGAGAATCCTTCGTTCACATATTTTGCTCAAAAGGAGATTTTGAGTCAGTAGCAGCGTCGCTCATATCATTGATATCTAGATACCTGTTATAGGGATGAAAAAAATCCAAAGAACAAAAGAATCTAAAAATTATTATTTGTATGGTATGATTATGAATGAAATGAAAAGAATATAAGAATATTTGCTCAAGATGATACGCAAAGATGCACTTTATTGAAATAAGGATTTTGGACATAAGCCTATTTCACAAAATGATTCTTATTGCTCCTAGGCTTAGAGCAATAAGCGTGTTTTGAACATTACTCTGAATTGGCTCTAAAAAATACAAGAATCTCTTCCACAATCCACCTGTTCAAAACACTTCCAGGTACATAGGGGCAGATGTCTAATAAATTTTCTCCCCAGATTCCTTCTTCAGATATGGTGTTGATGTTCAGGTTTCCCAACATTTCTTCCGCAGTCTCTTCTCTTGGCATCTCTCTTTCAGGGTGAATAGTTCCTCCTGATACAAAAGTCTTAGATATATGGGGAAAAGTCATCAGTTCCTACTTGACCTCTTCCTCGCTCAGTCGCGTTCTTCTACTTTCTTGCTTTTTCTCCCGTACTCTCTTCTTTTGCCTCGTATTTGGCTTGTATCCTAAGCCAACGTGGTCTCGTTTGTCCATGAGCATAGGTGTCTCGACCCTTCCTTATAGGCATTTTCCAAGTCCTCTCCCTGGCAAAGCTCATTTCCTGATCGTCAGTCGCAGGCCCATTTTTCTAGTTTGAGAGATTTTAGGCATCGGGATCTTGTTCCCTTCACAATGTAGGTTACATTCACAAATTCCAATGATTAGAAGGAACATTATATCGCTTCATCATCTGTCCCTACATATGGTGCGTCACTAGTTACAGATGTAATAATGTCTTCTTCTGCGTTTATCATTACCAATCAACCCTCAGTTACCAACTTTAACTTCTGATGCAGTGATGACGACATTGCCCCAGCTGTGTGAATCCAAGGTTTCCCTAACAAACAATTATAAGAAGGCTTAATGTCCATTACCAAGAAATCTACTTCATAAGTGTTTGGACCAATCAAGAGAAGTATCTCAATCTTTTCCATCACCCTTCTTTCGGTTCCATCGAATGCTCTCACTATGTTTTGACATGTCTTCATATGAGAGCTATCCACAGGCAACCTATTCAGTGTGGGTAGGGGTAAGACATTTAGCGCAGATCCATTATCAATTAACATCCCTTGCAATGTATATCCTTTACAGCGTGTGGTGATGTGAAGAGCCTTTGTAGATCCCATGCCCCCTGGTCGTATCTCATCATTATTAAAGAAGATGAAGTTGTGACACTTATATTGTTGACTAGGCGGTCCAGCTTGTTTATAGAGATATTGTTAGCGACATAAGTTTCATTTAGCACTTTCATTAACGCGCCACGATGTGTCTCCGAACTTAAAAGTAAAGCTAGCACTGAGATGCGAGCCAGTTGCTTGTGTAGCTATTCTACAACGTTGTACTTGCTATGCTTTAAGAATTTTAGGAATTCCCTAGCCTCGTTCTCAGTTACTCGCTCCTTGACTGGTGATTTGAGCCTAGCCGTCTTTTTATTCTCTTGTTCAACTATTAGGGTCTTTCCTTTAACAGGCTTAGCGCTTAGCTCCTGCATTTGATGGGTCATAGCGCCTCACACTGCCCGTGTAGAAACCCACATCTTGGCCTTCTTCTAAAGCACTAATCGAGTTCTCTTTTCCCGGAATCATCACGTTGCAGTCATAATTCCAAGAAACCTTCTTGCTATCCTTGTAGGGAAAAGCTACATTTTCTAGATTATGACCCTTGGTGCAATTGCACTCCGGCTTCATTACTTCTAGGTCATGAAATAATAACCACAGGGTGATTGACTTTATATACCTTCTTTACTGACCCCTCTTTTGAGGCACACACATCTTCTTTTCCGGAGCCCATAGCATATTCAAAGAATTCTAGCTCCTTAATGTCCATCAAATTTTGCACTAAGGCCCTGAATCCAATGCACTCCTGGATCTCATGATCTTCCTTAGTATGAAACTCACAGTAGTTCCTTATCCCTCTAGGTTTCTCTTCTGAATCCTGTTTGATTAATTCTCCCTTTACTATTTTCTTCCAAACCTATTTCAGCGGGGTTTTTACTTCTTCTACATTCATATTGATTCTTTTCCCTTCATTCTTGATTATCGTATTTACCCATTTATCAGAAAGATTGGGTAACGAATTTCCTACCACATTAGGTCTTGATGGGTCGCCAAACTTTACAATTCCCATTTTAATGAACCTTTTGATCAACTTTTAAATGCGATGCAATTTTCGATCGAATTTCCCGTGATTCTCGTATTGTACTCGCATTGAGCATTTGTGTCATACCATTTGGGGAATGGAGGTTGCATGGGTTTTAGGTAGAAAAGGGCTTACCACATGTGCATCAAACAGACTCTGATACAGCTCCCTATATGTCATCTGGATGGGCGTGAATTGGAGCCTTTTTGTTTTTAGCCTTGGGTTGGATTCTTGCCTTGGAGGGCCCTGATGGCTAGTGGTTACTGTCCTTGGCGGGCCAACAGTAATTGGTTTTGAATAACCCTTGTTGTATGTGCTAACATTATTCACCTCGTTTTCCTTCTTCCTCAAGGCTGATCTTTTGGGGTTTTCCCCTGCGTCTATCTTACCACTTATCACTGCATTTTGAATCATTTCACCGGACATCACTATATCTGAGAAGCTCTTAGTAGCGCTCCCCAACATATGGTTGATGAACGGGGCTTTTAAAGTGTTGATGAAAAGCATTATTGTTTCTTTTTCTAGAAGAGGTGGCTGGACTTGCGTTGCCACCTCTCTCTATGTTTGGGCATATTGCCTGAAGCTCTTATTTTGTTTTTTCTCCATGTTTTGCAATGTGATTCTATCGGGTGTCATGTCCGTCACATGACTATATTGCTTCATAAAAGCTTGTGCTAAGTTTTTCCATGAATTGATTTTGGCACGACTTAGTTGGTTGTACCATTTAGCTGCTGACCCGATCAAACTGTCTTGAAAACAGTAAATCAACAATTGATCATTATTGACATATCCTGTCATCCTTCGACAGAACATGGTGATGTGAGCTTCAGGGCAACTAGTCCTATTGTACTTTTCAAACTTTAGAGTTTTGAACTTGGGAGGGAGTACTAAATCTGGGACCAAACTCAAGTCTTTGGCATCAATTCTGCAATGATAATCAACGTTTTTCATTACTCTAAATTTTTTTCTAGCCATCCGTATCGATCCTCAAGTTGCTTTGGGAGTTCCACTCTTACTTTTTCCATTTTTGCCATATCATCTAGATCAGGAACAACAGGATTGGTTGGGTTATCCCCCAGATTGGAACCTGAGCCTGTTTGGTAATTTATCGGTGCCAAGGTACCGGTTTAATACTATTGGGGTCAGATTGTGGCCGGTACCCTTTATGGGTACACCTTTAGTTGTGCCTGGGTGTTTATCGAGGTAAAACTTGAGGGGTAAATAGGATCCTTATTGTCGTCCCCTAATTTGATCACAATGCTTTTCCCTTTTTCACGTTCTCCAACCAGCAACTGCGCCAATTGGCTTATCATACTTCTTTGGTATTTCATAATCTGATCCCTCATCTATTGTTGTATTTTCGTTAACCGTTCTTGCAGTTGCGCTTGCAATTGTTCTTGCATCTCTTTTTGAATTTGCTCTAGCCTTTCCAATCTTTGATCCATTACTTTAGTTTTGGCGCTAGTACTGTAACGATGTTCGGTTGGTTGATTCTTGTTGGTTTTCAGATTAACTGAAATAATTTCTTTTAATTAAATTCTTTTTGTAAAATTTAATGCATATGATGCAATTTAATGCAAATGCATGAATTGAATGCAAAAAAAGGCATTGACTCTGATTCAATTCTATTAGAACAACTCTACTAGAAAACAAATTTCTTTATATAAAACGAATTACATATACGGCTTTGCCCTAATGCTCAAATCCTTAACCTTCCTAAGAAGCCAAGCCAACTATTGACCCCGATCCGATTCTGATTCATACTTCAAGCTTAGCATGTCAGCCTGAACTGCTAGAGTTTGCAAATGATCGGCCACCTCTCAGATTTGAGCCACAGCTTCCCCCATGATATAGCCTCTATCTCTGACCTGACCTTGAGAACGTTGGAGTTGCTCTTTCCACTGCTCTTTGTTTGTTTCAAGGGGTTCAACTTGGAGTTCACAATTTTGTAATGCGATCTCGAGCTCTTCTGTTTTCCTTTTCAGCTCTTTAATCTTGTTTAAGCTCGCTTTTTGCTCAATTGTGGAGTTGCGATTACGATACTGATGAAATGACTTTTCTAGTTCTGCTACCCTGGCTTTTAATTTGACCTTTTCATTTTGACATTCCAATAGGTCTCTTTCGAAAGCATTTCTCGAACCTGGACATCTTGGTATTTCTTTTCCCATTGATCGGCTCTATTCTTTTCTTTTTTGATCTCTTGTCACCATTGTTCTGATGTCTTTCCTAGCCTGGCAGTCCTCCTTGATAAGCGTAGCTTCTTATAATCCGTTTTTAAACTGTCCAAATCTTCTTCGGCCTTATTCTTTCCTTTACTCAGCTTATCGGCATCTAGTTTTGGGATGTCAACATCTAGTCCTAATTGCATCTTTTCTTCTTCCAATTATTCTATCTTCTTTCCTAGCTCTGAATTCCTTTTTTCAAAATCTTGCTTTATGATCTATTGCTCAAATGAGATCACTCGCAGGTATTCCTCCATTGGTCGAGTGCCTTCTTGACTTGGCCCAGGGATGTTATCATTGACTCTTTTACCCCACCATCCATTATATTCAGGGGTTGTCGTCAGACCTGCAGCAAATCTTTTCATTCGACGAGTTTGGTATAGAATCTCTAACAGCTCCCCAAATCCCAAGTAGAGGAACCCAGTCAAGATCATCCAAGGGGCTCTCCACTCGACGTCCTCATCTTTGAGATTCTGGAGTATCGTCATCCATATTTCTTTTAAAATGTCGTCTCGTCTCGGTGTAGCCACTAATTCTTTTAATGGAGAGTAGTTATCAGAGAATACTCGGTAAGAAAATTTTTCTACCCTTCAAAAATGGCTATGAAACCATGCCAACAAGAGTTGCACGCATCCAATGAATCTTCATTCACCCGCTCTTTGGCATGCATTCAAAGATAGGAATGTTTCAGCCAAAATTGCAAGGACAGGCGTGACCCTCTTATCAAGTCTATCGAACAAATCCGAAGTTGCCTCGTCCACGTGCCCTAGTGCTTTAGGGAAAACAACCAGCACATAAATGCCCAAAGCGAAGACATCGACCCTTTTCTTCATATCTGGGTGTGCTAAGATCAAATCTCGCAAACTATTCCAAAGGATACATTTTCCATCTTCCTTTTGCTTGATCCGGGCTGCAACCCATTGCTCACTCATTCCCATGATAATCATTAGTTTCTTTAGAAAGGTTGGGACATTAGCGGTCTTGAATAAACCTTGTCGGGCCGAATTTTTGGGGAACGAAGTAAGATCGGGTATTCTTCCACAGTAGGTACTAAGTCCACTTTTCCAAAAGTAAAGTAGCTGTAGGCGGGATTCCAAAATTGAGTCAGAGCTTGAAACAACTGCTTGTCCACTTTGATATCAAGTAGACAGGGCAAATCACCATAATTACAGTAAAATAACTGCTTGATTTCTTCACCCCATTAGACCCATATCTCTTTCAATTCCTAGAGATTGTTCTGGGTCACGCTGATACGAGTGAAGTCCCATAATTCTGATACGTACCCCTCCATCAAGCTATCACCTTTCTCTAGTTGCATTTTCTACGACCATACTCGGACGGTCGCATTATCTTCCACTTTATCAAGAAATTTGTTCTCCATGGCAAACTCTCTAGTTAGTAATTGAACATGAATCAATACCTTGTTTATATTGAAAATGTCATGCAATCACAGTCAAAGCAAAACAAACAAGTCAGTATACAAAGCTAGAATTGAAAGTAAGCAAGAAATAATAAATAAAGTACCTATTCGGGTAACCACTAGGGTTTGGTGCGATTCTACCTAGGGTAAGCTCTTAGGGCTTATTATATGCGGTTTGGTTCTAAAGTAAGGGTACCTGAACTGACAGATTCCTCGATCCTCACCCATTATAGGCTCATACGGACCGAGTTTAGTTCAGGGGAATACATTTCCCTATGGCTATACGGAGATAAAAATATCGCGAAGACATAGGTACAGATATATCCTGAAAGTGATCCGCTATCCTATACGAAGGTGAAGACCTCATGAAGGAATAGTTTCTCGCTCCCACTTAAAGGGTAAAATTGATCGATTATGCGATACAATATGCAAAGATATATTAAAAGACTCGAACCAATAAAGTAAACTTATTAACATGATGCAAACCATAAAAATGAAATGCAACGAAAGGATCATAAATTTAAACCAAATTATCAATTTTCGACAAAAAGACAAGAAATAATCTGATAAACCATAAAAGTAACACATTTTAATTCCATGCTTAGCGTATTTTTGGATGTTTATTTATAGAATTTGGTGAATTCGATGCTCCTAATCCTTTAAATTCATGTTTTTATACTTTGGAGAGCATAGGGGAGCGAAAGGAACGGAAAACAGGCCAAAACCGGATAAAACAGGCCATCTTAAGGATCCACACGGCCAAAGCCCGCACCACACAGGTTGAACACATGCCCGTATGAACCACACGGGCTAAACACACGCTCGTGTGCCAGCCCGTGTCGATCAAGAGCCATGCAAATTTTCACACGGCCTGGGCCTTGATGGCCTCGAAACTAACTATTATTTCTACAAGGGCAAATGCACCTATCGAACAATAGTATAGTTATGATGAGTCCGGAATATTGTATCCTCAAGGACTAAAATTACTAGTAATAACTATCTTTTTATTATCTAGCCTACTAATTAAGGGGATTTATTTTTAATCTAAATTTAACTAACTAATTTAACTAACTAAATGATTATGAACGTGACAGAGAGTGAATTGGGAAAATACTTTTAGACAACTTATATGAGATAGGAAATACCTAAGGAAAAATCCACCTAGACTTCACTTATTACTTTTGATTCATATGATTTATTCACTTGACTTAATCCATAGAAATCCCTGATTTATGTTGATATCTCTTTCAAGACTTAAAACAACTGACTCTAGGTTGATTAATTGAAATCTCTTTCTAATTAAAACCCCTATTATCGCATTAACTCGATCTATGGATTCCCTTATTAGATTTGACTCTAATCTGACATATTTTCATCACCCTATTTCTAGGGTTGCAATCAACTCCGCTTAATTGTGTTGATCTTCTCTTAAACAAGGACTTTTGCTCCACTGAATAAGCACATTCGACTTTGAATCAATAACCTGAATTATCAAAACAAGAATAAGAGCTCATGATTAAGAATAAGAACAAGTATTTATCTTATGAATCAAATAATAATGAGATTCGTCTTAGGTTTTATCCCCTTAGGTATTTAGGGAATTTAGTTCATATTGATAGAGGGAAACATCTTAAAATAGGGAAAACAACAAAACATAAGAAAACCCAAAAACTTCTAAAGAACTTGATGAGAGATCTTCAGTTTTGAGGGAAATCCTTCTCCTAAGTTGTTCCTGACGGCTATCTTGGAGTAATTTCTGCCTTCTACTCGGTGTCATCTTTTAAGTTACCCCCTAGGGTGTTTATATAAGCCTTAAGATGCCTTTCTTAGCCCACAAGTAGCCTTTTTCCGAATAGAATTAAACCTAGGGTCGGCAGGGACACGCCCGTGGTGGACTCCTTCGGCCGTAGTCGATCCTGCTCACCACACACGACTGTGTGATTTGCCCATGGTCGATAGTCCAGGCCGTGTGATTTTTGATGTAGGCTCATTTTGTCCATTTTGGCCCGTTTCTCATTCTTTTCGACTCCCTAAGCTCTTCTGAGTATGAAACATGAAAATAAGATATTAGGAGCATCGAATTCATCAAATTCAATGGAAAATCATCCAGAATTAAGTTAAGCATGGGGTTAAAATATGTGTGAATTATGGTTTATCAGGCCTCCTCACACGGGCTGAGCACACGCCCGTGACTCTGCCATACCCTGCTTTGTTTTCACGGAGAAAAAGCCAAATTTTAGGATTTTTGAGCCTTCTAAAGTCTATAAATACGAGCCAAAGGAAGACCTAAGGGAAGACACAGAGTAGATTGCAAAAATTACTCGAAGGAAGCCGTCGGAATCATCTAGAAGGCGGATTCACTCCAAGATTGAAGATCTCTATCAAGTTCTTTAGAAGTTTTTGGGTTCTTTATGTCTTGTTGTTTTCTTAATTCTATGATGTTTTTCTTTTACGTTATGAACTAAACTCCCTAAATATCTAGGGAGGATGAAACCTAGATGAATCTTATTATTCAATAAATCTGAATTACGTGATAAATACTTGTTCTTGTTCTTAATTATGTGTTCTTAATCATTGTTTTGATGTTTTCAGGAATACTAATTCAAGTTTAATGTGTTTATTCAGTGGAGCAAAAGTCCCTATTTAAGAGAAGATCCAACATAATTAAGCGGAGTTGATTGCAATCCTAGAAATAGGACGACAAAAATCTGCTGAATTAGAGTCAAATCTAATAAGGGAATCCATAGATCGATTTAATGCGACGATAGGGGTTTTAATTAGAAAGAGATTTCAGTAAATCAACCTAGAGTCAGTTGTTTTTAGTCTTGAAAGAGATATTAACATAATTTAGGTATTTCTACAGATCAAGTCAAGTGAATAAATCATTTAATTTAGAACCAGAATAATAAGTGAAGTCTAGGTGGATTCTTCCTTGGGTATTGTCTTTATTCATTGGTTTATTCGATTATTTTCTTCACTCTCTGTCGCGTTCATAGTTAATTAGTTAGATAAAATTTAGATTAAAATAAAAACCTATTAATTATTAGGCTAGATAATAAAAAGATAGTTATTACTAGTAATTTTAGTCCTTGAGGATACGATATTCCGGACTCACCACAACTATACTATTGTTCGATAGGTGCGCTTGCCTTTGTCGAAATATTAGTTAGTTTTGAGCCCATCATAATCAAATCGTGGCTTGACTCTCTTAATTTTTATCCCCAGTAGAGTCGCCAAGCTGTTGAAACCATTTTTGAAATCGACTTTTATTTAAAACGAAAATGGAGTCGCCACCAATCTTTTTTATGAGGTGTGATCGGATCACCTCGTAATTTGATTATTTTAATAAAATGTTTGATTTATCAAAGCAATGTTTTTCGGTCTACAAGAAATCCATAAAACGGGTTCGGGAGTCGGTTACGCACAAGGAAGGATTAGCACCCTCGTGACGCCCAAAATTGGTACCTAATTGATTAATTTGTGTCTTAATGTCGAAAGTTGAAAACTTGAAAATAATTTAAAAATACAACTCCTCTTTGCATTGATGTTAAATGTGCTTACAAATTGCTTGAAATAAACGGAAAGTATGCTAAAGACCTTCTCATCTCGTGGCAAAAAAATGTTATGTCCCGTAAGTTAGGACACGACACTTCGAATCCTTGCGAATAAGCTTGCCTTTTCTTTTTATTTGAAATCTTATGCATTTCAATTTTTGAAAGGATATTTGGTTATTCGAATTCAACGAGAAAAATCGAAACCCCGTAAGTTAGGGCACGATTTTATCGAATCTTTCAAATACGGAACATTGCCTATTTTTTGAAAATTTTGTTGACGTATTTGGGTAAAAATTAATGATATACGAATAAAATATTATGTTGATGAATGACGACAACATAAATATACTAATAAGTGATTCCTAGTATACATAAAGACATCAATCACATGATACGTATCACTTTACTATCAATATTAACAATCAAAGAAAAATAAAATAAATGACAACAATGATAACAATAATAATAATGACAAAAAAATGCACACAAAAAAAAAATACCAATTTTTTTAAATGTAAAAAGGACAAAGAAATAAATGCATACATAAATAAATATTGAGAAAAATAATTTATAAAATATTGAAAATAAAAGATCAAATTAAAATATAAATGAGAGTTGGGGTGCAATTTGTAATAAAGTACAATAGATAATAATAATAAAATAAAATAAAAAAGTACAATAACAGGAAATAAATTAATTTTAAGTACTAAAAATAAGGAACAATAAATAAATAATAACTAATAAATAATAAATAAAATAACATATAAAAAAATAAATCTATAAATGGTGGAAATTAAATAAATGAGGATCAAATTGGAATTAATAATAATAATAATAATAAAATGTACGATAAAAGGAAATAAATTAATTTTAAGTACTAAAAAATAAGGAACAATAAGTAAATAAATAATAAATAAAATAACATATAAAAATAAATAAATCTATAAATGGTGGATATTAAATAAATGAGGATCAAATTGGAATTAAAACAAAATAGTGGGTCTAAATTATAATAGACAAATAATTAAATAAGGACTGAATCGAAACTAAAATAAAATTAAATGGTCAGATTTAAAAAGAAATAAAAGAATTGGGGTCCAAATGTAACACGCGTAAAAGGACGAGGGCTAAATGGGAAATTATTCCCAGTCCTCAAAACGCACCGTTTCATAAAGGACCTAAATGGAACGAGAACAAACTTATGTGGAAAAATTTTAAATATATATAAAATATAGGTAGGTCTAGATTGCAAAATATAAAAAAATCGGAAGGACTAAGGGCGTAAATAGCCCAAAAATAAAAAACACAAGGATCCCCCTAGAGCGGGTCGGGTTTCGGGTTGGCCACCTAAATGACACCATTTCGGCGTTAAAGTGCCTAAGTGAAACAGCACAGTTTCACTACTGCTATTTAAAGCAGAAAATTTTTAAAAAATTTCATTATTAACTTGTTTTAAAAACAACAAAAGGGCTCTCTCTCTTTTCTCTGCAGCAAGCCCTGTCCGGCCTTGGCTCCGGTCATCGGTCATCGCACCGACAGCCGGCGTCGGCGCCGCCGCCTGCGACGGCCAGGAAACTGAATAATTTCCCTTTTTAACCTTCTTTTCCAAAGGGACTCCGATCTGGGGTTTAAATCCCCGAAATCTCACCGGTGCTCGACCATGGGCAAAGAAACCCAAAGGTTTCACCCTTTCCTGACAAGGCCTTCGACGGAACCCTGATGGGTTCCTCGGCTTCGAAAGTCGGAGGGAAAGGAACTACAATAGCGGCGATCCTCCGGTAAGTATTTTCTTTTTTTTTAAGGGTTTCAAAAAATAAAAAATAAAAACACTCATTTTTCTTCTTATTATTGTTTCGAAATGAAATAAGAGAAAATAAAAGGAAAAAATCACCTTTTTCTTTGAGTCTTTTTTATTAATCTTGCGTTTTTTCTTTTTCGTATTCGATCTCTTTTTTTTATCCCCTAAAAAATTACATTGAATCCGGCTTTTATAGTCCTTTATACATATCATTTTTTATTTCTCTGTTTCTTCAATTGTTGCTGTTGTCCTTGCTTCTGTCTTTTCATCCTTTTGCAGGTATTCTTGAAAGGTCAACGGCGGGGCAAAAGCCTGTCCTTGCCATTTTGGTGAAACGGCGGCAAAGGCGCGCTAGGGGGTGAGCCAGGCCTCAGGACGAGGTGCCTCGGGCGATGTGCGCGTGAAGAGCGGAGCGGCGCAAAGAGGCTGCGGCGCCAAAAACCCTAGGGTTTCTGGCTTTCTGAAAAATTCTTTAAGTATGTTGGGCCTCGTAATTTTGGGCTATGTTAGGCCGCGGTAGTTTAAGCTATAGCTGTTGTAAACGGATTTTGATTTTTAGACTTATTTATTTATTTGGTTTTATTTAATTTGATGGGCCTGGGCAAATTGGGTTATTACAATGCCCATTTGAATCAACTTGAGAGAGCATCCAACAACCTTCAACTCTTCAAGGCTAATGTTCTAGATTACGATTCTCTTTGTTCCACCAATGCAGGCTGCACCGGTGTCTTCCATGTTGCCTCCCCCATTCCCTCCACCATCGTTCCTAATCCCCAGGCATGGCAAACCTTACCTTCCATTTCTTCATTAACTAGGTCAAAGGGCCCCGACTTATAATCAAAACTAAATATGTCCTTTATTTTGGGGGGGGGGGGATGATCTTTTCCCATTAGTCTTGGGTATTACCAAATCTAGCCTAGCCTAGCCTTTGTCAATCACCCTAAAGCAGAGCACCTACGATGGCAAGGCCCCTTTAGGGGTTAGGTTAGTTAATCCATCTGGCTTTGGACCTAAGAGGAAAATAAGTCAGCTAGATGGAATACACTTATTGCCCTTACAATATAGTATACACACTTGGAAAGGAACTATTCCTACTTCCTCTTCAATACAGCATCTAAGGGACCTAAACCGGACTCTGTCCTTCGCTAGCTATAGTTTCATTTCCTCCTCAATACTCATTCGTCACCCAATAATCTTATATCTATATATATATCTATCTATCTATCTATCTATCTATATATATATATATATATATATATATATACTTCTTTTCTTTTACAGGAGGAAGTGATTGAACCGGCTGTAAAGGGCACACTTAATGTGCTTAAAGCATGTGTTGAACCCAATGTTAAACGAGCTGCTGTTTCCTTGAACCCTAGGTGACCGGTGGGTCAGATCAAGGATGAGGCTTGCTGGTCTGACAAGGAACTGAGCAGCAACAAAGGTATATGACTCACTACAAAGATTCTAAATTTCCTAATATCCTTTTTCATTGTTAATAAGCAAATTGCTTTGTTTAATTGTTTGTGCCAGAATTGGTATTGCCTTTCAAAGACAGAAGCAGAGAGTGAGGCTTTTGAGTTTGCAAAAAAGTCTGGACTTGACGTTGTTACTGTTTGTCCTACTCTCATATGGGGGGCACTTCTGCAGTCCACCATCAATGCTAGTAGCAAGGTTCTCTTTAATCTTTTGAAAGGTAGTCTCAACTCCTACATATGCTTGTTCATGTTTCGTGCTACCCTCGGTTCTGAAAATTAGCTTAAAATTATAAAAATATTAAATTTAAGAAATAAATTTAGGTAATAAAATTAGGTCCGTCTAAAATATGGATAGAGCTTGATTATAGAAATTTATACAAAATACAATAAAAAATAATGTTTAAAACGGATCAGTTTAATTCTATGACCAGCTTGATCTGTTTTAAGTTATATCTTATTTTTTATATTATATAATTTAAAATACATTAAAAAATTAAACTTATACAAAAATATATAATATTATTCTAATGTAAATATTAAAATAATGTTAAAATGACTACAGAAAAAATTTCAATAAATAAAAAATATATATAAAATTATTAAATATTAACATAATGTAATATAAATATTTTTTAAAAAAGATTAAAAAATAATATTGGCGGACCTAAAATGAGTTTGGGTTAATCTATTGCAAATATGGTGGGTTTCAACAAAATTTTAAGCTCATATTTCACGCTGAGCCGGACTTGGACAAATGTAAAATATATTAATATCATGCTTAACGTCGACCTGAACCCGACCTGACCCGGCCTTTGAACACTTTTATTCTGAACTAAGCGAACCATAAAGCTAGTTGCTTGCCTTTGTGCAACGGGTTTGCATGAGCTCAATGTCAATGATACTTCTTAAGGTTTTAGATTCAAGCAATTCATAACCTTGAGATTTGTACTGAAATTACTTGATATTCTGGATTGTTACTCTGCTACTTCTTTAGCCATAGATTCATTAAGCCCTTGTGGCCTTGCAATTTATAAAATAGTGTCTTGGAGCTTAATTTACTTGGCTTATCAGATTTTAATCTTAAATTTGTAGTGCTGGATTGGAGTCCATTGTTGCTGGAGCTAGGGTATTATTCTACTTTTCTTGTCTTCCAACCATGGTCTTTCAATAGACATTACGAAGAAAAAATGGTTTAAAGTGAAACACATGATATGTTTTCTTGTGACATTCTTTTCTATTATGAATCTATTCGGTTTACACCACTGCAATGCGTTGATGTGCAGAGGGATACGATTCTCTGGAAAACAAACTTCAAAAGATAGTTGACGTGCGCGATGTAGCTCAGGCACTGCTTCTGGTGTATGAGAAGCCAGAGGCTGAAGGAAGGTACATATGCACGGCTCACAAGATCAAGGCACATGATATTGTTGATAAGTTGAGAAGTATGTTTCCTCAATACAATTATCCTAAAAGGTACATCTCTTGCTGCGCGGCAGAATATGTAGCATCTTCTAGTCTAACCCTTTAGGAATTTGTATGTTACTTCATCATCATTATTATACATGGCTTGGGATTTTTTCATGTATGATTTTCTTCTTTGTGGTCCTCAATCACTTGTGCAATGGCAGCTTTAGTGAGGGAGGGGAGGAAGATACGATTAGTTCAGAGAAATTACAAAGGCTGGGGTGGAGTTATCGGCCATTGGAAGAAACTCTTGTGGATTCCATTGAGAGCTATAAGAAGGCTGGAATCTTGGATGAATATATAAAACAGCCTTTTGGTTGTGATTTTACTTTCTGTTCACCATGTGCTCTAGTTTCCTCCTGGTCGCATGAGAGTCCCCACTTGTTGTGTTCAATATTTTCAAAATAATAATAACATACAACTTGCATTTCTTTCATGCTAAACATTGTGACTATCTAAATAAACAGAGAGATGTTTACATGTTTATGAAGAGAACTATTTTTATCTTTGAAAGGTTGAAGAAAACAGTAGAAGTTGGGTTGGATAATGTTTTGTGAATGAACAAAACCATAAAATCTTCACATTCTATCAACTGTGGTTTAGACCAGTGTGCAGCTTTTGGTTTGATAACGTATTCTTGGAATCGAATTGGTGCTTTGCTTACTGAAATGAAGGAAAATATTGAACATTTCTTAGTCGCCAAGATATTGAAACACTAATAATACTAATTTATCAAAATTTCATGCCTCATCATCTAAATTGTCTATCCGTATCGTTTAATATGCAAATGACCAATCTATTACGTCGTAAGGACAAAGGATCTGCTCATAGTCGGAAAGTTCAAAATTATTTCCCAGATTCTATTCTTTTCATATAATATTTTTGAGTTAAAATGCATTGGTGGGTATTGA
The DNA here is from genome assembly GCA_005393395.2 of Gossypium australe. Taxonomy (NCBI): domain Eukaryota; kingdom Viridiplantae; phylum Streptophyta; class Magnoliopsida; order Malvales; family Malvaceae; genus Gossypium; species Gossypium australe. Next base: position 77,670,872 of record CM016618.1, read on the forward strand.
AATTTATAACTTTATTTTATTTTGATTAATTTTTGTCATTATACTTTAAGCATATGATTGAATTTGCCACTAATAATTATTATGTGATTGAATTTTATCACTAAATTTTAAATTTTATTGGATTTTGCCACTAATCTTGATTTTTAATAAAATTTTACCAATTAATACTGATTTTGATGATTTAAAAATAAAATTTTACAAGAAAATATTATTTCAAATATTTTATTTTAATAGTTCATAATAAATTAATAAAATATTAAAAGATAATACATCAACATAGAATTTTTATTTAATAAAAGAAAGATATTAAGTTTACTTTTTTGTAAATAACTTTTTTATTAATTGTTGATATTATATTAAATTAATATTTTTAAATATTAAATTATAATATTATTTTTTATTAACGTGGTCTTCAAAATATTTTTAAATTTTAATTGAATAGTAAAATTCAATCAAAAATCAAATTTTAATGGAAAAATTACAAAAGTAAAGTGAAAAATTTCAAGATAAAGTGAAAATATAGTGGTATGAGTAGTTTGAATGGAATTATATGTGTTACAATTGGAGTATGATTGAAATAGCATATGTTATATGATAGATTGTATGTTCTGTATGGTTATATTATTGTTCATCGGGCTAATTGGTTAATGCAAAAAGGGGAATGACTGAATGATGATATATGCTATTTTTGGAAAATTTTACTTGATATATGTGTCGAAACCATTTTTAAGTTTTTATAAAAATGGGGATCGACTTTAAAACGAAACGGAAATAGAGTCGCCACCAATCTTTTTTCGAGGTGTGATCGGGTCACCTTGAAATTGATCATTTTAATAAAAAAACATTTTGATTTATTAAAACAATGATTTTGGTCTACGAAATTCGAGAAAATGGGTTCGGGAGTCGGTTACGCACTAGGAAGGATTAGCACCCTCGTAACGCCCAAAATTAGTACCTAATTGATTAATTAGTGTCTTAATGTCGAAAATTTCGAAAAGATTTGAAAACATGATTTCTTTAAAATTTTGAATAATTTGAGTTGGAATTGGAGATTCCTTTGTTCCGAAAGCATACAAACATCATGTCCAGCATATTAGGACATGATGTTTTAAACCCTTGTAACCAAAATCATCTCATAATTTACAAAATTCATTAAAAGGATATTTAGTTATTTGGGCGAACGAAAAAACCGAAACCCAGCATATTAGGGCACAATTTCTCGAACTTCCAAACACGAAACATTGCCTTGCTTTCTGAAATTCTTATCCCGAGATAATAAAACGTCATATCCAGTGAGCTAGGACACGACAATTTTGAATTCTCAAAAATAAATTTTTATTTAACTTAATTTCTAAAAAAAAAGAAAGTAATAAGTTCTTTGGACTCGAAGAGAAAAATCGAAACCCAGTAAGTTAGGGTACGATTTCTTTCGAACCCTAGAACGCAGAGTATTTGCTTATTTCAAAACCAAATTTTTTGATGCATCAAAGAAAATATAATATGATTGTAATAAAATGAAAAATAAATCATAATGCCAATATGCTCAATGGAATAAAAGTGTGGGTGATAATATGAATAAAAATAATGAAGGCAAAAATAATAAAAAATATTAAGTAAAAATAATAATAAATAAATAAATGAATGAATAAATAAATAAAAGAAAAGAAAATAACAAAAATAAGTTAATATCAAATTAACAAATAGATAAATAATATATACAATAATTTAAAGATAATAAAATAATAATAATAATAACAATAGTAATAATAAATAATAATAATAATAATAATATGGAAATATAATAAATAATAATAATAATATTAGCCATTATAAAATAAAAATAATAATGAAAATAATGATAAAAATAATAGCAAAAATAAAAATAGTATTATTAATAAAAAAATAATGTAAGTATATTAAAATTAATAGTAATAATATATAAAATAATAGTAGTAGTACAATAATAATAATAATAATAATAATAATAATAATAATAATAATAATAATATATGTTAATATACAAATAAAAATAAAAATAAAACAACAATAGAGATAATGAATATAGTAAGAATAATAGTGATAATAATAATAATAATAATAATAATAATAATAATAATAATAATAATAATAATAATGATGATGATGATGATGATGATGATGATGATGATAGATATAAAAATAAAAATATATATATATATATATATATATATATAAAATAATGGTCATAATAAAAATAATAATAATACAAATGAATATAATGATAATTATAAGGTTAAAAATAAAATGATAATAATAACAATATAAAAGTAATAATTATAATAGTCAAATAATAATGATGTTAATAATAAGAAAAAAGAAATTAATTGTAATACCCCGAAAATTACTACAATAAGAAAGTAAGATATTATCCTTGATATAATTAAGGAAATAAAGTGACTGTAACACCCCAAACCCGGCCCAAACACTACAATCGGATCTGGTATGTCACTAAGAAAAATTTTGTCAAACATGTCGTATTTTCAGAAAAAAACCCAAATATATTTTATTTTTATATAGAATATGCCTTTGTAAAATAAAATCCAAACTTAATTACATGCCTTAGTTTAATTAAAATAAAAATTTAAATGAGTAAAAGTAATAAAAGCCCATAGTATAACATAATATAATCTAGTGGCCCATGGCCTTATTACAACGAGATTTGAAGTCCATTAATTAAAAATATAAAATAAAACTTGAGTCTCTTTTTGCCAAATCTACATATTCTTCTGCATGGCCACCTTGCGTTCCTCTCCAGCCCGATCCGAAGCACTAGGTATCACCTGAGATGTTAATTAAAAGGGTGAGTCGCGAGACTCAGTGTGCAACCCTCATGCACCACTAGAGTTTGGGCCTTAAGCCCATTAAACAAAATAAACAATGTAATAATCATAATAAAAATTAATAACAAATAATATGCAAGGCCCAACCCGTTTGCCTAGGTTTCCATCCGCTACACACCCCCGTACCAACCGTTCACACCATTGGGAATTTCTACAATCGACCCACACCGCTACACACCATGATGGCAGTCATGCTGCTCATCCACATATGATGGCCGAAGCCCTTATAACATATAATGGCCGAAGCCCGTATAACATTTAATGGCCAAAGCCCGTATAACAGTTCACGGTATTAGCCGCTACATATATAACGTATAACTTCCTCCTTTCATCAACCCAACCCATGCAATCACATACAAGCATTTTACTTATAACATTTAAACAGATTATTTACTAACCTGGGGATCCGCTTTTACCCTCCTTGGGCTTTCATTAATAAACCGAGATTTCGGCATTTATCAAAACATATAAAACACATGAACATACAATAATAGGCAGATCTAGATGGTGGGGAGGTATTACACACCTGATTAATGTAGATACCCTTGCTAAACAGATCTACGCTTTGCTTCAAAAAGCCGGAAAGATGTGAAAATAGGCCTCTCCTATATTCGGCCATAGTTAGTATTCTACTCGATTTTATATATATGAATAAACAAATCCTCTTACCTTGAAACCCTGAATGTAACACGATTCTATAACTTAGAGATCTATGCGATTGACTCCTTCCTATAGAAGATTTCGACTATCCTTGTTGAGAGATTCGGCAACCGTAGTAGATTAGAGATCTATGAGTTTCGGCTTCTAGGAAAAATCCCGGAAAGATGATCTATCGCGCTTTCGGCTTTTGAAAGAACTAAAAATTGAAAAGATGGCTAAGGGAGATTCGGCCAATGAATATTAAGGAGATGAATAGGTGTAGTTTCGGCTTTTGAATCAAAGTGAAGATGAGGGAATAAGCTTAGAGATTTCGACTTTTGCAGATAAATCCTATCTTTTCTCCTTTATCTTAATCTACTAGCTCATCTAAAAGAGACTTAATTATCTCTAACTCCTCCCTCCTTTATCAGCATATTATCCACATATTTTAATCATTAAAATCCCTAAATTTTAGCCTTTATCTGCTTATTATCCACATAAAATAAATTCCTAAATAATAGCTTTTATCTGCTTATTATCCACATATTTTAAACATTAAAACCCCTAAATTTTAGCCTTGTTGCCATCCATTCCACCTAATCCTAATGCCCAAAATTTAGCTAACTTAAATTAAAAGAATTGGGCTCCATGAAACTTAAATTTGGGCCCCTTACTCCCTTGTGTGGCGTCACCTCCTAAGATTGGGCCACAAGCCCACTTTGGTATTTTAAACATAGATACTACCTTTTAAACCCTATAATGCCCAAACAGATAATTTTAGTCAAGGCCTCTGCCTAAGCTTGAGCCTAATTTGGACCCCTAACACTTAAATTAACACATTAAACATATCCTACCTATTAAACGCATAGGCCCAAAAATTCAGGATGTTACAGTGACAAAAGGGGAAATTTTGGATTATGTCAACATTGGGAAGTATATTATGATATATTACATTATTAATTCAAGAAAGGACTAAATTGTAAAAGTGAGAAAAGTTTTGTTGCCCAAGAGTAAATACTCAACATTTGAGGGTTAAAGTGCAAATATGAAAAAGTTGAAGGACCAATAGTGTAAATATTTTAGGGGTGGAATAATCTAGAAACTAAAGAAAATGAATGACTTAGGACCAATTGAATAGGTGAAGAATTATGAGGGACTAAATTGCAATTTTTCCAAATTAAGTGATTATTCAATGATGGAATTTTTAAAGATCATGAAGGGTAAAATGGTCAATTAGTAAGAGAGAGAATTCTAGAATGTAATGATTATATTGATGATATTTTAAATTAATTAATTAGATAAATATTACTTTATTAATATTTTAATAAGATATTTATTATTATTTTATTATTTTATTTAGTATATATGTGTGTGAGTGGGAAAAAAACAAACACACCATTCATATTTCCCATGCATGGACACCAACGTGAGAAGAAGAGAGAAAGAAAGAAATTTTGTTTTCTTTACAATTTGGTCCTTTTACCAAAAATCCACCATTTTCACTTAAAATTCAAAAGAATTTCCATAGCCACCAAGAGAGAAAGATGACAAGGAGACTATGGGGAGCAAGAATATCAAGTTAGATTCAAGAAATAGAAGCTGGAAGAGAGAGAAAATCAAGTTAAAGATTGAAATCAATAAAGCAAGGTAAGAACATCAAGTTTCCAATATATTTTTAAGTTAGATATTGTGGAAAAAGCATGGAAATGTTAATGTAGAGTTTTATTATATAAGGTTTTATATTCTTGATATGTTAGTGAAGGAAAATAAGAGAAAGTGATGAGAAATATTGTAGAGAAAGGAAATAAATGTGGTATAAACTTGGTAATTAACATTTTGCATTAAAACAGTTTTGGACAGCAGCAGTAGTCTAACTTTAGAAAATCACCAAAAATTGTAAAAATCGAATTAGAGGATGAATAAAATATGGAATTAAATATTATTGAGTCTAGTTTATTATAGAAGAAACGATGTAAGTAACGAAATTGTAAATCACGAGATCTAATAGGTTTTGTGAGGTAAGGTCAGAATGATTTCGGGTTCCCCTGTTCTGATTTTGTAAAATCATCAAAAATTGGAGAAAAATGATTAGGGGCTTAAATTTATATTTTTAAAATCCTGAATGAGTCTATTTTCAATAAAAATGAACGGGAACATCATCCAAATCCTGTATGAGGAGATAATTAATTTTTAGTGAAAAAGGGTCAGAACTGTTAGACAGTAGAACAGGGGTGAATTTAAAGAATTAATTGTACTTATTGGCTAAAAAAAAATTCTAAAAATTTTATGGTAAGAACATATTGAGTCTAGTTTCAGGGAAAATTAGCGGATCTTAATTTCGAGTTCTGTAGCTCAAGATATAAATAATTTAGTAACTATGACTCAATTGGACAGTTTTGAATATACATATGATTAAATAGTGAACTTATTGATAATGTTACTTATAGCATGTTATAGACATTAAGGATGTGGAATGGAGAGGAGGAGGAGGAAAATATGTATGAATATTCAGCTAGCATGGCTAATTTGTAATGTTTTAGGCTCAGGGACTAAATTGAATAAAAGTAAAACTTTATGATTAGTTTTGTAAAAATGTTGGAAATGACCAATTTGCATAAATTGATTATTTTATTATTTAAAATTGCAAAATTGAATGAAATTATTAATTTAGATTAAGATCAGTTGAAAAATCGATGAAAATAGAAAATTACCAAAATGCCCCTGAATCTTGATATTTCTGCAAATTTAGCCAGGTAAGTTCGTGTAACTTAATTATGTGATATAAGGAAATATGAGTTGATGGTACGTGAAATATTGATATGATGAATTAACTGATTTATGTTTATGAAGAAACGTCAAGAGAATGATATTTATCATGACATGTAAATATGTGATTATCTTTAATATGTTAATACAAGGTAATTTAGTATGTTGAGACGAGTAATAAATTCAAGTAAGACATGTCGAGAAAATAAATATGTTTAAGGGACAATATGTTTGATTTTAATCGGTTTCAAATATAAATGCTAGATGAAATAAAATGTCTGATAAATAAATTTGTAATTCCGGTAATGCCTCGTACCCTATTCCAGCGTCGAATACGGGTAAGGGGTGTTACATTAATAATGAAATAACAAAAATCGCAAAAGAAAATAAAAAAGATAAAATTGAACTTAAATGAATTTTGAAGAAAATAAAAGGAAAGGGGCCTTTTTTAACGCGCGCACAACTAGGGAGGACCAAGTGAGGAAATATCCCTATTATCCAAAACGGCGCCGCTTATTATAGGACTAAAATAGAAAAGAAATAGAATTATGGGGCCAAATTAAAATTAAAAAAAGATTTATTTGTAACAAGCTTAAAAAACGAAGGGACTGCGCACATAAATAGCCAACTCAAGGCAAAACACGCGGATCCTGAGGAAGCGGGTCGGGTCTCGGGTCGGCTTCATGAAATGACGTCGTTTTGGCCTTGGGAATGGGCTCCAAAACGGCATCGTTTAACAGGTATTTAAATACCACTTTTTGCCCCAAAAATTTCATTTCAAACACTCCCTCAAAAAAAAAATCAAAGCATAAGCCTTGAAGGCTATCTCCCACATGGCCAGAGGCCAAAATCTGGCCCAGGGTTCCGGCGATGGACCGCCGTATGCGCCGCCGCAAGCGCCGCCACACGCGCCGCCTCTGACGGTAGTCGGAAGGCCAGAAACCTCCTTTTTCAACGCCGATCCAAATGGTAAACTTCTTTTCTTTATTTTTTTCAAAAATTATAATAAAAGAGTTGCAAGAATGAAATAAAAAAAACGGAACAATATATAAAAATATAACCTTTGCTTGTGGTTTTTTTATTGTATTTTTTGTATTCTCTCTGCATTTGTGTTATGTCGTGTTCATTACAGATGGTTTCGGGGCTTTTATAACCCAAAAATTAAAAAGGAAATATATATTTTGTCTGATTTGCTGCTTTTTCTTTCCTTTTTGTAGGTGAGGAGCGAAGATCTCGGTAGTGACTGGGCGCAGATTGCGGCACGAGGAGAGGTCGGTGGTTGCGGCGCCTAGGGTTTCAGAAAACCCTAGGCTTCTGATTTTGCTTAAGTTTTAGGCCCTTTTGGGCCGTGCAAATTTTGGGCTCGGGTGTAATGGGGTATGGGTTTGGGTAGTTTATTGGTTTGGGTCTATTTGGGCTATGGGTATTGGGCTTATTTTGGTGTTGTAACTGGACTATTTAAAAAACATTGGCTTTATTCATTTATTATTATTTATTTATTTTTTGGTTTGTTTTACGGGCCCAGTCAAAATTGGGTTCTTACAGCTGCCCCTCTTTGCTCATTGTCGTGTAACGAGAATAGAGCAAAGACTATAAAAGGTTCCAATTTTGCCCGGTCTTTGTCGAGCCTTGACTTTTTGGTTCTCGTCTTCTTCTAATGGCTCCAACTCCACTGCAACTTCGACGGTATTGGAACTTCTTTTCAATAAGTCTGATGGCTTCAATCTGCTTCACTGCAACTTCAGGAAGGCAGTATCCACTATCTTTTAATCTGCTCCGCTGCAAACTTAGGGATGCCAGACAGGTATCTTTGATCTGTTTCCTGCAACTTCAGGAAGATAAGATCTACTATCTTTAGTCTACTCCACTGCAAACTTAGGGATGCCAGACGGGTATCTTTATATGCTTCCTGCAACTTCAGGAAGATAAGATCTACTATCTTTAGTCTGCTCCACTGCAAACTCAGGGATGCCAGACTAGTATCTTCGATCTGCTTCCCGCAACTTCAGGAAGATGACATCTGTTGTCTTCAGTCTTCTCCGCTGCAACTTCAGGGAGACAAGGCTGAAAGTGTCTTCTTCTTGCAACTTCGGGAAGATGAGATCTATTGTCTCCAGTCTGCTCCATTGCCGATACATTGAGATAAAACTTGCTCAAATTCGATCTGCTCCACTCTTGCTCAGTGGAGATTAGATCTGATTTCTTCAGTCTGCTCCATTGCCGATACATGGAGATAAGACTTGCTCAAATTCGATCTGCTCCACTCCTGTTTAGTGGAGATAAGATCTGATTTCTTCAGTCTGCTCCATTGCCGATACATGAAGATAAGACTTGCTCAAATTCAATCTGCTCCACTCCTGCTCAGTGAAGATAAGATCTGATTTCTTCAGTCTGCTCCATTGTCGATATATGGAGATAAGACTTGCTCAATTTCGATCTGCTCCACTCCTGCTCAGTGGAGATAAGATCTGATTTCTTCAGTCTGCTCCATTGCCAATACATGGAGATAAGACTTGCCGTCTTCGATCTACTCCACTCTTATTCAGTGGAGATAAGACCTTCTATGGTAAATTCAATCCGACCTACTGCAACTTCAGAGGTATAGGATTCATCATTTTAATCAGCTCCACTGCAACTTCAGGGAGATGGGATTAATTGTCTTCAGTCTGTTCCACTGCAACTTCAGGGAGATAAGACTTGTGACTTCAACCTCCTCCACTGCAACTTCAGGGAGATAAGGTTGGTGGTTTCGATCTACTTCACTGCAACTTTAGGAAGATAAGATTTGCCATTCAATCTCGTCCCACTACTGCTTAGGGTGACAAGATTTACAATCTTTGACCCATTCCACTGCTGATCAGGGAGATAGGACTGGTGAATTCACTGATGTTGATACATCGTCCTCTGGGGGACATATCCTGTAGACTTATGTTTATGCCAACTGATTAGGATACTATAATCAGAATGAATCTAATGCTCCTAACTAAATGTATTATGGACGACATTTGCATGAATGCAGAATGTCATGAGAATGGTCACATTTTTAAACGTATAATGATTAGGATGCAATGACCGGATTGAATCTAATGCTCCTAACTAAATGATATTAGGGATGACATTTGCATGAATGCAGAATGTCATGAGAATGATCTCCTTTTTTTTTTGTACAACTATTAGGATACAATGACAGGAATGAATCAAATGCTCTTAATTGGAAGTGTGAGAATGATCCCTTTAATGTTTAGGTTGTCATTGCTCATAGTTCATCAAGGTTCTATCACTGATGCGTTACCATGCTTTCTTTTTCAACTGGTATCTTTGACAAAAAACCCAAAAAAACAATCATATTCTGTTCAGCAAGCTTGCCCCGCTGTAATTTCAGAGTCCCTTCCACTGTGCCTTTTGGGACATAAAGTTTGTACCTCCCACCGCAACTTAAGGGGAATAACATTCCATCCAATCTGTTGCCACTCAGAGGTATAGAATTTGTATCATCAATTTGATCTGTTACACCATTCCCTGGGTTTAATGACCAGATATATATAAAAATCCGAAGAGATAATCACCCTTCAATGTTTCCAACCCTTAGGCTTGGTGAGTTCTAAACAATAGTCTGTTTCAGATTCTCATATTATTTAGAAGTTTCTAGAGTAATATGCGAAACTCATTTTATGAAAGTATTATTAATACATTAATCGTTATTTCAATATAAAATGCTTGGAAAAGATCACAACAACAGACGAGAAAGAAATTAATCAGGAGCATAGCTCGAAACAAGTAAGTTAAGCAAAGATAGCAAATACAATCTAGAAGGAAATTTATTGGTAGTGTATTTTGAAATGAATAAAGTAATCAAAGATAGCCAAGACCATAAAAGAAAATTTATTGGGGTGTATCTTTGAAAAAAATAAAGTGATCAAAGATGGAAAATTTAAAATGGGTAAGATAGAAGTTAGGTGCCTCAGATATCGCAGCATGAGCTTTTCTGTACAAACTTCTTGAGGACCATTTAGAGCTCAATACGTGTTTAGAGGATCCGGAATACTTTGTCAACGCCCCAAGACGTAGCATACTTCCTCATTGTTAACTCAGGCATAGTAAGACTACCACATGCCCTATCTTTGATCAAAATTTAAGCCGCCCTTTTCGGGTTTTCGGCTCAAAAACCCCTTTGGTCTCAAAGCGCCATTTGCGGGTTTTTGCCTTGGCCTCTCCTTTTTTTTTGAATTTGACCTCAAGGTGCCATTTGCGGGTTTTCACCTTGGCCTTTCCCCTTCCAGGTAAAATACTTCTTAACTGAACCTGAATTCACCGAATTGGGCAAGTCTTCGCCATCCGTTTTGGTCAATATCAATGCTCCTTCAGAACAAGCCCCTACATAAGGTCCTTCCCAGTTTGGCATCTGTTTTCCTTTGAAATCCTTTTGTATATGGAAGATCTTTTTCAACATCAGGTTCCCCTCGTGGAATTCCCTAGGATGAACCTCTTTGTCGTAAGCTTGCATCATCTGACCATGGTGGATGACTTTTAACCTTTTATTCTATTAGGTTCAATTGGTGAAAAATGCTTCCATTCCATAAATCAATGGGTAAGATGTTGCTCCGGCAAAAGTCCTGGCCAATGTTCGATAATCATAGAGGTTAAATAGTAACTTCTTTATGCCAACCCTTACGAGTCTCAGTCATCTTTCCTACAATCCTTTTTTTGGTTTTTTTCTTTTGGCAACCTTTGCTGCACTGTGATATACTGTCTAATCTTTGGACAAACTGTAAACTTTGACATTGTACAGTTATGTATTACATGATCCTTTTTTTTTAAATCTGATGACTGTTGACCTTGTATCATTGGCATATGAAGCAACATTCACCCTCTTCGTGACGTAATCGACGACCACGAGGATGAATCAATATCGACTAAAAGCTTTTGACGAGATCGGCCTCATAACATCCATGCCCCACATATAGAAAAGTCTGTGAAGAAAATGGAAGTGTCACATAAATCTTGTCTTCTTCAATTCAGAATTTGCGGTATAACTGATGCGATCCCCTTCTATGGTAGACCAACAGTACCTGATCCTCATGTTTAGCCCATGTCTTAGTAGCCCAGGCATGTCTTGATATGATCATGCAAAAACATCTTTGAATTCTTGGAAACAACTCAATGATGTCTCACCTTATTTCTGTGGTAAGTTAGGCTTCAATCTTCACCTCGTTCCTAAGTTCGCAATGTCCTTTAACCCTATGTAAGGTAGGATCTGTTTTTCATCATGTTCTACCTTCCTTAACAAATCAGAAGATAGGTTACAATCTCTGTCATCTTCAAAGTCCTGAGATCCCTCTAAACGCATATCTTACTCGAAAGAAGACTCTAAGTCAGTAGCGGCGTTGCTCACATCATTGATATCTGGAGACCTATTGTAGGTTCAAATGATTCAAAGAATGATTATTTGCATGATCAAGAATGAATAAAGAATATTTGAAAGAAAGTCCAAAATAAAAGAATCTATTTATGGAAAGAATAAAATAATATTTGTTCAAAAAGATGCATTTTATTGAAATAAAAATTTCGGACACAAGCCTATTTCACAAAAGAATTCTTATTGCCTCTAGGCTTAAGGCAACAATCGTGTTTTGAATATTACTCTAGATTAGCTCTAAAAATACAGGGATCTCTTCCACAGTCCCATTATTCAAAACACTCCCAAGTACACAAGAGTTCGTTCCTTGGTTCCCTCTTCGCTTTTGATTTCTTCAAGGAGTCGCAACTTTCTTGTATCCTCCTTTAACTATCGCATTTACTACTGATCGCTGGAATCAGAGTCTTAAAATTTATAAAGAGAATGATCAAACCTGCAAACTAACTCTGACAACGATTAAAGGCAAGTGTACCTATCAAATAGTAGAATAGCTTAGGCAAGACCGGATTGTCGAACCCAAAGGAACTAAAAGTACTAATACTAACCTTCTTTTTATTATCTAGCCTAAAATAAGTGAAGTTGTTTAAATCTAATCTAACTACTACTAAGCTAAAGACGCAAAGACAAAAAGAATAAATTGGGAAATAACTTAAAGAAAAACTCAGTTGATTTAAGACGATACCCTCAGGAAGAATCCACCTAGACTTCACTTGTTATCTCACACTGAACTATACGATTTATTCACTTGACTTGATCCGTAGGATTCCCTAAGTTATATTAAACCCTCTCTCGAAGCGAATAATAACTAACCCTAGGTTGATTAATTGAAATCTCTTTCTAATTAAAACCCCTAGAATCGCATTAACTCGATCTATGGATTCCCATATTAGGTTTCACCCTAATCCGACAAAATCTCGTCACCCTATCTCTAGGCGGACGAACGACTCCGCTTTAATTATGCTAGATCTATTCTTAAGCAAGGACTTTTGCTCCTCCACCTCAGAACATCTGACTTGAATTAATATCCCGGAAACATTAACACAAGAATTAAGCGCACATAATTAAGAAAAAATCAAGTATTTATCTTATAGTTCAGAAATAATAACAAGATTCACCTAGGTTTCATCCCCTTCAGGTATCTGAAGGGTTTAGTTCATATCAAATAAAGAAAACACCTCAGAAGAAAAGATAAAACAAAACATAAGAAATCTCTAAAACTCTCTGAAGGAATTGAAGGAGAGATCCGCCGTTTTGAGTAGAATTCTGGCTTCTAGAGATGGATCAACTGGCTATCTTCGAGTGATTCCCACAACTCTGACCTTTTCAGCTTGGCTCCTTGGCCTAGCTAACCGCCCCCTTTTTAGGTAACACTTAGGGGGTTTATATAGGCTCTTGGAATGTGTTTCTTCGCCCCAAAGTATCCAAATCCGAATGAAATTGCTCTTTGCCACGACAGGGACACGGCCATGTCACACGCCCATGTGACTAGTCTTCAAGCCGTGTTCGGACTTCTTTAATGAGGCACGGCCGTGTGAATCGGGGGTAAGGCCGTGTTCTAGATGATCAATACGGCACAGCCGTGTGGGCTTAAGTCCAGGCCGTGTCGATTTCGTGATATGGCCCATTTACTCCGTTTTGGGCCCGTTTTATGTTCTTTTCATCCTCGGGTGCTTTCCTGGGTATAAGACATGAAAGGAAAGGATTAAGAGCACATTTTTACATAAATCGAGGCTTAAATCATCCAAAAGCATACTAAATGTGGGATTAAAATATGTTACTTTTACGGTTTATCAAATACCCTCACACTTAAGCTTTTGCTTGTCCTCAAGAAAAATTCTCAACTTACAATTAAAACAAACTTTCCATGATTCATAATTCCTATCAACAATGTCTTATCATAATTCATAGATAATTTATACATAGATGATCTGTAACACCCCTAACCCGTATCCGTCGTTGAATTGGGGTCACAAGGTGTTACTAACAAAATTTGAACACTTTGCTTTAAGAATTACTAAGCTAGTAAGCTTACTTCGTGTGTGCTCATTGTTCTATTTTATAGATTTTGACCAAGCTACGGGCATCTGAGGATCGTCGGAAAAGTCAACCACACTATCACCTCTTTTTGGTACTTAAGCTTAGTTTTGATTCAAAGGCATGTATAGGTTAGACTAAGGTTTAGACCACTGATATTCGGTCTTGTTTATATGTATAACCTTGCGAAATTGCTATTTCTTTTGGTCAAGTTATTTCCTATGTTTTTGATATAATGGTTTGATTATGATGTTAATGGATATGAAATTCAGTCATGGTTTAATCGTGTATGGAAAGTAGTCATACAATATACATGTTATGGTGTTTGGTTATGTGTTTTGGACTATGATGAAAATGATGGTTGCTTGATGGGATATAGAATGTATAATATTAGCTAAGTAATATGTCTATTATAAATGTGGTGCGTTTGGTGTAAGCTTGGCATATTGATATGTTATGCATTTGTTTTGATTTGGTTCAAATGGAGTAGATATAGTTGAGAGAATGTACATTTCTGTGGTGACTTAATTTAGTTATTCAGATAATTCAAGATGTTAGTTAATGTTTATGATTGGCAAGTTATAAGTAAAATATATGCATATGTCAATGTAATAACCATAAGTAGTTGGATATTTAGGTTCGGCTTGTGATGAATAAGGATGATCATGGTTTGTAATGGTAAAAGTTAGCTTAATATTGAATGGTAAAGTTTTCTGTGTTCCCTTTGAACCTAATTTTATTAGCCGAAATGGGTGAAAGATGAATTGGTTATGTAAGTGTGATTTATGCTCGATAATTAACATTCGAATAGGATATACTATGGTTTGCATTTTTGTACTCTTATAATGATTCATAATGATAGTTTAATACGCATATTAAATGTTTTGCTTTAATGTTATGTTCGGCCATAGGACAGAGAGATTAAGATTGCATATGTGTTTGGAAAGAAATTTGTATGATATTTTACTTGCTAGATGAATTGGATATGAGATTTATGGTTAAGTCTATACATGTTGTGAATGAAGGGTTAATCCGAAATAGTCAAAAACACATTAAAATTTTTATTGACTTATAAATTGCTTAATTATAAGGTGGATTGAAATTGTAATATTGCTTGTGATTTCTAATGCATATATCTGCATACTCAAAGTGTATAAAGCAAAGTGTTCAAATTTTGTTAGTAACACCTTGTGACCCCAATTCAGCGACAGATACGGGTTAGGGGTGTTACATGATCTAACTCGAAGTGTCCTAAAGATTCAAATAATCAAATTCATACATTTGTAGCACAAAAACATAGGTGTCTCCCTTTATCTAAATAATTACCTTTGATTCAAAATTGACAAGGATCGACATCCTCACTAAAGATTCACTCAAATCACTCGAGGTGTTTAAGGTTCAAAATTAAGCTCTCAAAAGTTGAACCTGAAAAGTTAATCCCATAGGCTTGCCTGAAAATCAAATTTCCACCATTGTAATATGAGATGATACACAAATCAAAAGGTCCTTTATAGGGTTGTAACAGGGCTTCGGTTAAGGGTATGGATATAGGCTGAGTTAGAAGGTTAGGATCGAGATTGAATTGACAAATTACCTAACTTAGAAAATACTGAGATAATATTTACATTAACTAAAAAGTAATAATCCTACTAACACGAGCTTTTCTTTCGAAAAATAGACTTTAACTGTATAAGCTCACCACTAATACTGAATATACTTCAATTTTTTTAAGAACAAATCAAGTGATAAAAGATAAATTCAACTACTGAAATAATATAATTAAATAACTAATCAAATCATATCTCGATATAAGGGTAGTCAAAAGGAGTGGTGATAACAAATACAAAAGGTTTTGGGTTATTAGTAGGTGAGTCAATAAAAAAGGGTTGTTAGGATCAACAGGGTTCACTAAGTGTTAATTTATAGAGGTAGGCTGTTTAGGGGAGTAAGTGGGTTAAATCCTAGGTGCCTTTATCATCTTTGTATATCAAATCATAGGTGTGGTCTCAACATGTATAATCGAGGCAAGTTCTAGAATAACAGTTCGTAGTTGATACACTCATAATCAATAAAGTGAGCATGGAAAAGAATATATGCTCTAATAGGCTCAAAGTCTCACAAAAATTATGGGTGTTTTGACATCAACCTTGTAAATTTCAAACTTCAAGATAATATTCAGATTCAGCTCGACAACCTAGCAAAGATTTTAATTCTGAAAAATAGACTTATCATGCTTGATTCTCTAATATTCTTCTAATTTAATCATCAATGCACAATTGACTATGACTTAATCTAAAACATATCAATAAAAATCATAAACCATCAGAAATTTCATCCTAATTGGTAATATGAGAAAATTGATTAAAAACAAGACTAATTTCAGGGATTTGAGAATAATGAAGAAAGTTAGGTCGGATTTGAGAATAATGCAAAAAGTTAGGCCCTTTCTTCAAATAAATATTCACCCCCCACACTTAAGATGTACATTGCCATCAATGTACAAAGATAGATAATGACAGTTATATAATATCAAAAGAGAGGGTAGAGAGTGACACTTCCTGAATTATGGATGAGATCCCAGAGTTGGAGGTGAAAGATAAGTTGGAGGAGTCGGTCTGGATGACGATCCTGAGCTAGATGAAGAAATTGGGGAGCTCGTGAAGAATTAGCCAGGGGTTATTAAGACACAATTAAAATAAACTAAATATATAAATAAAGATAAGAAAGATAAAGAAAAAAAAGACTAAGAAGGAAAATAAACTAAGACTAGAAGATAAAAGGGCTTGAGAATCCTTATTGGTAGATGGTTCGTGAGGTGGGTGTGACTTCTAAGGCGACGGAGGTGCTGGCGGTGGCAGAAGTGGCTTGATTACCAAGCAGCCTTTGGAACCTAACACTAAGAAACTAAAATATATTAAACTAAATTAAGCATAAGATTGTCAAAGAGAAGGAAATTGAAGCAAAAGAGAAAAGAAAAAGAAAAGATAAATGGTCTCAAAGACCCTTGGCTTATTGTTGGAATGAAGAGGCCTGCATGAGCTTATGAATGTCGGTCTCCCTAAGGAGACTACGCTTGCCTTCTTCCGCTTCTTCGACATTGATATTTGTGGCTCAAGAGTCTGGAGACTTTGTTATGGAGAGGGGAGAAAAAGGAAGAAAAGAGAATCAGAAAAGTGGTGGAAAGTGGATGAGAAGAATGGGAAGGGGGTTGGTGTTTAAATAGAGGCCCAATTCTGGTACTTTCCCACGCTCGTGGTCCGAGGGCGTGTCGATGCACACGGCCACTTCGCACAGCCGTGTATCTAGGCATGTTGATTCTCCATGCCCGTTTTTCAGCCAGCCACGCCCGTTGGTGACAAGTCAGTATGTTGGCACGGTTTGAAGGCACGGGCGTGTTCTGCCCGTGGTTTGCAAGTCAGTAGCTTCACACGGTCGTAGGGCACGGCCGTGCCACTTTGTTAGTGCCCGTGGGGTAGTGGTTGGGTCCGTGACATCAAAAATTAGTTGGCATTTGATTCATACGGCCTCTGCTATGTCAGTATGGAGATTTTGGTGGTCCATACAGCCACAGCCACGGCCGTGTGCAAGGCCGTGTAGCTTGGAAATTTGCACTTTTGTGTTAGTTTAAAACTAAGAGAAGAAAAGAAAAGAAACTGAAAATAAATGCGAAAATAAATAGGGTTAGTGCTCAGGTTGCCTCCTGAGAAGCGCTCGTTTATAGTCTTAAGCTAGACTTTCCTTGTATTTGAATCATGGAGGTTTAAAGGTTTGGATATCTTCCCTCATGCTTATAGTTCTATTTTCTTGATAAATTTTAAGTCGAGAAGCGTTTACCTTAAAAGTGTCGAATGTTGGATTGCTTACCTTTACTGTTCCGTGTGGGAAGATATTGTGTACCTTAAGAGGAATTTCTTCGTTTACTTTCAGGCCTGATGTGGTGGTGCGAGGATCTGCTTTGTCTAGCAATACCTGGTATCCTATTTTGAAGTGGTTTGATGTTCCTATGAGCTCTTTTGGGGTCTCCTTAGGTTTTACTTCGTGTGGTTCCTGTTTTTCTTTGATTTGTGTTTCCTGCTCTTTTAGTTTGTCGATCCTAAGGCTTTGTTCCTTATGTGATTCTTCTTTGTTGGTATTAGGTCCATGATTCTGCTCAGGTTTTTAGTTTTGTGGTGCTCCCTGTGGTGAAGTTTGAACACATTGATTATTAACTAAATTGACTTTCTTACCTTCATCGATTGTTGTCCTGGCCGAGTCAAGAGCTTGAATACTGATTAATTCGTCACCTACACAAAGTATGAGTTCTCCTGTGGCAACATCAATTTTAGTCTTGGCAGTTGCTAGAAAGGGTCTTCCTAAAATTGAGGGGATTGAATTATCCTCATCCATGTCTAAGACAACAAAATCTACTGGGAAAACAAATTTATCAATTTTTACAAGAACATCTTCGATAATACCCCTAGGAATTCTAACAGTTTTATCAGCTAATTGAATGTTCATCCTAGTCTGTTTGGGTTTCCCTAAACCTAGTTGTTTAAACATTTTGTAAGGCATGACATTTATGCTTGCCCTTAAATCAGCTAACGCATTATCAACAGTTAAACTACCAATTAAACATGGAATTGTAAAACTCCCTGGATCCTTTTGCTTTCACGGTAGTCTATTCTGTAACATCGCTGAGCATACTGCATTTAATTCCACATGTGGTTCCTCGTCTAATTTGCACTTGTTCGTCAAGAGCTGTTTTAAAAATTTTCTCGAGTCTGGCATCTGAAAAAGAGCTTCAAGAAGAGGTAAGTTGATATGTAATTTATTTAAAAGTTTAAGAAACTTACCAAACTATTCTTTTGTATCATTCTTTTCATTGCTTCGGGATAAGGTATGCGAGGTTGGTACTCTTTGATTACTAGTTTTGGCTTTTCCCGTGTTACCTCTATTTTACCTTCTTCTACCTCGTTTTCTTGTATTGAGTTGGCTTCATCTAACCCTTTACTATCATGAGCTGTGATGGCTTGAATTTGCTCCTTTGGGTTAATCTCTGTGTTACTTGGTAGACGTCCTTGCGATCGTTCAGACATTAACTTTGCAAGTTGTCCGACTACTTTAGTGACTTCCCTTACTGACTTAGTAAGTTCCCCGACTCGGTTCTTGGTCTCTTCAACCGATATTTGTTGATCTTTAAGTGTTTTCTCAGTATCTTGGAGACAATTTTCTGTGGCTGCCATGAATTTTTTCAGCATCTCTTCAAGGTTTGGCTTCTTCTCTTGCGGATATGGCTGATTTTGGAAATTTTGAGAAGGTTGTTGTCTTTGATTTCCTTGATTTCCTTGACCTCTCCATGGAAAATTTGGGTGGTTCCTCCGACTTGGATTGTAAGTATTTCTATAAGGATTATTATTGGATCTGAAATTATTACCTATATAGTTCATTTGTTCGCTCTCTGCGTCCAGTTGGTAGGTGGGTACTCAGGATTCGCCACAGTTCCACTTGCGTCGCTCTACATGAATGGGTGTGCCTGTAAAGAACACAAACTGTCAAGCTTTTTATTCATCATCTCTATATGTGTTGATAGTATGGCCACTGCATCAAGGTTGTAAACTCCGGATGATTTTGTCGGTTTAGTCCTTGTAACTTGCCACTGATAGTTATTCAGTGACATCTCTTCAATGAACTCGTAGGCTGCTTCAAGAGTTCTGTTGTTCAGGGTTCCATCAGCGGCTAAATCAATTAATTGCCTCGTTGATGGGTTTACACCGTTATAGAAGGTTTGGACTTGTAGCCATAAGGGTAAACCATGGTGCGGACACCTTCTCAAGAAATCTTGGTATCTCTCCCATGCGTCGTATAACGTCTCTAAATCCATCTGTACAAAAGAAGAGATATCATTTCGTAATTTAGCCATTTTGGCCGATGGGAAATATTTTAATAGAAATTTTTCGGTCATTTGTTCCCATGTAGTGATTGACCCTCGTGGTAACGAGTTTAACCACTGTTTGGCTTTATTTCTTAATGAAAAGGGAAATAACCGAATACGTATGGAATTATTAGAAACGCCATTTATTTTGAAGGTATCACAGAACTTTAAAAAATTAGCTATATGAGTGTTTGGGTCTTCGTCTTGTAAACCATCAAATTGAACAAATTGTTGAATCATTTGTATTGTGTTAGGATTTAATTTAAAATTATTAGCAGCTATAGCAGGCCTAACAATACTCGATTCTACTCCTGTTAAATGCGGTTTAGCATAATCAAACATAGTACGTAGAGCATTGTTTTCTCCCACGTCATGTGGTTGTGGATTATTCTCGTCCATCCCTTCAGTAGGATTAGATCTGCCTTCTCGATTTTCCTCTGTGTAATTTAGAGCTCGCTTGATTTCTCTGTGATTTCTTCGAGCGGTAGCTTCAATAACAAGATTCATCTAGGTTTCATCCCCTTCAGGTACCTGAAAGGTTTAGTTCATATCTAATAAAGAAAACATCTCAGAAGAAAAGATAAAACAAAACATAAGAAATCCCTAAAACTCCCTGAAGGAATTGAAGGAGAGATCTGCCGTTTTGAGTAGAATTTCAGCTTCTAGAGATGGATCAACTGGCTATCTTCGAGTGATTCCCACAACTCTAACCTTTTCGGCTTGGCTCCTTGGCCTAGCTAACCGCCCCCCTTTTCAGGTAACACTTAGGGGGTTTATATAGGCTCTTGGAATGTGTTTCTTTGCCCCAAAGTATCCAAATCCGAATGAAATTACTCTTTGCCACGATAGGGACACGGCCATGTCACACGCCTGTGTGGCTAGTCTTCAAGCCGTGTTCGAACTTCTTTAATGAGGCACGGCCGTGTGAATCAGGGGTAAAGCCATGTTCTAATGATCAATGCGGCACAGCCGTGTGGGCTTAAGTCCAGGCCGTGTCGATTTCGTGATATGGCCCATTTACTCTATTTTGGGTTCGTTTTATGTTCTTTTCATCCTCGGGTGCTTTCCTGGGTATAAGACATGAAAAGAAAGGATTAAGAGCACCTTTTTACATAGATCAAGGCTTAAATCATCCAAAAGCATACTAAATATGGGATTAAAATATGTTACTTTTACGGTTTATCAACTGCCTCGTCAAAGTGATCAGGTTCTGATGAATCGTCGAACTTCACAATTCCCATTTTGATGAACCTTTCGACCAACTTTTTAAACGTAGTACAGTTTTCAATTGAGTGACCCGTTATTCCCGCGTGGTACTCACATTGGGCATTCTCATTATACCACTTTGGGAACGGAGGTTACACAAGTTCCGAGTAGGATGGAGACACCACATGCACATCAAAAAGATTCTGATACAGCTCCATAAATATCATCGGGACGGGTGTGAACTGGAGCTTTTCTGTATTTGGCCTCGAGTTGGGTTCCTGCTTTGAAGAGCCTTGATAGCTAGTGGTTACAACCTTTGGCTGGCTTACGATGACTGATTTGGGATGCCTGCTAAAGGTACTCACTTTATTTTCCTTGTTTCTCGGGGCTGATCTTCTGCAACTTTCTCCCGTGTCTATCCTCCCACTCCTTACCGCATTTTCAATCATCTCGCCAATCATTACCATATCTGAAAAGCTTATGGTGGCGCTTCCCAACATATGGTTAATTAATGGGGCTTTTAGAGTATTGATGAAAAAGCATCGTAGTTTCCTTTTCTAGGAGTGGTGGCTGAACTTGCATGGAAACTTCCCTCCATCTTTGCGCATACTGCCTGAAGCTTTTATTTGATTTCTTCTCTATGTTTTGCAAAGTGATTCTGTTAGGCGTCCTGATTGTATTGCTTCATGAAAGCTTGGGCCAGATCTCTCCAAGAGCTAATCCTATTGATTGTACCACCTAGATGCTGCCCCCACCAAACTGTCTTGGAAACAATGAATCAAGAGTTGGTCATTGTTAACATAGTCGGTCATCCGTCTACTAAACATAGTAATATGGGCTTCAGGGCAGCTGGTCCCATTGTGCTGCTCAAATTCTGGCATTTTGAACTTGTGAGGAAGCACCAAATTTGTAACCAAGTTCAAATCTTTTGCATCAATTCCATGATGATTATCAGCATTTTCTAAAGCCTTAAACTTTTCTTCCAACCATCTGCAATGATCTTCTAACTGCCTAGAAGATTTAGTTCTTATCCGCTCCCTCTCTGCTATATTTAAGTCAGGGATAACAGGATTAGCAGGGTTATCTCCTAGGTTGGATCTTGTGCCAACTTGGAAATTCATGGGCACTCCAGTGTCATTTTGCCCTTGTTGAGGCCTAATCGTGACAGATGGCCTTTGGGGATATTCTTTATGGTGTACTTGTATATGCGGTGGAGTAAAATCTGGAGGAAAGTTCTCATTATCTTCAGCATTAACTATGGGACCCTTTCCTTTGTTCATTCCCCCATTCAGCATCTGAGCCATTTGAGCCATCATACTTCTTTGGGCTTCCAGCATTTGGTCTCCCATCTCCTATTGGAGCTTTGCTAATTGGTCTTGCATTTGGTCTTGCATGTCTCTTTGAATTTGTTCAAGTCTTTGATCCATTTTCTTGGTCTTGGCACATGTACCGTAACGGTGTTCAGTTTCCAGATTTTTCTTTCCCTCTTTTTCTTTTCTCTCTGTTATAATTTCAACTAATTAGACTCTTTCTATGGACTTAAATGCATATGATATGATGTAATGCAAATGCATGAATGCAAAGAAAGAGAGACATTGATTCTGAATTCAATTCCATTAGAAAAACTTTTCTAGAAAGCAAATTTCTTTACATAAAATGGATTAAATATGCGACCTTGCCCTCATTCCAAGCAAAAACATCAATCCCCTTCTTCGCAAAGGTCAAATCTTGCAAACTTCTAATAGATGCCTCCACTAGCTCATTTTTGCTTGATCTGGGCCGCGACTCACTGCTCACTTATTTCCATAATGCTCGTTAGCCTCTTCAAGAAAGTCGAGACCTGGTGATTCTCGAATAGTCTTTGTCAGCTTGAATCCTTGGGCAATAAAGTCTTGTATTCCTTCACGGACTATCAGCCTTCTCTCACTGTGTTTACTTAGACCATATTCGGACGACCGTATTATAATCCATGTTATCAATAAATCCATTTTCTCATGAAAAACTCTTCTATTTAGCAATCGAATTTGAATCAACACCACTTTTCTATGATGTGAATGCAATGCATTCAAAACAAAAGAGATCACATTAGCATGAAAGAAAGAAATAACAGAATAGGGCACCTATCTGAGTGACCACTAGGGTTTGACATAGTTCTACCTAGGGTAAGAACTTAGGTTTTCTGTATGTGGTTTAGCTCTAAAGTTGAGGTACTCGAACCAGCAAATTCCTCGATCCTCACTCATTATAGGCTCATATGGATCGAGTTCAGTTCAGGGGAATACATTTCCCTATGGCCATGCGAAGGTGAAAACCTCACGAAGACATAGGTACGGATATATCCTGGAAGCAGTCCACTAGCCTATGCGGAGGTGAAAACCTCACGAAGGCATAGTTTCTCACTCCCACTTAAAAGGTGTGACCACAACAGTCATGCAATCCAATGTGTGTAAGAGAATAATAATCATATGTTCAAATCAAAATTTTTAATTTTCATATTTCTGACAAAGGACAGAAAATAATCAATTTTACGTTTTGACTCTCTTAGGTCCACAGTGGAGTCGCCAAGCTGTCGAAACCATTTTTAAGTTTTTATAAAAACGGGGATCGACTTTAAAACGAAACGGAAATGGAGTCACCACCAATCTTTTTTCGAGGTGTGATCGGGTAACCTTGAAATTGATCATTTTAATAAAAAAATATTTTGATTTATTAAAATAATGATTTTGCTCTACGAAATTCGAGAAAATGGGTTCGGGAGTCGGTTACACACTAGGAAGGATTAGCACCTTCGTAACTCCCAAAACTAGTACCTAATTGATTAATTAATGTCTTAATGTCGAAAATTTCGAAAAGATTTGAAAACATGATTTCTTTAAAAATTTGAACAATTTGAGTTGGAATTGGAGATTCCTTTGCTCCGAAAGCATACAAACATCATGTGTAACACCCCAAACCCGGCCCAAACACCACGACCGGATCTGGTATGTCACTAAGAAAATTTTGGAAAACATGTCGTATTTTCAGAAAATATTTTTCCAAATTTTATCTTTTTATTCGAAAAAAATTTAATAGTTGATAGTTTAAATAAAATATGCATTTATGAATTAAAAACCCAAATTTAAATACATGCATTAGTTCAATAAGAATTTAAATAACTAAAAGTAATTAAAGCCCAAAATAAAACAAAACATAAACTAGTGGCCCATGGCCTTATTACAACGAGATTTAAAATCCATTAATTAAAAATATAAAGTAATAACTTGAGTCTTTTTGCTGGATCCAGATGTTCTTTTGCATGGCCACCTTGCGTTCCTCTCCAGCCCGGTCCGAAGCACTAGGTATCACCTGAAAGGTTAATTAATAAGGTGAGGGGCTAAACCTTATAGTTAAAACCCGAAAGGGACCGACCACCCTATTTTCAAAAAAAAAAAATCCCAAGGTTTGTAAAATTTGCAAAACATATTTGAATCCCCAATCAACCATGAACTTATAAAATACCTGTGTTTCGAAAATTTACCCGAAAATCTCACGTTTACAAGAATAACCCATACCATGAAACTAGATTTTTCCAAAAGTACCCCTGTTTGAAAAAAAAACAACAAACAACATCAAAGTTTGAAAAAATTACCAAACTACCATTGTTTTGCAAAATGACCAAAATACCCCTAGTTTGTAAAATTATCGAAATGCCCTCGGATTTCAAAATTACCAAAATACCCCCGGATTTCCAAATTACCGAAATACCCCCGGATTTTAAAATTTTTGAAATACCCCCGGAGTGTAAAATTATTGAAATACCCCCGGGATTGCAAAATTACCAAAATACCCTTATTTCACAAAATCACCAAGGACCATATTTTGAAAAATTACTAAAATACCCTGTAGGATAAAATTACGAAAATACCCCTGGGTAGTGAAAACAACAACAACAACAACAACACTTTTCTGTAATGAACGTGAGTTCATGAATGTTGATGATTGAATGTATGAACTTGAGACTATATTGTGAGTGTGAATTCGAAAGAACTACTTTTTAAAACTATTATTCATAAGACTATTCGTGATAAATCAGTGGAAAGAATTAATAATTCATAAAATTTCTAATTAGATAAACGTGAATCGGTAGAATGAGTACAAGGGGACGAGGACGCTCTAAATGCGAATACCGGTGCGTACTCTACCATAGTAATCTAAGTGTTTCTTTTGGCTTTAGAATTAGAGTGCGCAGCGAAAGCATAGTGGTGAGACTTGGGTAGTACGATTAATAGTTAGTTGGAAATTTCGAGGACGAAATTTCTTTAAGGGGGTAAAACTGTAACATCCTGAATTTTTGGGCTTATGCGTTTAATGGCTGAATATGTGTAATGTGTTAATTTAAGTGTTAGGGGTCCAAATTGGGCTCAGGCTTAGGTAGAGGCCTTGATTAAAATTACCTGTTTGGGCATTATAGGGTTTAAAAGGTAGTATCTATGTTTAAAATACCAAAGTGAGCTTGTGGCCCAATCTTAGGAGGTGACGCCACACAAGGGAGTAAGGGGCCCAAATTTAAGTTTCATGGAGCCCAATTCTTTTAATTTAAGTTAGCTAAATTTTGGGCATTAGGATTAGGTGGAATGGATGGCAACAAGGCTAAAATTTAGGGGTTTTACTGTTTAAAATATGTGGATAATAAGCAGATAAAGGCTATTATTTAGGAATTTATTTTATGTGGATAATAAGCAGATAAAGGCTAAAATTTAGGGATTTTAATGATTAAAATATGTGGATAATATGCTGATAAAGGAGGGAGGAGTTAGAGATAATTAAGTCTCTTTTAGATGAGCTAGTAGGTTAAGATAAAGGAGAAAAGATAGGATTTATCTGCAAGGTTAGGTAAGTGTCGAAATTTCTATAAATAGGGGGAATATTTCTTCAATTTCGGCATTTGGGTTTTTCTCTCATTCTTTTCTCTTCTTCTCTGAGTAAAAGCCGAAAACTCCTAAAGTTCCATCTTCTTCTTCATTCTTTGCAAAAGCCAAAATCTCTAAGCCTATTCCCTCATATTCACTTTGATTCAAAAGCCGAAACTCTTTCCATTCTTTTTCTTCAGTTAGCCGAATCTTCTAGCCTCTTCTTGCTCTCTTTTCACTTTTCTTTTTAACCGAAACCATATCAGTTCATCCTTCTGGGATTTACATAAAAAGCCGAAATCACTAAGATCTCATCTTCTGAAGTTACCAAATTTCCTTTAATGGAGTCTACTTGTGCCGAAATCTGAAGGAAACAATAGGTAAGTGTTGATTTTGGGATTTCAAAGTTCTTTCGGCTTTTCAAAGTCCTTAGCCGAATGGCTATTAGAAACTAATCCCTTATTTCTTTATTATTTTTGGTATTCTGGGATTTGAAGAGGAGGACAATCACGTAGATCTCTAAGTCATAAGTTCAATAATACTCGAATTGAGGAACTTTCAGGATTTCAAGGTAAGAAGTTCTATTTATCTTAGTATATAAAATCGGGTAGAATACCAACTATGACCGAATATAGGAGAGGCCTATTTTCACATCTTTCCGGCTTTTTGAAGCGAAGTGTAGATCGGTTTAGCAAGGGATATCTGCATTAAACAGGTGTGTAATTCTCCACACCATCTAGATCTGTTTGAATAATATATGATTATAAATTTTTATATGTATTGATAAATGCCGAAAACCCGGCATAAAGACAGAAACCCAAAAAGAGGGTCAAGGCAAATCACCAGGTTAGTGAATGCTCTGATTAAATGTTATAAGTATATTGATTTTATGTGATTGCATGGGTTGGGTTTGATGAAAGGCAGAAGTTATACGTTGTAGCGGTTTTACCGTGATCTGTTGTAGCAGCTTATGCCGTGATCTGTTGTAGTGGCTACGGCCATGATCTGATGATGAGCAGCACGACTGCCATCAAGGTGTGTAGCGGTGTGGGTTGATTGTAGAAATCCCCAATGGTGTGTATGGCTGGTACGGGGGCGTGTAGCGGATGGACACCTAGGACATGGGTTGGGCTTTGCATGTTATTTATGTTATTTATATTCTGATTAATATGTTGTATGGGGCTAAAGCCCAAATCTAATGGTGCATAAGGGTTGCACACTGAGTCTCCCGACTTACCCTTTTATTTTAACCATCTCAGGTGACACTAAGAGTATTGGACCGGGCTGGAGAGGAGAGCAAGGTGGTCATGCGACAGAGCTTTGAGGATTCAGCAAAAAGACTTAAATTAATATTTGATTTTTATTTAATTAATGGGTTTAGAATTTCTTGTAATAAGGTCATGGGCCACTAGACTAATATTTAAGTTTTGGGTTTTATGTTGGGCTATTATTACTGAGCATTTAAATTTTATGTTTAAATTAAGCTAAGACATGTAAGAAATTTCGATTCTTATTTAAAATTCACCAAGGCATTTTATAACTTTATATCTTATATGACTTAATAAATTACTAAGTTTTCGGTATTAATGATTAAACCTGAAAATTGTTTTCCAAAGTGCCACATCTTTCTATAAAATTTCCTTAGTGACATACCAGATCCGGTCGTGGTGTATCGACCGGGTTTAGGGGTGTTACATCATGTCCAGCACATTAGGACATGATGTTTTAAACCCTTGTAACCAAAATCATCTCATAATTTACAAAATTCATTAAAAGGATATTTAGTTATTTGGGCGAATGAAAAAACCGAAACCCAGCACGTTAGGGCACAATTTCTCGAACTTCCAAACACAATACATTGCCTTGTTTTCTGAAATCCTTATCTCGAGATAACAAAACGTCATATCTAGTGAGTTAGGACACGAAAATTTTGAATTCTCGGAAATAAGTTTTTATTTAACTTATTTTCTAAAAAAAAAAAGAAAGTAACAAGTTATTTAGACTCGAAGAGAAAAATCGAAACCCAGTAAGTTAGGGTACGATTTCTGTAACATCCTGAAATTGGGCCTAGTAGGATTGGACCCAATGGGCCTTAAGCGTAGTAGCGTTTAAATTTTTGGGGAACAAGAGATCGGCATTATTGCAAGTTAGACTTATTAGGTAAGTGATTTTGGAAGGTTAAAGGGCTTCTATGAAGTCCCGGGATCGAACTTTGGCTTTGGGGAAATTTTGGTTTTAGGTGGTAAAAACCCTGGGAGTTAGTAGGTATGCCTTAAGAATAAAAAGTGGAGGAAAATGACACAAGTGGAGTGTGTGGTGTAGTGGCAAACTGACGCCACATAAGATATAAGGGGATGACGCCACAAGGGAAGGAATGAGGTCCAAGGTTCAAGTCTTGGCTCTCGCATTTTGGTTTTCTTTTTGCTTGGACCTTAAAATTTGGCCCATAGTTTATATTTAGTTGTGCATGGGTTAAGACACAAGAGGAGCTCGTGGCCAAGTGGTTAGTGGCGTGGACTATGTTGCAAGGAAGCCTGGGTTCGAATCTCATGAGAAGCAATGGAGTATTTATTTTGCGGATTGGACGGCAAGAGTTTCAGTTGAATTTAAACTCTACTGACGAAGGGATCCCACATCGGAAAGATACAAAGAAGGAAGGTGAAGAGATAGCTATATAAAGAGCATTCCAGGAGGAGAGTTAACATACCTTGGAGGGCGTTTGGGCGCAAGAATGGTCGTAGCGCGATTTAACACCAGACTCCTATCAGGTGTGTAACTCTGTCTACTCTAGTTGTAGAGCGGCAAATGCCGAAGTGCCGGTCACGGCAATAGTAGCCACATGAGAGTGCGAGTGCTCGTGTGGGGCTTCGACGCGATAGTTGAGGCCATCAGTAGTATTCTTGTGGGTTGGGGCTGCTTGGGTCGCGATGGGCCGAAGTGGGCCCAATTGAGTAAAATGTATGATGGTGTAGTATATAGTGAACTAGACTAGGTGGAACTTATACACGTGGTTAGATTTATGTTAGGTGGGCCACACGAGCATTTGGGCCCGAATGGGTCGGAATCGGGTTTTAGGCCCAATAGTCCGGTAAAGACAGAATTGGTAGTTGAGTCGCTCGGGGTGACATTGAGCCTTCGGAAAGGCCATTCCAGGTATGAAATTACTGAAATACCCTTAGTGGGTAAATTACCAAAATACCCCTAGTAGGTAAATTATTGTTTTACCCTTAGAGGTGGATTAGCTTGGTTATGCCGTATTTGTTATTCTGATTATGATGGTAATTTATTTCATTCGTTGTCTTTGATATATGATTTGCATACATGTCATACTGCATACACGAATTATTATGACTAATGATCATGGCATGGACATGGGTATGATGAGAGGAGGGGGAAGGTATGATTTTAGACTGTCACCAGTGGTTTTGACCACACAGTGGGTTAGCCCTGCTTATTATAATATTGTGACTAAGTCTCAGTGGTTTTGACCACCAGTGGTTTTGACCACATATATATCTATCTTTGTGACTCGTCCCAGTGGTTTGGTACCACTGTGGGTTGGCCTCACATATCGATACGGGATTGTCACCAGTGGTTTTGACCACAATGTGGGTTGGCCCCACACGTATTATTTGTGACTCCGGTCACCAGTGGTTTTGACCACACATATATTATTTGTGACTACGATCACCAGTGGTTTTGACCACCAGTGGTTTTGACCACACGGGGTAGATTCAGGAGTTTCGGATGAATAGGTTGGATGGGTTGCATGACCTGCATATTTGCATATGAATCTGTGTATGTACTTAACATATTTTGGATGGGGGATTTACACACTGAGTCTCGATGACTCACCCCTTTAATTAATTTTGCAGGTAATTCCTAGACCGTGGATATGGAGCCGGGTGGATTCGAGGTGGCCATGCTCAAGATTGCGTTTCTTTCATTTTAAATGGTTACTTGGACTTATTTCATTTTATTTTAAATTTGGGATTCTGTTATGTAATAAGGCCTATGGTTTTATTTGATTTTTGCTTTTAATTTGGTTATTGCTTATTATTGTTAAATGTTTAATTCGGGATTTTCCTAAAATGTTAATAAACCGTTTCTTATTCAAAATTACTTAAACGCGATTTTTCACTACAATTATAAAGAATACGTACTTATTAACGAATGCACAGTTTTTAGACATTCCTTTCATGTGACATGCCAGATCCGGTCGTAACGTCTAGGCCAAATTTGGGGTGTTACAATTTTGGTATCAGAGCCAAGTTCAAAAACTCGGCTGTGGGTTTGGGTTCAAAAATATTTTCAAAGGATGGTTTAGAAAATGGTTTAGAAAAAAATATATATATCTCTTTTTTAGAAGTATGGCACCCGAGTCCCCGGCACCAAATCCGTAAGTTTCCTTTTTATATTCTATTATATGCTGAATGATTGTATTTATTCTGCGATGTGTGGGTGTGATGCTTGAATATAGGAATTGTATGTATGTGTGAAAAATATTTGTTTTCTTCAGTGTTAGATAGTTGGTTATGTGAAGGGGTTCCAAGATTTCGTTAGGAAGGGTATTAGTGTTATTAAGATCAGAGTGCGCAGCAAGAGCGTAGTGTGGTAGGTTAGGATGTGTGACTGTTAGTTAGTTGGAAATTTCGAGGACGAAATTTCTTTAAGGAGGGTAGATTTGTAACATCCTGAAATTGGGCCTAGTAGGATTGGGCCCAATGGGCCTTGAGCGTAGTAGCGTTTAAATTTTTGGGGAACAAGAGATCGGTATTATTGCAAGTTAGACTTATTAGGTAAGTGATTTTGGAAGGTTAAAGGGCTTCTATGAAGTCTCGGGATCGAACTTTGGCTTTGGGGAAATTTTGGTTTTAGGTGGAAAAAACCCTAGGAGTTAGTAGGTAGGCCTTAAGAATAAAAAGTGGAGGAAAATGACACAAGTGGAGTGTGTGGTGTAGGGGCAAAGTGACGCCACATAAGATATAAAGGGATGACGCCACAAGGGAAGGAAGGAGGTCCAAGGTTCAAGTCTTGGCTCTTGCATTTTGGTTTTCTTTTTGCTTGGACCTTAGAATTTGGCCCATAGTTTATATTTAGTTGCGCATGGGTTAAGACACAAGAGGAGCTCGTGGTCAAGTGGTTAACGGCGTGGATTATGTTGCAAGAGAGCCTGGGTTTGAATCTCATGAGAAGCAATGGAGTATTTATTTTGCAGATTGGACGGCAAGAGTTTCAGTTGAATTTAAACTCTACTGACGAAGGGATCCCACATCGGAAAGATACAAAGAAGGAAGGTGAAGAGCTAGCTATATAAAGAGCATTCCAAGAGGAGAGTTAACATACCTTGGAGGGCGTTTGGGCGCGGGAGTGGTCGCAGCACGATTTAACACCAGACTCCTATCAGGTGTGTAACTCTCTCTACTCTCGTTGTAGAGTGGCAAATGCCGAAGTGTCGGTCACGGCAATAGTAGCCACACGAGCGTGCGAGCGCACATGTGGGCTTCAACGCAATAGTTGAGGCCATCGGTTGGGGCTGCTTGGGCTGTTATGGGCCGAAGTGGGCCCAATGGGCCTATGGGCCCAATTGAGTAAAATGTATGATGGTGTATGTAACATCCTGAATTTTTGGGCTTATGCGTTTAATGGGTGAATATGTGTAATGTGTTAATTTAAGTGTTAGGGGTCCAAATTGGGCTCAAGCTTAGGTAGAGGCCTTGATTAAAATTATCTGTTTGGGCATTATAGGGTTTAAAAGGTAGTATCTATGTTTAAAATACCAAAGTGGGCTTGTGGCCCAATCTTAGGAGGTGACGCCACACAAGGGAGTAAGGGGCCCAAATTTAAGTTTCATGGAGCCCAATTCTTTTAATTTAAGTTAGCTAAATTTTGGGCATTAGGATTAGGTGGAATGGATGGCAACAAGGCTAAAATTTAGGGATTTTAATGATTAAAATATATGGATTTTTAAGTGATAATATCATAGATAAAAAGGAGAAAAATTAGGAGCTTATCTCCAAGGAAAGAGTTGGCCGAAAATCTACCACCTAGAGGAGTGTAAAATTCGGCTACTGCATGGCAAAGAAGGTGCCGAAATTCTCCTCTCTTTAGCTTAAATTTTAAGGGCGTTTCCGGTATTTAACAATAGGTGTCAAAAATCTATAAATAGGGGGGCTAGCTCCTTGATTCTGACATTTAAAAACCCTAGTTTTCTCTATTCTTTGTGCCGAATTCTTTAGCCTCTCCCTCTCCAATTTCTTTCTCCAAATTTCTTCTTCAATTACTTCAAAAGCCGAAACTTCTCCCCACTTTCTTTTCCCTTGTGTCTATTTCTCTAAAAAGCCGAAGCATCCATCGCTTTTTCTTTTATTCATCATATTTGAAGAATTGTTTTATACCTCCGGCATTTAAATCTTCCATTGGTATTGCCGAATTCTCTCCTTAGTGCTAGCAGAATCTCCTAAGTTAAGGTAAGGGTCGATTTTTGTTTAGTTCTCATAATCTAATCCCGGTTTTTGAAAAGCAATAGCCGAAAGCTAATAGTTTAATGGTTTTCGGGATTTGAAGGAAGCTTGGTCGACTAGATCTAAAAGCCAAAAATCACTAGTCTCCAATTTTGGGATTTTAAGGTAAGAAAAATTGTTTATTTAAATACATAAAATTGGGTAGAACACTAACCATGGCCGAATATAGGAGAGGCCCTAGTTTCACATCCTTCCGGCTTTTCGAGCAAGGTTGTAGATCGGTTTAGCAAGGGTATCAACATTAATCAGGTGTGTAGATCTCTAACACACTACTAATAAACCTGTATGTAAATCTATTTATGTATGTTATGGGCTAAAAGCCGAAATAAGGCTGTATAGACAGTCGAATGGAACCCTAAAAGGGTTAGGCAAGGATGCCAGGTACGTAAACATAGAACTCCCTATGTGTATCGAAAAATATATATGACTGCATGATATTTTATTTATGTGTGTATGCATGGGATGGGATATTGATATGATGAAGGGGAAGTGCATGATAGGTCACGCAGTGATCGGTGGTAGAAAACCCACAAATATAAATGCTAGGTCACATTGTGATCGGTGGCTATGCCACGTTTAATGATTCTTACTTAATAGGAATAGGCAGTACGGCTGTCGTTTTGGTGTGTAGCGGATGGAGGGTCGATTGTAGAAATCCCCAAGGTGTGATGGTTGGTACGGGTTGGTGTGGAGAGGATGGAAACCTAGGATGGGTTGGGTTAATCATTCTTTATTGTTTATTATGTGATTACTGTATGGGCCAGGGCCTATAATGTGTTTGTGGGCTCAGGTCGATGTGTGTTTTGAGATTTATACACTGAGTCTTTGTGACTCACGCTTTCCTTTTCTCCACTCTTCCAGATGAACAGTAGATCGTGGACATGGGAGCCGAGACGGACTCGAGGGGCCATCAAGTTCTTTTTCTACAAGTTATTTTCTTTTGAGATTTCTTTAAGTTTAATTTATTTCATTGATATTTCGAGAATATATATGTAATAGGGCCCTAGTTTTCATTCAACTAAGTCGTTTCAATGTTAAGCAATTGATGAATTCTATGATAAGATTTATTTATACATTAATAATACTTGATACAAGGTTTTATTTTATTTTTTTAAAATGCCGCTTATTTACTTAAATATTATAATTAACTCACGAGTTTCAAATACCATCAAAGTAAAGGTTTTCAAAGTACAAGTCGTGACATGCCAGATCCGGTCGAAACGCATGGCCCGGGTTTGGGGTGTTACATTTTGGTATCAGAGCCCAGTTCAAAACTCGGGCTGTGAAATGGGTCTAGAAATGTTTTAGAAAAAAAATTGAATTTAAGATTTTGGTTTGAAGACATGGCCTTCGAGTCTACCGGCATCCAATCCACCCAGGTAAGTATTCTAAACTCCTGATTGTGATATAAATGTGGGCTTAGTGGGCTTTATGGGACGTAGACTATCTAGATTAGAACTTGATGGACTCTAGGCTTAGACAAACAACTCTTCAAATCCATAAGACTTAATTTTCACTAAACAAAACCTATAAACAAGCCGCAAGACTAAGGTGTGGCAACAGGCATATGCATGTCTAGGAGTAGATCCGGAAGAGCTTGGTATTTAAGCAATCCTAGTGACTCACCTCCTTTTCGCTGGAATCTTACCTGGTGCGTAGTGGCTGTTCACCCTAGCTATAAGGACTTGTTCATGGGCTGAACCCATAATTAAAACCCAAAAGGGACCAACCACCCTATTTTACAAACAAAAACCCCTAAGTTTTGTATACTTCAAAAAAAAAACTTGATTTGAAAATGTTCACAGCTATGAAGAAAACTACCAAATTACCCTTATTTGGTAAAATTACCGAAATAGCCCTGAATTTTAAAATTACCGAAATACCCCCAAATTTCAAAATTACCGAAATACTCGGATATCAAAATTACCGAAATACCCTAAATTTCAAAATTACCGAAATACCCCCGGATTTCAAAATTATCGAAATACCCCCGGATTTCAAAATTACCGAAATACCCCCGGATATCAAAATTACTGAAATACCCCCAGATATCAAAATTATCGAAATACCCCCAGATTTCAAAATTATCGAAATACCCCCGAATTTCAAAATTACCGAAATACCCCCGAATTTCAAAATTACCGAAAAACCCTCGGATTGTAAAATTACCAAAACGCCCTTATTTCACAAAATAACCAAGGAACCCTATTTTGAAAATTATGAAAATACCCCTGTAGGATAAAATTACGAAAATACCCCTGGATAGTGGAATAACGAAAATACCCCTATATATTGAATGTGGGTGTATGGATGTTGTCAGTTGAATGTATGTAGTTCTTAGAACTAAGAAAGGTGAACTTGAGACTGAATTGTGAATTCGAAAGAACTACTCTTAAAACTACTAATCATAAGACTGTTCGTGGATAATCAGTGGAAGAAAACCAATAAATCATAAAATTTTTAATCAGATAAACGCAAACCGATAGCATGAATACAAGGAGACGAGGACGCTCTAGATGTGAATACCGGTGCGTACTCTACCATAGAATACTAAGTGTTTATTTTGGGTTTAGAATTGGAGTGCGCAGCGAAAGCATGGTAGTGGGACTTAGGTAGTACGATTAATAGTTAGTTGGAAATTTCGAGGATGAAATTTCTTTAGGGGGTAGAACTGTAACATCCTGAATTTTTGGGCTTATACGTTTAATGGGTGAATATGTGTAATGTATTAACTTAAGTGTTAGGGGTCCAAATTGGGCTCAGGCTTAGGTAGAGGCCTTGATTAAAAGTATCTGTTTGGGCATTATAGGGTTTAAAAGGTAGTATCTATGTTTAAAATACCAAAGTGGGCTTGTGGCCCAATCTTAGGAGGTGACGCCACACAAGGGAGTAAGGGGCCCAAATTTAAGTTTCATGGAGCCCAATTCTTTTAATTAAGTTAGCTAAATTTTGGGCATTAGGATTAGGTGGAATGGATGGCAACAAGGCTAAAATTTAGGAATTTTAATGATTAAAATATATGGATTTTTAAGTGATAATATCATAGATAAAAAGGAGAAAAATTAGGAGCTTATCTCCAAGGGAAGAGTTGGCCAAAAATCCACCACCTAGAGGAGTGTAAAATTCGGCTACTGCATGGCAAAGAAGGTGCTGAAATTCTCCTCTCTTTAGCTTAAATTTTAAGGGCGTTTCCGGTATTTAACAATAGGTGTCAAAAATCTATAAATAGGGGGGCTAGCTCCTTGATTCTGACATTTAAAAACCCTAGTTTTCTCTATTCTTTGTGCTAATTCATTAACCTCTCCCTCTCCAATTTCTTTCTCCAAATTTCTTCTTCAATTACTTCAAAAGCCAAAACTTCTCCCCACTTTCTTTTCCCTTGTGTCGATTTCTCTAAAAAGCCGAAGCATCCATCGCTTTTTCTTTTATTCATCATATTTGAAGAATTGTTTTATACCTCCGGCATTTAAATCTTCCATTGGTATTGCCGAATTCTGTAACACCCCAAACTCGGCCCATTCACTACGACCGAATTTGAAATGCCACTGCGGAAAACGTTTGAAAATATTCTTACTTAAGAGTAAAAACCGTTAAAAATTTGTCGTCTTTCATAAAATATTTTCGTAATTTAAAACATTCTAAGTAAAAATTAAGTTGTTATAAAAATACCGGATTCAAAACTTTAATATGACTTTTGAGATTTAAATAGCTTTTAAAATTAAACTTACAAAATATTAACTTAATTACAAATGCAACTAAAACATAGAAAAATTCAAATACTTTAAGGCCCTTATTACATTAAATAATAATTCATAAATACTGGAAATATAAAATACTTAAAACAAGCAAAAATTCTTCTGCATGGGCCACCTTGTATCCACTTCAAACCCAGTCCAAGCATCACCTGCGATGTTAATAAAAATTGGGTGAGTCATACAGACTCAGTGTGCAATTAGACCACTGAATTCCACCCACATGTCAAACCATATAATAACCCATATAACAGATATTAATGCAACTTAATCACATGATTTCACTTATTGGGCTTGGCCCACATTCACATTAATAGAGTTCACATATTGGGCTTGGCCCATAAGCATATCACATTCTTATAATAGTGTATTTAACCACATGTTTCCACATACTGGGCTTGGCCCATTACCACAATAATCCACATCACATACTGGGCTTGGCCCATTTCCACAATTATTCATACACATGTTAGGCTTAGCCCATTTTCACATTTATTCACATACAAATTATGCAATTATGAAGCCCAACCCAGCCTAGGGTCCATCCTCTACACACCCCCGTATCCAGCCTACCACACACCAGGGGATTATTAAATCACCCTCCCCTTTTTACTCTAATAAGGCAACAAATGCCATCCACGCGAACTTAATCGCAAATAATCCACAACGCGACCTCAGTCATCGCCAATCCACGATGTAGCCGAAGCTATCATCAAAACCACGATGAGCATAAAGCCATCAGTAACCACGATATGGCACATAGCCTATATCAACCACGATGAGGCACAGAGCCATCCATCAAACCACGTACTCGAAGTACACCCTGTCCTTCTTTCATATCATATCCCACCCATGCACATGCAACATAAAATAATGCCATGATGATAATGCATGTATATGTTATTTCGCATATTATCACATATTCATAACAATAGTCACATTTCATCAGATTCCGTACTTACCGGATTATTGACATACCCCTTGAGGGTATCCATATCAGAATTTCCACTGCACTAGTTAGCACGTTCATAACACATACAGATATCACATACAATCATAAACCCGGAAAACGGTAGACTAACTACACACCTGATCACTTGGAGAACTACGCTTTCGATACTGATGCTATCACTAATCGAGACTACGGCTATCTGCCTACTCTGCTGTTCTGACGCTGGTCCACACCCCGGTGGCCAATCTCGTACCGCAGAGACAGATCTCTTCTTAAACTTCGGGATAGGGACTATCCCTTTACCTTCTCGTCCGGCATCCATGTTCATTAATGATATCTTAATCAGAACCAAACGGTTAAACACTAGTACTTTAATCTAAATATTTCGAATCGAAACTACACTTACTAAATATCCTTACCACAATGATCTGAATCCCGAAACTTGCCCTTATGCTTGTCGATTTGCCCTTAACACCACAGTACATCAATCGGTCAACACTTAACATCCAAAATATGGCCTATGGCCGAATATCACATAACACTTACCTAACTTACCAAATCCCGAAAAGCTGATACTTGTTCCTTGAGTAGTCGAAATCCCTATACCCAACTGTCAGAATCGGCTTATACACAAATCTATGAAAAATGGCCTATGGCCGAATACCATATAGGCTTACCTCGAATACTCGATCCCAACGAATCCTTTAAAGCTCCCTAATGTCAGCTACAACAAAAGCACACATCATTATGGCCTTAAAGAGCATTCGGCCAACCTTAGATCAAGGCTTAATCGCTTGTTCCGGCACCCTTATGAAGAAGAGATCAAATTGATTACTTAAAGAAAAAATACTTACCACTTCATGCTTACCACTAATGCCTACTAGAAGAGATTGCTAGAAAGAAGTTGACAGCACCACCCTCCTTAACGATTCGGCTTTTGAGCATAACAATGGTGTTTCGGCACTCTATGGTGAAGTAAGAAAAAGAGTAGAGAATGGGATTATAAGGTTCGGCCAAGCTAACAAATAGAGGAGAAGAAAAACGCTTGTGACCCTATTGGTCTTTGAAGTTTCAGTCACCAAAATAAGAAAGAAAGCCGAAACTAAATGGCTTTTGCACAAGAGAAAAACGGCACTAATGGGGAAAAGAGGTACTAAATTCGGCACCCCCTCCTTATAAAGCTTCAAAACCGATAAGGCACCCCCAAAGAATCCCACATTCGGCCACCCACCTTCCTCCTATCATCAACCACATTTTTCTCCTTTATTATCTTAACAAATAAAATAAAATAATCCAACCTTAATCCCTTATCAAGCTCCTCATTTATCTCTTATCTTACCCCTTTAGAATAAATAAAATAAATAAAACACATTTATCCTACCTTAGCCGAAAATTAATAGAAGAATTAAGCTCAATCCTCCTCCAATTGAAAGTCCCATTGCCGTCCAACCTCCTCTTCTCTCTTAACGCCAAAAGCCCAAAAAAATAAAACTCCCATGTGCTTCCCACGTTACTCGAACCTTTTCCCTCCTGAACTCCCTTTTGACGCAAGCCTCCCAGCCCCTAAGGTTGCGTCCCAAGCCACTTTGCTGCTAGCTCTTTTGTGTCATAAACTCCCCACAATTTCTCTTAAAGCCTCCTTAGCCCCGTTTCCCTTCTTGACGCAAAGAGCAAAAATAAAAACACACTTTATGCTGCCTACAAGACTCGAACACGAGACCTGCTGACGCAATTCTCCTAGCACCTTAGGTAGCGTCCCAAGCCACTTTGCCAAGGCGCTTTTTTTGTGACATGATTCACCCAGAATTTCTTTTAAGACCTCCTTAGCCAAGCGCCTTCTTGACGCACAAAAATAAAATGCTCCTTCTTGCTTCCTTCGCAATTCGAACCTGGGCCCTCTACCCATTGCTTGAGGCGTCCCTTGCCCAAGCCTTAAGTGGCGCCTTGCTGCCACTTTACCAAGGCATTTCTTATGTCCAAGAACTCCTAAAATTTTCCTTAAGGCCTCCTTCACCTAGCTTCTCCTTTAGACTTAAAATTCCATTATTTTTCCAAAGCTTTCACCTTCATCCTAGAGTTCTAAAAACTCTTGAAACACACTCAACCACACTTAAAGCCTACTAACACTTGAGTTATACACCAAATGCATAGCCCCTAATCTAGGATATTACAGTTCTACCCTCTTTAAAAATAGTTTCGTCCTCGAAATTACTTACTATCGAACAATCGTGCATCCTTAACTCGTCACACTACTCTACCGCTGCGCACTCTGATTTTAATAAACTAACACATTTCTTAGATACTATCTCAAGATTCGCATTCAAGATTCCTTACACTTTACTAGCACCACGAGAACGAACTAGCTTATAATAATCAAGGCAAGAAAAAGATTCCAGGAATAGGGAACATACCCGCTATCTCATCTTGCATTTGAATCTTCAGCACCTCTTCTTGGTGTTCCACGACCTTGGCCTCGAGCCCTATCCATCACTTGAGGACATTTCTTAACCAAATGAGCCTTAGACCCACACCGAAAACATTCCTTACTATTTCCCCAACATTCTCCTAAATGAGCTCTCCTACATTGGGCACATAAACGACTCCGATTCTGAGCAACTGGTACAGGTGCACGTACAAAATTTTCAATCCTTGGTCTTTTCTGAAAATCTCCAGATGCTTCTGATGATCCAAAACTTCTCTTATTCTAGTTCCTATTCTTTTCTCGGTTCTGTCTCACAGTCTTCTTAACTTCTTCAGCTATCCGAGCCTTCTCCACTAGAATAGCAAAGTCTCGTTCTCTCTGCGGAGCGATCAACACTCGCAGCTCATCCCGCAATCCATCTTCGAATCGGACACACTTTTCGTAATCAGTAGCCACGATTCCCTTGGCATACTGACTTAACCGCACAAATTCTGCTTCGTACTCTGCTACCGACATACTTCCTTGCACCAAGTTTAGAAACGCCTTCCTTTGCTAGTCCAAATAACTAGCTCCAACATATTTCCCTTCAAAATTAACCTTAAAGTACTCCCAATTCACTCGATCTGCAGGGGTACCTTGCCTGATAGTGAGCCACCATCGATAAGCTTCATCTCGAAGCAGCGAAACAGCACCTTTAAGCTTTTCCTCAGCAGTTAGATCCAAATCATCCATAATCCTTTCCATTGCTTCTAGCCAATACTCCGCCACGTTCGGAGCTACTCCAGACACTCCTCTAAAAATCTTGGCTCCTTTAGACTTAAGTCTTTCCGGCACTGACTTCCGAGTTCCATTGCCCACATTGGCTCCTGCCACTTGCTCTAGCACTCGCAGCATAGCTAACGATACTGCGTCATCTCCTCCAGTCTGCTCCTGATCCTCCGCGCCCACTGCTGGCGGCGGTACATCACTTTCTGACCCATGGCCAGACCCTACTGGTTCCGATACTGCCATTCTACCTCGACCACGTCCATTAGAACTCATTTCTAACGTCGAGATTTAATCTGATTAAAAAGTTTTATGCATTAGTACTTTGTTCCACTGTTTATCTGCGAACAGTTTTATGAAAAAGAGTTTTAGAAGTTGTTCTTTCGTCCAAACAAAGTTTCATCTCAACTTCACTATTCTAATTCAGAGAATCACATTCACATTCACATTCATCCATCGCGATAGAGACACATTCATTCATTCACATCATTCAACACACTATTATGGGCATTCTTGTCCATTCCCCACCCAGGGGTAATTTCGTCATTTTTCCTATAAGGGTATTTTGGTAATAAATCGGGGTCACTTTGAAAATATTTTACCAATCAAAGGTACTTCAAACTTTACAAAGTCTCGGGGGTTATCTTGAAAATTTTTTTTCCAAATCAGAGGTGTTGCAAAAATTTCAGAAATCGGGGTTATTTCGGTAATTTTGGAAGTCAGGGGCATTTTAGTAATTTTCCCAAATCAGAGTATCTTGAATTTTTCGTAAAATAAAGTTTTTGAGTACTTTTGCAAAGTAGAGAAATTTCATTAAAATCGAGGGTAATATGATAAATTTAGAAACCAAGGGTATTTTTGTAATTTTACCACCAGGGGTATTTTAGTAATTTGGCTAACCGGAGAAATTTTTCGAGAAATTTTCAAAATAGATTTTTCTACAAATCAAAGGGGTAATTTAAGGATTTTAAAACTAAGGTTTTTATAAAACTGCATGGCTAGTCCCTTTCGGGTTTTAATTATCGGTTTAGCCTGTGAATAAGTCCTCTTGGTTAGGGTGAACCGTAGCTACGCACCAGGTAGGATTCGAGTAAAGAGGAGGTGAGTCACTAGGACTGCTTAAGTAGCAAGCTCTTACTGAATCCACTCCTAGACATGCGCACAATGGTTGCCACACCTTAACTCGGCGACTTACTTCATAGGTTTGTTGGGTTGTCCTTAAGTCTTATGCATGTGTTTGAGTGTACTAGCCCTAGGGTTCAATAGCCCTAATATTCTAATCTACGAGCCCAAATATGCCCATAACATTCACATGTACAAATCACTTCAACAATTAGAGGTACTTACCTAGTGGACTTCGGGTCGGAGATATAGGTGCCATGCCAGAATAACCTGAAATATCATTCATAAAAGTCCATATTTTTGAAAAGCCCATTTTGAAAAATGTTTTTGGGCCCAAATCCCTCAAAGCTGAGTTTTGAATCGGGCTCTGATACCAAACTGTAACACCCCAAACCGGCCCATTCACTACGACCGAATTTGAAATGCCACTGCGGAAAACGTTTGAAAATATTCTTACTTAAGAGTAAAAACCGTTAAAAATTTGTCGTCTTTCATAAAATATTTTCGTAATTTAAAACATTCTAAGTAAAAATTAAGTTGTTATAAAAATACCGGATTCAAAACTTTAATATGACTTTTGAGATTTAAATAGCTTTTAAAATTAAACTTACAAAATAATAACTTAATTACAAATCCAACTAAAACATAGAAAAATTCAAATACTTTAAGGCCCTTATTACATTAAATAATAATTCATAAATACTGGAAATATAAAATACTTAAAACAAGCAAAACTTCTTCTGCATGGGCCACCTTGTATCCACTCCAAACCCAGTCCAAGCATCACCTGCGATGTTAATAAAAATTGGGCGAGTCATACAGACTCAGTGTGCAATTAGACCACTGAATTCCACCCACATGTCAAACCATATAATAACCCATATAACAGATATTAATACAACTTAATCACATGATTTCACTTATTGGGCTTGGCCCACATTCACATTAATAGAGTTCACATATTGGGCTTGGCCCATAAGCATATCACATTCTTATAATAGTGTATTTAACCACATGTTTCCACATACTGGGCTTGGCCCATTACCACAATAATCCACATCACATACTGGGCTTGGCCGATTTCCACAATTATTCATATCACATGTTGGGCTTGGCCCATTTTCACATTTATTCATACAAATTATGCAATTATGAAGCCCAACCCAGCCTAGGGTCCATCCTCTACACACCCCCGTATCCAGCCTACCACACACCAGGGGATTATTAAATCACCCTCCCCTTTTTACTCCAATAAGGTAACAAATGCCATCCACGCGAACTTAATCGCAAATAATCCATAACGCGACCTCAGTCATCGCCAATCCACGATGTAGCCGAAGCTATCATCAAAACCACGATGAGCATAAAGCCATCAGTAACCACGATATGGCACATAGCCTATATCAACCACGATGAGGCACAGAGCCATTCATCAAACCACGTACTCGAAGTACACCCTGTCCTTCTTTCATATCATATCCCACCCATGCACATGCAACATAAAATAAT
This sequence comes from Gossypium australe, assembly GCA_005393395.2. NCBI lineage: Eukaryota > Viridiplantae > Streptophyta > Magnoliopsida > Malvales > Malvaceae > Gossypium > Gossypium australe. Next base: position 77,713,658 of record CM016618.1, read on the forward strand.
GCCATGATGATAATGCATGTACAGGTTATTTCGCATATTATCACATATTCATAACAATAGTCACATTTCATCAGATTCCGTACTTACCGGATTATTGACATACCCCTTGAGGGTATCCACATCAGAATTTCCACTGCACTAGTTAGCACATTCATAACACATACAGATATCACATACAATCATAAACCCGGAAAACAGTAGACTAACTACACACCTGATCACTTGGAGAACTACGCTTTCGATACTGATGCTATCACTAATCGAGACTACGGTTATTTGCCTACTCTGCTGTTCTGACGCTGGTCCACACCCCGGTGGCCAATCCCATACCGCAGAGACAGATCTCTTCTTAAACTTCGGGATAGGCACTATCCCTTTACCTTCTCGTCCGGCATCCATGTTAATTAATGATATCTTAATCAGAACCAAACGGTTAAACACTAGTACTTTAATCTAAATATTTCGAATCAAAACTACACTTACTAAATATCCTTACCACAATGATCTGAATCCCGAAACTTGCACTTATGCCTGTCGATTTGCCCTTAACACCACAGTACATCAATCGGTCAACACTTAACATCCAAAATATGGCCTATGGCCGAATATCACATAACACTTACCTAACTTACCAAATCCCGAAAAGCTGATACTTGTTCCTTGAGTAGTCGAAATCCCTATACCCAACTGTCAGAATCGGCTTATACACAAATCTATGAAAAATAGCCTATGGCCGAATACCATATAGGCTTACCTAGAATACTCGATCCCAACGAATCCTTTAAAGCTCCCTAATGTCGGCTACAACAAAAGCACACATCATTATGGCCTTAAAGAGCATTCGGCCAACCTTAGATCAAGGCTTAATCGCTTGTTCCGACACCCTTATGAAGAAGAGATCAAATCGATTACTTGAAGAAGAAATACTTACCACTTCACATTTTACCACTAATGCCTACTAGAAGAGATTGCTAGAAAGAAGTTGACAGCACCACCCTCCTTAACGATTTGGCTTTTGAGCATAACAATGGTGTTTCGGCACTCTATGGTGAAGTAAGAAAAAGAGTAGAGAATGGGACTATAAGGTTCGGCCAAGCTAACAAATAGAGGAGAAGAAAAACGCTTGTGACCCTATTGGTCTTTGAAGTTTTGGTCACCAAAACAAGAAAGAAAGCCGAAACTAAATGGCTTTTGCACAAGAGAAAAACGGCACTAATGGGGAAAAGAGGTACTAAATTCGGCACCCCCTCCTTATAAAGCTTCAAAACCGATAAGGCACCCCCAAAGAATCCCACATTCGGCCACCCACCTTCCTCCTATCATCAACCACATTTTTCTCCTTTATTATCTTAACAAATAAAATAAAATAATCCAACCTTAATCCCTTATCAAACTCCTCATTTATCTCTTATCTTACCTCTTTAGAATAAATAAAATAAATAAAACACATTTATCCTACCTTAGCCGAAAATTAATAAGAGAATTAAGCTCAATCCTCCTCCAATTGAAAGTCCCATTGCCGTCCAACCTCCTCTTCTCTCTTGACGCCAAAAGCCCAAAAAAATAAAACTCCCATGTGCTTCCCACGTTACTCGAACCTTTTCCCTCCTGAACTCCCTTTTGACGCAAGCCTCCCAGCCCCTAAGGTTGCGTCCCAAGCCACTTTGCTGCTAGCTCTTTTGTGTCATAAACTCCCCACAATTTCTCTTAAAGCCTCCTTAGCCCCGTTTCCCCTCTTGACGCGAAGAGAAAAAATAAAAACACACTTTATGCTGCCCACAAGACTCGAACACGAGACCTGCTGACGCAATTCTCCTAGCACCTTAGGTAGCGTCCCAAGCCACTTTGCCAAGGCGCTTTTTTTGTGACATGATTCACCCAAAATTTCTTTTAAGACCTCCTTAGCCAAGCGTCTTCTTGACGCACAAAAATAAAATGCTCCTTTTTGCTTCCTTCGCAACTCGAACCTGGGCCCTCTACCCATTGCTTGAGGCGTCCCTTGCCCAAGCCTTAAGTGGCGCCTTGCTGCCACTTTACCAAGGCATTTCTTATGTCCAAGAACTCCTAAAATTTTCCTTAAGGCCTCCTTCACCTAGCTTCTCCTTTAGACTTAAAATTACATTATTTTTCCAAAGCTTTCACCTTCATCCTAGAGTTCTAAAAACTCTTGAAACACACTCAACCACACTTAAAGCCTACTAACACTTGAGTTATGCACCAAATGCATAGCCCCTAAGCTAGGATATTATAAATTCTCTCCTTAGTGCTAGCCGAATCTCCTAAGTTAAGGTAAGGGTCGATTTTTGTTTAGTTCTCATAATCTATTCCCAGTTTTTGAAAAGCAAAAGCCGAAAGCTAATAGTTTAATGGTTTTCGGGATTTGACTTGGTCGACTAGATCTAAAAGCCAAAAATCATTAGTCTTCAATTTCAGGATTTTAAGGTAAGAAGAATTGTTTATTTAAATACATAAAATTGGGTAGAACACTAACCATGGCCGAATATAGGAGAGGCCCTAGTTTCACATCCTTCCAGCTTTTTGAGCAAGGTTGTAGATCGATTTAGCAAGGGTATCAACATTAATCAGGTGTGTAGATCTCTAACACACTACTAATAAACCTGTATGTAAATCTATTTATGTATGTTATGGGCTAAAAGCCGGAATAAGGCTGTATAGACAGTCGAATGGAACCCTAAAAGGGTTAGGCAAGGATGCCAGGTACGTAAACATATAACCCCCTATGTGTATCGAAAAATATATATGACTGCATGATATTTTCTTTATGTGTGTATGCATGGGATGGGATATTGATATGATGAAGGGGAAGTGCATGATAGGTCACCCAGTGATCGGTGGTAGAAAACCCACAAATATAAATGCTAGGTCACATTGTGATCGGTGGCTATGCCATGTTTAATGATTCCTACTTAATAGGAATAGGCAGTACGGCTTTCGTTTTGGTGTGTAGCGGATGGAGGGTCGATTGTAGAAATCCCCAAGGTGTGATGGTTGGTACGGGTTAGTGTTTAGAGGATGGAAACCTAGGATGGGTTGGGTTAATCATTCTTTATTGCTTATTATGTGATTACTGTATGGGCCAGGGCCCATAATGTGTTTGTGGGCTCAGGTCGATGTGTGTTTTGAGATTTATACACTGAGTCTTTGTGACTCACGCTTTCCTTTTCTCTACTCTTCCAGATGAGTAGTAGATCGTGGACATGAGAGCCGAGACGGACTCAAGGGGCCATCAAGTTCTTTTTCTACAAGTTATTTTCTTTTGAGATTTCTTTAAGTTTAATTTATTTCATTGATATTTCGAGAATATATATGTAATAGGGCCCTAGTTTTCATTCAACTAAGTCGTTTCAATGTTAAGCAATTGATGAATTCTATGATAAGATTTATTTATACATTAATAATACTTGATACAAGGTTTTATTTTATTTTTTTAAAATGCCGCTTATTTACTTAAATATTATAATTAACTCACGAGTTTCAAATACCATCAAAGTAAAGGTTTTCAAAGTACAAGTCGTGACATGCCAGATTCGGTCGAAACGCATGGCCCGGGTTTGGGGTGTTACATTGTAGTATATAGTGAACTAGACTAGGTGGAACTTATACACGTGGCTAGATTTATGTTAGGTGGGCCACACGAGCGTTTGGGCCCGAATGGGTCGGAATCGGGTTTTAGGCCCAATAGTCCGGTAAAGACAGAATTGGTAGTTGAGTCGCTCGGGGTGACATTGAGCCTTCGGAAAGCCCATTCCAGGTACGAAATTACTAAAATACCCTTAGTGGGTAAATTACTGTTATACCCTTAGAGGTGGATTAGCTTGGTTATGTCGTATTTGTTATTCTGATTATGATGGTAATTTATTTCAATCGTTGTCTTTGATATATGATTTGCATACATGTCATACTGCATACACGAATTATTATGACTGATGATCATGGCATGGACATAGGTATGATGAGAGGAGGGGGAAGGTATGATTTTAGACTGTCACCAGTGGTTTTGACCACACTGTGGTTGGCCCCGCTTATTATAATATTGTGACTAAGTCTCAGTGGTTTTGACCACCAGTGGTTTTGACCACATATATATCTATCTTTGTGACTCGTCTCAGTGGTTTGGTACCACCGTGGGTTGGCCCCACATATCGATACGGGATTGTCACCAGTGGTTTTGACCACAATGTGGGTTGGCCCCACACGTATTATTTGTGACTCCGGTCACCAGTGGTTTTGACCACCAGTGGTTTTGACCACACGGGGTAGATTCAGGAGTTTCGGATGAATAGGTTGGATGGGTTGCATGACCTGCATATTTGCATATGAATCTGTGTATGTACTTAACATATTTTGGATGGGGGATTTACACACTGAGTCTCGATGACTCACCCCTTTAGTTAATTTTGCAGGTAATTCCTAGACCGCGGATATGGAGCCGGGGTGGACTCGAGGTGGCCATGCTCAAGATTGCGTTTCTTTCATTTTAAATGGTTACTTGGACTTATTTCATTTTATTTTAAATTTGGGATTCTGTTATGTAATAAGGCCTATGGTTTTATTTGATTTTAGCTTTTAATTTGGTTATTGCTTATTATTGTTAAATGTTTAATTCGGGATTTTCCTAAAATGTTGATAAACCGTTTCTTATGCAAAATTACTTAAACTCGATTTTTCACAACAATTATAAAGAATACGAACTTATTAACGAATACACAGTTTTTAGACATTCCTCTCATGTGACATGCCAGATCCGGTCGTAACGTCTAGGCCGGGTTTGGGGTGTTACAATTTCTTTCGAACCCTAGAACACAGAGTATTTGCTTATTTCAAAACCAAATTTTTTGATGCATCAAAGAAAATATAATATTATTGTAGTAAAATGAAAAATAAATCATAATGCCAATATGCTCAATGGAATAAAAGTGTGGGTGATAATATGAATAAAAATAATGAAGGCAAAAATAATAACAAAAATAAAGCGAATATCAAATTAACAAATAGATAAATAATATATACAATAATTTAAAGATAACAAATAATAATAATAATAATAGTATAGTAATAAAAATAATAATAATAATAATAATAATAATAATAATAAATATATATATAAAATAATGGTCATAATAAAAAAAAAATAATAATACAAATGAATATAATGATAATTATAAGGTTAAAAATAAAATGATAATAATAACAACATAAAAGTACATAAAAGTAATAATTATAATAGTCAAATAATAATGATGTTAATAATAAGAAAAAAGAAATTAATAATGAAATAAAAAAATCACAAAAGAAAATAAAAAGATAAAATTGAACTTAAAATAAAAATTTGGGGGAAAATTTTGAAGAAAATAAAAGGAAAGGGGCCTTTTCGAACGCGCGCACAACTATAGAGGACCAAGTGAGGAAATATCCCTTTTATCCAAAACGGCGCCGCTTATTATAGGACTAAAATAGAAAAGAAATAGAATTATGGGGCCAAATTAAAATTAAAAAAAGATTTATTTGTAATAAGCTTAAAAAGCGAAGGGACTGCGCACATAAATAGCCCACTCAAGGCAAAACACGCGGATCTTGAGGAAGTGGGTCAGGTCTCGGGCCGGCTTCATCAAACGACGTCATTTTGGCCTTGGGGATGGGCTCCAAAACTGTAAGAGTATGCCCAAAGATCAATCATGAGATGGTTGTAATAACATACTTAATTTACCATGTTTATTAATATAAAGCGTTGTCATTATTATTTCAGTTTTTCTTTCTGTATGTATAGATAAACTGTTTTATAATAATGTCCTGAGAATAATATGATTATTCTTAAAAGATCCTTAGTCGAGTATTATTGTTGACTAGGACAATAATAATGCATTAAGACTAACATGTAGTTGATTGATGATAAAGAGTTGTCATTGATATGGAGTGTCAAAATCAATGCATGAATATGTGTGTTAGAGAACAACATATTGGATTGGCCCGCTATGAGTATGTTTCTTGGATTATTATGTAATTGTCACAACATTACTCATAGTGATTAATATGTATATGATCCTCAGACTTGAGATCATTATTATCCCAGCATCGTGAGTTGTATATTTTGATACAGTCAAACGTACACCGTAACAGGTTGTTCTATAAAGGCTGATGTTGGATATACCACAATCTATGTAGAGGGATATGGTTGATCAATAAAGGATAAGTCCCTCCTACATAATAGGAGTAATATCTTAGGCCACTTGATTGAGTGAGACTAGAAATGCATGGCCATGCTCAAATAAGTTGATATGAGATGTCATACTAATTTGTATATCATAGTCTACTCAAGATATCAAGAAACATGGGATGGATTATGCAAGTGTGACTATCCCATGACTTGTATCCGTTCCGGAGATAAAGGACTTAAGGATTAATGCATGAAAGGTTAATCACGAAAGGTTATGTCGAATCATGACTTCTTGTAACTTAGGTAGCAATGATGCATTGCTAGATGCCACTCATTGTCTGTGACAATAGAATCGTTCTAGTATTACTGCTAACGTTGCAAGAACCTACAGGGTCACACCCTATGGTTGAAATGAACGGAATAAAATATAGTTGGTATTGTGCTTGGTTGTCACATAAATTAAATTAATTAAAGAATTAATTTAATTGGGCAATCAAATATTGAACATATTATATGTACAAGGATGTTGTACACATAATGATAACATAATTTTATTAATATATGAATTTGATTCATATATAAATTTAAATAAATATAGTTTACCGGAATCCTTATTATAATTAATGTAATTGTAATTTTCAGATATAATTAATGTAATTATAATTTTCGGTTAAAAACTTTATTGTATTTATTTAATCTTGTAATACATTCAAGACATACCAATTATAAAAGGCCCAATTAAGAGGATACCTATTATAAAAGGCCCAATGAGAAAGGCACCCATTATAAAAGGTATTAAAAGGAGACAAAACTAAATATGAAAACCCTAAGTGATTGCTTGTTAGGTCTAGCAGCCGTCAAGCAAATAAGCCTCCAAAACAGTTTTGGAGATTTCTTCCGTTCATAGTCAAACCGGGTGGATTACGTAGAGGTCGACATCGGAAAAGGTTGAGGCTTGATTCGACAGTAGATCAAAACTCTTGTTGCCAAGGCGTCGCTGTCTACTCAGATTGAAGTTTTGGTAATTTCGAAACCTTTATTTCACCCCGATTCGTTCCTCACACATGGATCCAAGATTTGGATCGCCGGATCTAATTTTATTCTGCTGCGCCATGGGGTACCGGCGTTCCAACAGTGGTATCAGAGCCACTTGTGTGATACGAACTCGGGTTTAAATACTTGGGTGATGCAATTGTATGAGATACATGTTTTGATCTTATTATATTTCGATTGTTTAAATCGTTTAAGCATAATCTGATAATTGTTCCTTTCGGTAATTGATTAAATGTTAATCATGGTGTTGTGGCCTATTCGATTTTATGTTATTACTGTTAACTATTAACAAATCTGTAGCGGCGGTGGTATTTATAGTTTCCAGTAAGTGTTAACTGGCTAGTGGAACAAGGGTTGTTCCGATATGAAACCTCAAGGATTAAAATCCTAAAAACACGATTCTGTTGATAAAAATTTATCAAATCGTGAGGCTTCATTTGACTGGGGTATGCGATTCGCGCCGCGGGGGCTCCGCCCCCGCACCCCTCCAGGATAGGGATCTGAGGATGGCTCCGGCCGCAGGCCTTCGACCCGCTTCCTCCGACATCCTCAGACCCCCACAAAAAAATTTGTTAATAAAAGAAATTTATAAACTTGATGGGCCACAAAAGGTTGAAAGGATATTTTATAATTCACCTTAGCAAAAAAAAAGCATTGAATTATGTATGCTATTTTTGACATGCACGGTGTTTGAAATGCATAGTTATAGCCCAATGACCCATTCGATAAAAGGTTGTATTTTTTTTTTAAAAATACGGCCTGCGTGTCGTGCCTTGCTACTATTCTCTTGTATTTCTCTTCTCATCTTATTCCCTCGTATGTAAAACGAGTTTCTGCATATTGTAATTTGCAAGAGTTGCTGTGGGCCAAACAAGAAGGAAGGTGGGACAATGATTGTGAATGATAGCTTGTGAAAGGGCTTACACCTTTAGGTTTCCTTTTGGTTTTCCCATTGGCTTGGGTTGAACCACTTTAGTTTATGGGCTATAACTATTGCATTTATTTATTGCTTTATTTATTCATGTATGAGATGCTATGGATGATAATAAACCTTCTTGATAATAAACTCTATTAATTGATGAGATCGATTAGAAGACTAAATGGGCTAAAGTAGACCATAATTGGTGAGATGCAACAACCTTAATAAAATCCCTCTATTAAAATATTAAGTCAACATGGCCTTCCAATTTTGCCCTCGTTAAGGCCTCGATCAATACTATGTAGGTTCTGCCAAAGCGAAGTACTAGTATTTATCTTGGTTAAACGCGAAGAATAAACAAGTGATATTCGCTGATTAAAAATTGGTTAATGACTTAACTAGGTTACTCTAATAGGATTAGAAACCTAGAGGCAAGTAAATTGGATAAATCATAAGATGATTAGAACAAGAGTTGTTCACCAAATATTAGGAGTTACATATGATGTAATTAGCAAATGTTGCTTACCTAAATAACCATAATCTTAAGAGTAAAGCCAAAGCTGACTTAAGAGGTGGTGAAATATGGATCCTTAACCTACTAGAAATACTTTTGAGAAAGTTTTTCCGAAATTAATATACGAGGGTTATTAATTTTGAAATAAAATAGTGGGAATATCATTTAATAAAGTCTTTTTAATGATTGATATAAAATTGGTAAATTTACTCACATGCATATTTAATTGTTGTAGATATATTATGGCTGCAAACACTAGCACACTCTCATTGCGATCGGTCCTTGAGAAGGACAAATTGAATGGTTTGAATTTTCTTGATTGGTTCCGTAACTTGAGGATTGTCCTTAAACAAGAACGGAAATTATATGTCCACTTCCTAATGAACCACCCGCTAATGCCTCGAGGACTGATAGAGATGCTTACAAGAAGTATCTCGATGACATGATAGATGTTGGATGTCTTATGCTTGCCACTATGAATCCTGAACTTCAGAAGCAACATGAGGACATGGTTGCTTATGATATGATCGAGCACCTGAAAGAACTTTATCAGGGACAAGCACGGCAAGAGAGGTTTGATATCTCTAAGGCCTTATTCCAATGTAAGTTGGCTGAAGGAAGCCCAGTAGGACCTCATGTCCTTAAGATGATTGGCTATATTGAAAGCCTGTCTAAGCTTGGGTTTCCATTGAGCCAAGAGTTGGCCACTGATGTTATTTTACAATCGTTGCCGGATAGCTACAGCCAGTTTGTCCTCAATTTCAATATGAATGAAATTGACAAGACTCTACCACAATTGCTCAGTATGTTACGAACTGCTGAAGGCAACTTGAAAAAGGTTGGACCCAAGCCCATACTGATGGTCCGTAATAACAAGGGCAAGGGAAAGGCCAAAGTTCAAACAAAGCCCAAGGGCAAAGGTAAGCCCAAATTTGGAAAAGGAAAGGCTGCACTGAAACCTAAAGGTGGGGTGTCTAAGGACGGAAACTGTTTTCATTGTGGTGTGACTGGACATTGGAAACGGAACTGCCCTGCCTATCTTGAAGAAGTCAAGAAGGCTAAAGCAAGCGGAATGTCTGCTTCAGGTATTTATGTTATTGATATTAATTTATCAACTACTACTTCTTGGGTATTAGATACTGGTTGTGGTTCTCATATTTGTACTTCTGTACAGGGACTACAAAGGAGTAGGACTTTGGCTAGAGGAGATGTGGATCTACGAGTTGGAAATGGAGCAAAAGTTGCTGCATTAGCTGTGGGAACATATACTTTATCTTTGCCTAGTGGACTTGATTTATGTTTAGAGGATTGTTATTTTGTGCCCAGTTTGACTAAAAACATTATTTCAATTTCTTGTTTAGACAAATTTGGTTTTGAGATAATTATTAAGAATAATTGTTGTTCATTTTATCTCAATAATGTTTTCTATGGTTCGGCGCAATTGATTAATGGCCTCTATATTTTAGATCAAACGAATCCCATTTACAACATAAATACTAAAAGACCTAAAATAAATGACTCAAATCAAACTTATCTTTGGCATTGTCGTTTGGGCCACATAAGTGAGAAACGCATATCCAAACTCCATAGAGATGGTCTCTTGAATTCATTTGTTTTTGAACAATTTGAAGTATGTGAATCTTGCTTATTGGGAAAAATGACTAGATCTCCTTTTTCTGGAAAAGGTGAACGAGCTAGTGATTTATTGGGCCTAATACATTCTGATGTATGTGGACCAATAAATACACAGGCCAGAGGTGGATTTCACTACTTCATTACTTTCACTGATGATTTCAGTAGATATGGGTATGTTTATCTCATGCGCCATAAGTCTGAGTCCCTTGAAAAGTTCAAGGAATTTAAAAATGAAGTACAAAATCAACTAGGCAAAACTATCAAGTCACTTTGATCTGATCGAGGTGGAGAGTATTTGAGCCTAGAGTTTGATGATCTTTTGAAAGAATGTGGGATTGTCTCACAACTTACTCCTCCTGGGACTCCTCAATGGAATGGAGTATCTGAGAGAAGAAATCGAACATTGTTAGACATGGTTCGATCCATGATGAGTTATGCTGATCTACCGACTTCCTTTTTGGGACATGCACTTGAGACTGCTGCCTTCACACTAAATCGTGTTCCATCTAAATCGGTTCAAAAGACGCCATATGAGATGTGGACTGGGAAACGTCCTAGTATGTCCTTTATGAAAATTTGGGGTTGTGAAGCTTATGTTAAACGTCAGACGTCTACTAAGCTTGAACCCAAATCTGAAAGGTGTATTTTTGTGGGGTATCCAAAAGAAACCAAAGGATATTATTTTTTTAATCCCACTGAGAACAAAATTTTTGTTGCTCGGACTGGTGTCTTCCTAGAGAAAGAATTTACTTCTAGAAAAGGAAGTGGGAGAAAGATTGAACTTGAAGAAATTCAAGAATCACAAGATACCACTAAACCAGAGATTGAACAAAACCAAATTCCACAAGAAATTGAGGAACAAACAACTGCTATAGAAACACAACCACCGCGCAGATCTTTAAGAGAACGCCGTGCACCTGAGAGATATGGATTTCTCATTACAATGCATGGTGACGTTCTTCTTATAGATTAAGATGAGCCTAGGACTTATCAAGAAGCGGTGACGAGCCCAGACTCTGAGAAATGGCTTGAGGCCATGAGATCTGAGATGGATTCCATGTATGAAAACCAAGTATGGACTTTGATTGACCCACCCGAAGGGGTTAAACCTATAGGGTGCAAATGGGTTTTCAAAAAGAAAATAGACATGGATGGTAATGGACAAACATACAAAGGACGATTAGTCGCTAAAGGTTTTCGCCAAATTCATGGTGTTGACTATGATGAAACCTTTTCTCCTGTAGCTATGTTTAAATCCATTAGGATCTTGCTCGCCATAGCTGCATTTCATGATTATGAAATCTGGCAGATGGACGTCAAAACAGCTTTCCTTAACGGGAAACTTGAAGAGGATGTGTATATGACACAACCTGAAGGTTTTGTAAATCCAAAGGATGCTAGAAAGATATGTAAGCTACAAAGATCCATTTATGGATTAAAGCAAGCTTCTCGAAGTTGGAATATTCGTTTTAACGATGCAATCAAAGAGTTTGGTTTTATCAAAATGAAGATGAACCATGTGTTTACAAGAAAGTTAGTGGGAGCACTATCACATTCTTGGTACTATATGTGGATGACATACTTATCATGGGAAATGACATACCTACCTTGCAGTCTATTAAGACTTGGTTAAGAAGTTGTTTTTCTATGAAGGACTTGGGCGAAGCCACTTATATCTTAGGAGTCAAGATCTATAGAGATAGATCAAGACGACTACTAGGTCTAAGCCAAAGTACATACATAGATAAAGTACTGAAAAGGTTCAGTATGGAAGAATCTAAAAGAGGATTCCTACCTATGAGACATGGTATTTCACTCTCGAAGGAAATGTGTCCTTCAACTCCACAAGAGAGAGAACGTATGAGTAAAATTCCATATGCTTCCGCTATTGGATCTATCATGTATGCTATGTTATGTACCCGTCCAGATGTCTCGTATGCCTTAAGTATGACGAGCAGGTATCAAGTAGATCCCGGTGAAGGTCACTGGACCACAGTCAAGAGTATCCTTAAGTACTTAAGAAGAACTAAGGATACGTTCCTATTATATGGAGGTGAGGAAGAGTTAAGTGTAAAAGGTTACACTGATGCCAGCTTCCAAACCGACAAGGATGATTCTCGATCGCAATCAGGTTTTGTGTTTTGCCTTAATGGTGGTGCTGTGAGCTGGAAGAGTTCAAAGCAAAGTACAGTAGTCGATTCTACAACAGAGGCCGAGTATATTGCAGCCAGTGAGGCAGCAAAAGAAGCAGATTGGATCAAGAAGTTCATTACTGGACTAGGGGTTGTGCCTAGCATATCAGATGCTATAGAACTCCGATGTGATAACAATGGAGCTATTGCACAAGCTAAAGAACCCAGATCTCACCAGCGATCCAAACATATACTTAGACGCTACCATCTTATTCGAGAGATTATCGATCGAGGGATGTAGAGATATGCAGAGTACCTTCAGATGATAACATCGCTGATCCCCTGACCAAGCCTCTGACACAGCAGAAGCATGATCGTCACACTAAGTCACTTGGTATTAGATATATGAGTGATTGGTCTTAGTGCTAGTGGGAGATTGTAAGAGTATGCCCAAAGATCAATCATGAGATGGTTGTAATAACATACTTAATTTACCATGTTTATTAATATAAAGCGTTGTCATTATTATTTCAGTTTTTCTTTCTGTGTGTATAGATAAACTATTTTATAATAATGTCCTGAGAATAATATGATTATTCTTAAAATATCCTTAGTCGAGTATTATTGTTGACTAGGACAATAATAATGCATTAAGACTAATATGTAGTTGATTGATGATAAAGAGTTGTAATTGATATGGAGTGTCAAAATCAATACATGAATATGTGTGTTAGAGAACAACATATTGGATTGACCCGCTATGAGTATGTTTCTTGGATTATTATGTAATTGTCACAACATTACTCATAGTGATTAATATGTATATGATCCTCAGACTTGAGATCATTATTATCCCAGCATCGTGAGTTGTATATTTTGATACAGTCAAACGTACACTGTAACAGGTTGTTCTATAAAGGCTGATGTTGGATATACCACAATCTATGTAGAGGGATATGGTTGATCAATAAAGGATAAGTCCCTCCTACATAATAGGAGTAATATCTTAGGCCACTTGATTGAGTGAGACTAGAAATGCATGGCCATGCTCAAATAAGTTGATATGAGATGTCATACTAATTTGTATATCATAGTCTACTCAAGATATCAAGAAACATGGGATGGATTATGCAAGTGTGACTATCCCATGACTTGTATCCGTTCCAGAGATAAAGGACTTAAGGATTAATGCATGAAAGGTTAATCACGAAAGGTTATGTCGAATCATGACTTCTTGTAACTTAGGTAGCAATGATGCATTGCTAGATGCCACTCATTGTCTGTGACAATAGAATCGTTCTAGTATTACTGCTAACGTTGCAAGAACCTACAGGGTCACACCCTATGGTTGAAATGAACGGAATAAAATATAGTTGGTATTGTGCTTGGTTGTCACATAAATTAAATTAATTAAAGAATTAATTTAATTGGGCAATCAAATATTGAACATATTATATGTACAAGGATGTTGTACACATAATGATAACATAATTTTATTAATATATGAATTTGATTCATATATAAATTTAAATAAATATAGTTTACCGGAATCCTTATTATAATTAATGTAATTGTAATTTTCAGATATAATTAATGTAATTATAATTTTCGGTTAAAAACTTTATTGTATTTATTTAATCTTGTAATACATTCAAGACATACCAATTATAAAAGGCCCAATTAAGAGGATACTTATTATAAAAGGCCCAATGAGAAAGGCACCCATTATAAAAGGTATTAAAAGGAGACAAAACTAAATATGAAAACCCTAAGTGATTGCTTGTTAGGTCTAGCAGCCGTCAAGCAAATAAGCCTCCAAAACAGTTTTGGAGATTTCTTCCGTTCATAGTCAAACCGGGTGGATTATGTAGAGGCCGACATCAGAAAAGGTTGAGGCTTGATTCGACAGTAGATCAAAACTCTTGTTGCCAAGGCGTCGCTGTCTACTCAGATTGAAGTTTTGGTAATTTTGAAACCTTTATTTCACCCCGATTCGTTCCTCACACATGGATCCATGATTTGGATCGCCGGATCTAATTTTATTCTGCTGCGCCATGGGGTACTGGCGTTCCAACAAAAACGGTGTTGTTTAACAGGTATTTAAATACCACTTTTTGCCCCAAAAAATTCATTTCAAACACTCCCTCAAAAAAAAAATCAAAGCAGAAGCCTTGAAGGCTATCTCCCACACGGCCGGAGGCCAGAATCTGGCCCAGGGTTCCGGCGATGGACCACCGCACGCGCCGCCTCCGACGGCAGTCGGATGGCCAAAAACCTCTTTTTTCAACGGCGATCCAAATGGTAAACTTCTTTTCTTTATTTTTTTTAAAAAAATAATAAAAGAGTTGCAAGAATGAAATAAAAAAACTGAACAATATATATAAAAAATAACCTTTGCTTGTGGTTTTTTTATTGTATTTTTTGTATTCTCTCTATATTTGTGTATATGTCGTGTTCTTTACAGATGGTTTTGGGGTTTTTATAACCCAAAAATTAAAAAGGAAATACATATTTTGTCAGATTTGCTGCTTTTTCTTTCCTTTTTGCAGGTGAGGAGCAGAGATCACGACGGTGACTGGGCGCAGATTGCGGCACGAGGAGAGGCTAGTGGCTGCGGCGCCTAGGGTTTTAGAAAACCCTAGGCTTCTGATTTTGCTTAAGATTTGGGCCCTTATGGGCCTTGTGAATTTTTGGCTCGAGTGTAATGGGGTATTGGGTTTGGGTAGTTTATTGGTTTGGGTATGTTCGGGCTATGGGTATTGGGCTTGTTTTGGTGTTGTAACTGGACTATTTAAAAAACATTGTTTTTTATTCATTTTTATTATTTATTTATTTATTGGTTTGTTTTACGGGCCCAGGCAAAATTGGGTTCTTACAATATGAATGATGTAAATGAAATGCAATTGATGAGTTCGATTGAACAACACTGAACGAGATTGATATGTACAGTTTGAAATGTTTGTGACTCGATTATTTGACATATTCACCTTGTTATTGTGAAATGTGGTAATAAGAAATTATATTTATGTAGCTAATTTGATATGTTAATTGTGTATTGAGGCGAGTTTACTGTTTTAAACTTAAGAATTTACTAAGCATACAGAATGCTTGCTCTGTTTTGATTTTTTGTTTCTGTAGTGGTCATTTTGGGAAACACATCAATTGGATCTCCTTGGAGCTCAAACTATCTGACTTCTGACTCGGTAGATTTTTAACGTACTGGACTTGACGATGTGGCATGCATATAAGGGATATATTGTATTTATGGTCAATTTGAAAGTTTACAAGTTGAACCACATTTGATGCCTAGTTTTGAAACTTGCAAATATTGCTTATAAGTGTGTATAAATGGGTAATGATAAATGTGGCTTGTTTGTGCTAATGTGATGAAAATGGCATTAGGGATTTGGTATGAAAGCATGATTGCAATGTTGTAGGTTAAGCTTGAATGGTATAAGTAGTTGAATGGCTTGTAATGATTCATGTTACCTTGATTTATATTGGTGACAATGTGGCATATTAGTTAGATGTTTAGGAGAATGTTATATGTTATGTTTCGGCTTGGTTTTGAGATGATTTTTGTAGGTTTTAAGTTTACAGAATGCATGCTTTAAGGTTTTGGAATGGTTGGTTTGAACAAGTATCAAAAGTGACCTATTTTGCACCACCCGACCGTGTGACAAACACGACCTGGTGGCACGACCATGTGCTTTTTGGTAAAAAAGGAGACTTTAGGGCCACACGATTTTCGATTGTTATACTGCTTGGGCACACGGCCTTGTGCCTCATGCTTTATAAAAATGTTTTTATCTTTTGAAAATGTTGTAGTTTGATCCTTGTTTGTTTTCGAGTCATCTTTAGAGCTTACGTAATCTCTTAGAAGACTTGAGAAATGTTTTGCATTATATTAAATGATTGATTTGATCAAGGTTTTTGAATTTTGACTGTTAATTGCCCGTAACTATTTTGTTTTGTACTGTAGCATTCTGTAACTTGACCACGATGATAAGGACGGGCAAGGGTGTTACAATGGAGGTTTCAAAAACGCAAGCCACCAAACTTTTTTGGCATATAGAATTTATCCCAAGATACCTAATAAAGATTCCGACAATCACTGCCATTCGACCTCACCAAAAAGAATTCATTATTTTTTGTAACACCCTGAATTTTGGGGGTAAAAGTTTTAAAGTACGTGTTTAGGGTCAGTGTGTAGCTCGACCAATTTTGCGTGTTTCCACGTTTTAGTGTCAAAATGGGTCTGGTGGTTGGTTGTGTGTTAGTGTACCTTTGGATTCTAGGTTTGAATCCTCATGAGCGTTTTGAAGAGTTGTTTTATTTTTGTTTTAAAAGTTAAAATATTTATTTTTATTTTTATTTTTATTTATTTATTTTTACATTTTTTTTTTATTTGAGAAAAATGATAGAGGTTTTCACGTTCTTTTCTCCTTGGCACATTTCTCGTTTTCTTTCTCTTTCAATTTTTGGATTTCTCAAGTTTAGGTTTTTTATCTTAAATCTTGGTTTAGGGGTCTTCATTTTGGGCATTCAAAATCGCGTACTCAGGTGTGTGTTCAAAACCCTCCTGTTCCTTTAACATTTTGCTGCTTGGGTTCTATGATTTTCGACAAATTTTGTGTGTTTCAGCAAATTGTTTGATAGAGGTGTTATTTGGGGTTGAAATGGTGTTGAATCATAGAACAATCTACAATTTTTGGTATATTTTTAAGTTTAGGCAACTGGGGGAAATGGTTTGGTGGTGAATTGCGTCGGTTACAGCCAATTTTGGTGCGGTTTCGTGACCACATGGGCGTGTGCCTCACATGGATGGTTCACATGGCCGTGTGCATTTGGGAATTAGGATTTTTGGCCAAATTTTGGTGTCACATGGTTGTGTGGATAATTTTGGGGATTTTAGTCGATTTTTCACACAGGCGTGTGTTCTAGATACACGGTCGTCTCTTTTGGGCACACAAGCATGTGAGACTTTCACACAACTGTGTCTGTCCTGCACCTTATTTTAGCACAAATGGATAGGGAGTTACACAGGCTGTCCACATGGCCATATTCTTGGGTCACATGGGCGTGTGTCATAGTCACACGGCTGTATGCCTCATCTCACATGGGCGTGTGCTTCTTCACATGGGTGTGTGCCTCCTTCACTCAAGCATCAGACTCCTTCACATGGGCGTGTTGACCTCCACACAGCCTAGGCTTTTCCATACGATCAGGGCACACGGCCGTGTGGCCTTATTTCGCCAATTTTTGTACTGCGTTAGTTTTTTATCCAATTGTGTTTTGTGTGTTTCGAACCTTGGCTAGGTCTTAGTAAGGGTGGTCAGAACTCTGTTTCGACTTGGACTTGTGTGTTATTCGCAATCATAGCTCTAGTTAAACGATTTGTTTAAGTGTTAATGGATGTTATGTCATAAGTGATTCTGAATCTGGGCAACTGAATGTGTGCATTTCTGGTTCTGTATTTTGTTTTTGTATGACTGTTTTTTAAATGGTGTGTATTTTGCATTTGCATCACTCTTTTTGGGTTTGGTTGCAGAGAGAAGGGAGTCTGATCTATTCTGAGCAGTCCTAACTGTGACTTATTATTAGTGTGGTTTACCGTATTGTACTTTGCATATGTCAGCTCAGCTACATATTATCATTTGAGTGGCTTGGTCCACATACGTGGTGTCATAGGTTGGATGGGCCTTTCAAGATCTTATGTGGTGTGCAGGGTGGTCAGAGAGGTGTTTGGCTGAATGGGTGATTTTTTATTACTTGTTGCATTCATACGCATCTGATTAAAATCTGAGTATATATATATATATATATATATGTGTGTGTGTGTGTGTTGACTATGTGAGTACTAAGGTATCGATGATGTGGTAACATTGAGATGACTGTTATGTTGATTTATTTTGGCTCATCAGTTGAGTTTCCATTTAGGATACTGTTTTCTGGAATATTAGTCGTGTCGCTCTGTTTTCCACCTTTTAGTATATCTTCGGACTCACACTAAGCTCGTGTAGCTTACCCCCTTAGTTTTTCCTTCTCAAGTACTCGCGTTTTCTGTAGCTGGACTTGGCATACCAGATGTATCGAACAGTCACGGTTAAAAACAAGTTACTAAGTCTTCTTTTTCAGTTCCTATTTTGATAAACTGTTTTGAACTATAAGATTTTATAAGAACTGTGTTCCTATTTTGATAAACTGTTTTGAACTGTAAGATTTTATAAAAACGGTTGTTTAAGTTAAATTTTGAATTTTCATAAACTTTAATCTTGGACTATTTTTGTAAATACTATTTTGGACTAAATTTTGGGAACTGTATAATTGTATTTCTGAATGTTTTTAATGCAACCCAAATTTTCTATTTTAAATCCTAAACGGTTTAGTTCGATTTTGGAAAACTATGTTCGTATGAGATTTTTAACAATTCTTATTGTAAATTTCTTTTAGATCACTTCGGTGATCAATGTAACCTCCAGGATTCGATCTAGACTTACATTTTTTGCAGCACGTCACAAATGTTTAATAGCTGAAGAAAAACATTCATGTTATAAATCAACAAAGCCTGAGCTAATGTCTTCAAAACCATTTCCTTACCTGCTCTCACCAAGATCATATTCTTCCAGCTCAGAATACGTTTGCTCAGTCGATCTCAAAGAAAAGCAAAAATAGCTTTTTTATTTCCCTAATTAAGGATGGCAACCAGAGATACTGGCCGTGGTCCAAAGGGTATCAACACCCAACAATGAGCATATACTAATACAGACTTGCTCCGTAGTGTTAGAATTGAACATGATAATCGACTTCTGAAAATTAACTAAGCTAAAATGTTCCTAACAAAACCCCATTTCAAATTAATCAGTCAAAAGAATTAAAAACTATAATTAGTGAAAAACAAGTGTGAGGCACTCAAACTACCCCCAACACACTACCATGCTGTAAATATCCCCTTGACATTTAACCCCGACATAGTAGATACCTTAACCCTTCCATAAAAAAAATGAAAAGGTATAAGAGAGAGAGTGTCCCCTTACCGCACTCCATACTTCAGCTTAATAGGCCCCATCTTGGTACTGTAACAACCTGTTTTTCAATGGTGTCAGAAATAGTAGTTTCGGTACCACAATTCTGATGTGAGGTT
Source organism: Gossypium australe (assembly GCA_005393395.2). Lineage (NCBI taxonomy): Eukaryota > Viridiplantae > Streptophyta > Magnoliopsida > Malvales > Malvaceae > Gossypium > Gossypium australe. The sequence goes on from CM016618.1 coordinate 77,733,230, forward strand.
CCGTAAAAATTAATTATTTAATATTTATGATTCAAATAAATTATCATATTGAATTTTTTGTAAACCGATAGTTAAGCATGTGGTTTGTCTCTAAAATCAAGTTGAAACCTCATTTCTGTAAACCGAGCCCGTAAATATTTTTAATAAATATTTATGGAGTTACCATATAGTTATATTAAATTTCGGTCCAATAATTTTATCATTTGATTAGTTAATTAAAGAAAAAGGACTAAACCGTAAAGCTGCAAAAGTCAATCGCTATTAATGTTTGAATGTCAAATTGTATTTATAAGTTAGTGGAAGGGATTTAAAAGGAAATTTATCCATAATTTAGATAGTGGCCGATTTTTGGATGTGAATTAAGTTTGTTTTGCTAATTATTAAATTATTAAAATGATTAGTTTTAATTATAATAAAACAAAAAGAAGAAAACTCATCTCTTTCATTCTTTTCATTTTTCCAAAGCCGAACCATCATTAGAGGACCTTGAAGCCTCGGCTTTAATTTTTTCGTGCATGTAAGTGACTTTCCTATCCGTTTCTCGTACTTTTTATGTTTTTAAGATCGTTGCAAGTAGATTTGGTTAATCCATATCTCCGTTTTCAAAACAATTAAAAAGTTTGAATTTTTCCATTAATGATTTTTAGTTGCTTTTGATGTTAAATGAAATGTTTATGATCTTGATTGTTGTTTAGGATTATTTTATTGAAACACCCCAAACCCGGCCCATGCGTTTCGACCGGATCTGGCATGTCACGGCTTGTACTTTGAAAACCTTTGCTTTGATGATTTTTGAAATTTGTGAGTTAATTAGACAATATTTAAGTAAATAAGCGGCATTTTAAAAATAAAACCTTGTATTAAATATTATCAAGTATAAATAAACCTTATCATAAAATTCATAAGTTACTTAACATTGAAAACGACTTAGTTGAATGAAAGCTAGGGGCCTTATTACATAGGTATTCTCGAAATAACATTGAAATAAATTAACCTAAAGAAATCTCAAAGAAAATAACTTGTAGAAATAGAACTTTGATGGCCCCTCGAGTCCATCTCGGCTCCCATGTCCACGATCTACTGTTCATCTGGAAGAGTAGAGAAAAGGAAAGCGTGAGTCACAAAGACTCAGTGTATAAATCTCAAAACACACATCGACCTGAGCCCACAAACACATTATGGGCCTTGGCCTATACAGGAAGGCATCAATCATAATCACATAATAAACAATAAAGAATGAATAACCCAACCCATCCTAGGTTTCCATCCTCTACACACCAACCCGTACCAACCATCACACCTTGGGGATTTTTACAATCAACCCTCCATCCGCTACATACCAAAACGACAGCCGTACTGCCTATTCCTATTAAGTAGGAATCATTAAACGTGGCATAGCCACCGATCACAATGTGACCTAGCATTTATATTTGTGGGTTTTCTACCACCGATCACTGCGTGACCTATCATGCACTTCCCCTTCATCATATCAATATCCCATCCCATGCATACACATATAAAGAAAACATCATGCAGTCATATATATATTTTCGATACACATAGGGAGTTCTATGTTTACGTACCTGGCATCCTTGCCTAACCCTTTTAGGGTTCCATTCGACTGTCTATACAGCCTTATTCCGGCTTTTAGCCCATAACATACATAAATAGATTTACATACAGGTTTATTAGTAGTGTGTTAGAGATCTACACACCTGATTAATGTTGATACCCTTGCTAAATCGATCTACAACTTTGTTCAAAAAGCCAGAAGGATGTGAAACTAGGGCCTCTCCTATATTCGGCCATGGTTAGTGTTCTACCCAACTTTATGTATTTGAATAAACAATTCTTCTTACTTAAAATCCCAAAATTGAAGACTAATGATTTTTGGCTTTTAGATCTAGTCGACCAAGCTTTCTTCAAATCCCGAAAACCATTAAACTATTAGCTTTCGGCTTTTGCTTTTCAGAAACCGGGAATAGATTATGAGAATTAAACAAAAATCAACCCTTACCTTAGCTTAGGAGATTCGGCTAGCACTAAGGAGAGAATTCGGCAATGCCAATGGAAGATTTAAATGCCGGAGGTATAAAACAATTCCTCAAATATGATGAATAAAAGAAAAAGCGATGGATGCTTCGACTTTTTAGAGAAATCGGCATAAGGGAAAAGAAAGTGGGGAGAAGTTTCAGCTTTTGAAGTAATTGAAGAAGAAATTTGGAGAAAGAAATTGGAGAGGGAGAGGCTAAAGAATTCGGCACAAAGAATAGAGAAAACTAGGGTTTTTAAATGTCAGAATCATGGAGCTAGCCCCCCTATTTATAGATTTTTGACACCTATTGCTAAATACCAAAAACGCCCTTAAAAGTTAAGCTAAAAGAGAGGAGAATTTCGGCACCTTCTTTGCCATGCAGTAGCCAAATTTTACACTCCTCTAGGTGGTGGATTTTCGGCCAACTCCTCCCTTGGAGATAAGCTCCTAACTTTTCTCCTTTTTATCTATGATATTATCACTTAAAAATCCACATAATTTTCCTATTTTATAGCCTTGTAGCCGTCCACCCCTACTAACCCTAATGTCAAATTTAACTCACTTAAATTAAAAGATCTGGGCCTCATTAAACTTAAATTTTGGGCCTCTAAGTCCCTAGTGTGTGGCGTCACTTCTAATTCTCTTTTAATGCCACTTAGTGTTGGGCCACAAGCCCATGTTTGGCATTTTAAACATAATTACCACCTTTTTAATTCCTTAATGCCCAAGCTAATAATTTAATTAGGGCCTTAGCCTAATCCTGAGCCCAATTTGGACCCTTTTCACTTAAATTAACCTATTAAAGTTAACCCTACACTAAATGCATAGGCCCATAAATTTAGGATGTTACAGTTCTACCCGCCTTAAAGAAATTTCGTCCTCAAAATTTCCAACTAACTAGTAATCATACTACTTAAGTCTCACTACTATGCTTTCGCTGCGCACTCTAATTCTAAAGCCAAAATAAACACTTAGTATACTATGGTAGGGTACGCACCGGTATTTGCATCTAGAGCGTCCTCGTCCCCTTGGCGATGCACTGCATGGACCAAAGCTGGCCGCCTCACTTCAGCATAACCTGCACCTCCACGTCCATGTCCTGTGCCATTGCCACCATTGACTTGACCACGACCTCTTTGTGGCTGCTGACCTCCTCTGCCAGGCTGAGCATTCCCTCGACCCATGGTCCCTTCACCGTCCCGTTGCTGTGGACAGTTTTTAACTTGGTGGTCCGTAGATCCACACCTAAAATATTTCCCACTGCCTGCCCAACACTCACCGGCATGAAATTTTCCATATCGAGCACACTTTGGTGTCTGGTTAGCAGCAGCAGGTCTCTCATCCCGTCTTGGCCCGTCTGGCCTAGGTCTTTTCTGAGTTTGCTCAGCTGTCTCAGACGATCTAAAATTCCTCTTATTTCCTCCCCTATCTCTATCTCGATTTAATTTTTCAGTCCGCTTTACCTCCTCGGCTATCTTAGCCTTTTCCACTAGGACAACAAATTCCCTTTCCCGCTGTGGGGTTATCAAAACACGCAAGTCATCCCTCAGGCCATCTTCAAACCTAACACAACGTTCATGCTCCGTGGCTACCATCCCACGAGCATATCGGCTAAGACGTAAGAACTCAGCTTCATACGCAGCAACTGACCTACTCCCTTGCACCAGATTCAGAAATGCTCTACGCTGCGCATCCACATAACTTGATCCAATGTACTTATTCTGAAATGCTGTTTTAAAGAAATCCCAGGTGATACGGTCAGCCACAACACCATCCTTTACCGTAAGCCACCATTGATAGGCTTCATCCCTCAGGAGGGATACAACTCCCTTCAACTTTTTCTCCTCTGTGAAATCCAAATCATCCATTATGCGTTCTACCGCCTCCAACCAATACTCAGCTGAACTTGGGGCTACATTAGAAATTCCTCTAAACACTTCTGCCCCATTGGCCCTAAGCCGCTCCGGCACAGATTTCTGGGCTCCTGTGCCCATACCAGCCCAAGCAACCCTCTCTAAAACCCTTAGCATTGCCTGAGATACCGCGTCATCTCCGGCAGTCTGATCCTGAAATTCCTCTTCCGCGGCTGGCATCTCATTTCAAGAACCATGACCAGATCCTACTGGTTCTGACACCGTCATCCTACCCTTACCACGACCACGTGGCGGACATCCTCGACCCCTTGTACTCATTCTATCGATTCGCGTTTATCTGATTAGAAATTTTATGAACTATTAGTTTTCTTCCACTGTTTTAACCACGGATAGTTTTATGAATATTAGCTTTAACAGTAATTCTTTCGCATTCGCATTCACCACACAGTCTCAAGTTCATATCCTCTAAGAAACACATACATCCAATCATGAACTCACGTTCATTACAGAAAAGTGTTGTTGTTGTTGTTGTTGTTTCCACTACCCAGGGGTATTTTCGTAATTTTATCCTACAGGGGTATTTTCGTAATTTTCCAAAATAAGGTTCATTGGTAATTTTGTCAAATAAGGGTATTTTGGTAATTTTGAAAATCGAAGGTATTTTGGTAATTTTGGAATTCGGGGGTATTTCGGTAATTTTGAAATCCGAGGGCATTTCGATAATTTTGAAATTCGGAGTATTTCGATAATTTTGGAATTCAGGGGCATTTCAGTAATTTTGAAATCTGAGGGTATTTCGATAATTTTGAAATTCGGGGGATTTCAATAATTTTGAAATCTAGGGGTATTTCGGTAATTTTGAAATTCGGGGGCATTTCGGTAATTTTGAAATCTGGGGGTATTTCGGTAATTTTAAAATTCGGGGGTATTTCAAAAATTTTAAAATTCGAGGGTATTTCAGTAATTTTGAAATTCGGGGGTATTTCGGTAATTTTGATACCCGGGGTATTTCGGTAATTTTGAAATTCGGGGGTATTCTGGTAATTTTGAAATCTGGGGGTATTTTGGTAATTTTACCAAATAAGGGTAATTTGGTAATTTTACAGAGCAAGGGTAATTTGGTAGTTTTCTTCGTAGCTGTGAACATTTTCAAATCAAGTATATTTTTTTTTGAAGTGTACAAAACTTAGGGGTTTTTGTTTGCAAAATAGGGTGGTTGGTCCCTTTCGGGTTTTAATTATGGGTTCAGTCCATGAACAAGTCCTTATAGCTAGAGTGAACAGTCACTACGCACCAGGTAAGATTCCAGCGAAGAGGAGGTGAGTCACTAGGACTGCTTAAATACCAAGCTTTCCCTGAATCCACTCCTAGGCATGCGTATGCCTATTGCCACACCCTGTCATGGCTAAAGTGAACAGTCACTATGCACCAGGTAAGATTCCAGCGAAGAGGAGGTGAGTCACTTGGACTGCTTAAATACCAAGCTCTTCCGGATCTACTCCTAGACATGCATATGCCTGTTGCCACACCTTAGTCTTGCGACTCATTTACAGGCTTTGTTTAGTGAAAGTTAAGTCTTATGGAATTGAAAAGTTATTTGTCTAAGCCTAGAGTCCATCAAGTTCTAATCTAGATAGTCTACCTCCCATAAAGCCCACTAAGCCCACATTTATATCACAATCAGGAGTTCAGGATACTTACCTGGGTGGATTGGATGCCGGTAAACTCGAAGGCCATGTCTTCAAACCAAAATCTTTTTTCTTAAATTCAATTTTTTTCCTAAAACACTTCAAGACCCATTTCACAGCCCGAGTTTTGAACTGGGCTCTGATACCAAAATGTAACACCCCAAAACCCGGCCCATGCGTTTCAACCGGATCTGGCATGTCACGGCTTGTACTTTGAAAACCTTTGCTTTGATGATTTTTCAAATTTGTGAGTTAATTAGACAATATTTAAGTAAATAAGCGGCATTTTAAAAATAAAACATTGTATTAAATATTATCAAGTATAAATAAACCTTATCATAAAATTCATAAGTTACTTGACATTGAAAACGACTTAGTTGAATGAAAGCTAGGGGCCTTATTACATAGGTATTCTCGAAATAACATTGAAATAAATTAACCTAAAGAAATCTCAAAGAAAATAACTTGTAGAAATAGAACTTTGATGGCTCCTCGAGTCCGTCTCGGCTCCCATGTCCACGATCTACTGTTCATCTGGAAGAGTAGAGAAAAGGAAAGCATGAGTCACAAAGACTCAGTGTATAAATCTCAAAACACACATCGACCTGAGCCCACAAACACATTATGGGCCCTAGCCCATACAGGAAGGCATCAATCATAATCACATAATAAACAATAAAGAATGAATAACCCAACCCATCCTAGGTTTCCATCCTCTACACACCAACCCGTACCAACCATCACACCTTGGGGATTTTTACAATCAACCCTCCATCCGCTACATACCAAAACGACAGCCGTACTGCCTATTCCTATTAAGTAGGAATCATTAAACGTGGCATAGCCACCGATCACAATGTGACCTAGCATTTATATTTGTGGGTTTTCTACCACCGATCACTGCGTGACCTATCATGCACTTCCCCTTCATCATATCAATATCCCATCCCATGCATACACATATAAAAAAAACATCATGCAGTCATATATATATATTTTCGATACACATAGGGAGTTCTATGTTTACGTACATGGCATCCTTGCCTAACCCTTTTAGGGTTCCATTCGACTGTCTATACAGCCTTATTCCGGCTTTTAGCCCATAACATACATAAATAGATTTACATACAGGTTTATTAGTAGTGTGTTAGAGATCTACACACCTGATTAATGTTGATACCCTTGCTAAACCGATCTACAACTTTGCTCAAAAAGCCAGAAAGATGTGAAACTAGGGCCTCTCCTATATTCGGCCATGGTTAGTGTTCTACCCAACTTTATGTATTTGAATAAACAATTCTTCTTACCTTAAAATCCCAAAATTGAAGACTAATGATTTTTGGCTTTTAGATCTAGTCGACCAAGCTTCCTTCAAATCCCGAAAACCATTAAACTATTAGCTTTCGGCTTTTGCTTTTCAAAAACCGGGAATAGATTATGAGAATTAAACAAAAATCAACCCTTACCTTAGCTTAGGAGATTCGGCTAGCACTAAGGAGAGAATTCGGCAATGCCAATGGAAGATTTAAATGCCGGAGGTATAAAACAATTCCTCAAATATGATGAATAAAAGAAAAGGCGATGGATGCTTCGACTTTTTAGAGAAATCGGCACAAGGGAAAAGAAAGTGAGGAGAAGTTTCAGCTTTTAAAGTAATTGAAGAAGAAATTTGGAGAAAGAAATTGGAGAGGGAGAGGCTAAAGAATTCAGCACAAAGAATAGAGAAAACTAGGGTTTTTAAATGTCAGAATCAAGGAGCTAGCCCCTCTATTTATAGATTTTTGACTGTCGTAACCATTTTTTGACAAAACGGGAATCGAACTTGGGTTTTGAAAATGAATAAAAAACGGGAGTCGCCACCGACCTTTAACTAGGTGTGATCGGATCACCTTTGTTTTAATAAAACATTTATTTTACTAAAACAGTGTTTTTAGGTCTACGATTATTCGAGAAAATAGGTTCGGGAGTCGGTTACGTGCGAGGAAGGATTAGCACCCTCGCAACGCCCAAAATTGGTACCAAATTGATTCATCGATGTCCTAATGTCAAAAAGTTTGAAATGATTTTGAAATCTTGCTCTTTTTATTGTTTTAAACGATTTGATTGAATAACGATATTCCCTTGTTTCGAAGGAATAGAGTTCCACATCCAGCACGATTGGACGCGATAATCTAAGTCCTTGAATCCAAGATCATCTCCGAAATTCTCCAAGTACATATTTTTTGAAATTTTGGAAAGGGCATTTGCTCATTCGGTCATACAAAAGGAAACACATCCAGCACGATTGGGCGCGATCCTTCGAACTTCCAAACGCATAAATATTACCTTATTTGAAAATTGGAACAAAATTTGAAAGGTTATCCACTTGTTCGGTCAAACGAAAAGTCACACCCAGCACGATTGGGCATGAAGTTTTGAATTCCCAAACTCATGAATATTACCTTTATAAAAACTCATTTTTAGGAATTAAAAAAATATAAAAGAATGATAGGAGGTGGATTATCAGATTGTGACGAAACAACGAAAGCGAGAAAATTAGCAAAAACATGATAATGAGAAGATGCGACAATAGAACCAAAGAAGAAAGATAAAAATAATAATGGTAAAAAAAAAATAAAATAAAAATAAAAATATTAGGGATGATAATGGCAATGGTATATATACAATAATAATAGTAGTGTAACAAATGATAATGATAATAATAATGATACTAAATATGCACAATATACTAATGTAATATCCTAATAATAATAAATAAGTTAGTATATACAGATGATAATACAATAATAATAATAGTAAAAATAATAGTAATATAAAAATATAACAATAACAATAACAATATGTAGAATATAATAATAGTAAATACGATACTAATAAAATAGTAGTATAGTAATAATAATAATTATAGTTATAATAATTCAAAATATGTACAAGACGATAATATATGGTACTAATAATAATGACAATAAGTATATACATATTCAGCTAATAATATGACTAATAGTAACTAATAATAATAAATAATAATAGAAACATATACAACATAATAATAATAATATGATAATAATATAATAATAGTGATAATAATAAGATAATATAAAATATATACAATAAGCTAATATAAATATAATAATAACAATAATAGTAATAATAATAATAGTGATAAATAGTAATAATAATAGTAGTAATAGAAAATATACAAATGATAATAATAATATAATGATAATATAATAATATATAATAATAATAGCAATATAGTTACAAAATAAGCTGAGAAGGATTAAATTGGAATCATAGTAAGACTAGGGGGGAAAATGCAATAAATTAAAATAATAAAGAGCGAATGGGGATTAAAATTCAATGCGCGAAACTAAAGGGGCTGCAAACGCAATTTTCCCAAGTTATTAATCTCAACGCTCGGGCCGGGACTAAATCGCAACTACGATAAAATTTCAGGGCGAAACAAAAGAAATTCAATTGTGCAGTCTTAAAAGGACGGAGGGGCTAAAGCGCAATTAGCCCCTCCAAGGGAGAACACGCGGACCCTGGGGGTGGATCCGGGTCAACACGCGGATCCTCCCCTGTTGAAACGGCGTCGTTCGGTTGAAGCTATTTAAGCCCGAAATTTTCCAAAATTTTCATTTTTTGTCTCCTCTCAAAAAAAAATCGATTTGTTTCTTTCTTTCCTCTCTGCAGATACGATTTCCGGCGAGGGGAGGGGCCTCCGTTGATGCCATCGTTCTCCGTTGCTCCGGCCACCGCGCGCGGTGGCCGGAAGAGGTAAAGTCTTCCTTTTTCTTTCCTTTTAATTTATTATATATTTATTTATTTTATATTATATATATATATCTTTCGGAATAAAACTAAAAAAACGAAAAAAATGAAAATATTTCGAAAAATACCTAGAGCGGTTCGTGTTCTAGATCTCCTCTTTTGGATTTCTGTTGCGATGGTATTTGAATCTGTTTTTTTCTTGGTTTCGAATGAAAATGAAGATTACAAAAAAAAAAACCTTCCCACTACAGTTCTCTCTTCGATTCTTTATAGACGAAGAGTCAAAATAAAAAACAATAAAAGCCATAAACGGAAATCACAATACAGTCTGTTTTCCACTTTGATTGCTTTTTTTATTGTAGATCTGTCGTTTATTTGCAGACGCGTGCGGAGTGGGTAGCCGACAGCGTGGTGGCCGACAGTGGCCAATATGGGACGATGGTGCGCGCGTGGGTGTTGCGGCGCCGGTAGAGGGGCTTTGCGGCGCTTGGAGAACCTGAGGGTTCTTAGGGTTTTCTGAAACCCTAAACATTTCGGGCCACTTAGATTGATTGGGCCTCTGCAATTGGGCTCCGGTCTGTTTTGTAAATGGGTTTAATTTGGTCTCAGATTTGGGTTGTAAAAAGACTGTAATCGGGCTTTTAATTTTGGGTTTATGGACTGTAAATGGACATTTGGACTGTTAAGTTTATTTTGTTTATTTAATTTTGGTTTTTTGCAATTGGGCCCGGGTTTATTGGGTTTTGGGCCGGGCAAATTTGGTTATTACAGCTGCCCCTCTTTGCTCATTGTCGTGAAACGACAATAGAGCAAAGATAATAGAAGAACCAATTTGCCCGGTCTTGGCCGGGTATAGATTCTTCCAACATCTTCAAACCCTGTTGCTTTGATCCACTCCACCGCTGCTTTCGCGTGACCTGACCCGTAGCTTCGATTCGTTTTTCCTCAATCTCGTCCATTCTTGAACTTGCTCATCTTCGGGGAAGCTCCGACCTTCATTCTACTCCACTGCTACTTCAGAAGGATATAGTCTGTGGCTTCATTTTGCTTTTGCTCAATCTTCCTTATCCACTGGAACTTCTTCATTCACTTTGCTCAATGCGACTTAATCTTCCATCCCATCATGTGACCTGATGCATCAACTCATCTCTCGCATATGAGTTGATATATTTCGAACAGAAATGAAAAGACACCTCAGGGCGTGATCCGAGGCTCAAACTTATAATCTCAACGTGTGACTCGATGCTCAACTCACTTCTCTCTGATATGAGTTGATATTTGAAAAGAAATTAAAAGACTCCTCAGGGAGTGACCCGAGGCTCAACCCACTCCTCTCTGACACGAGTTGATATTTTGAAAAGAAATTAAAAGGCACCTCAGGGTGTGTCCCGAGGCTCAACCCACTTCTCTCTGACACGAGTTGATATTTTGAAAAGAAATTAAAAGACATCTCAGGGTGTGTCCCAAGGCTCAACCACACTCTCATGAGGTTTTTTTTTTTTTTTTTTTTTTGAAATTTGTCAAACAGAAATTGAAAATACTTCGACCTCTCGTAATATGAACTAATTTTTGCAAGCAGGAATTGAAAGAAAAACGGAAATTAAAGACACCTCAGGGGGTGGCCCGAGGCTCAACTCACTTCTCTCTGATATGAGTTGATATTTTGAAAAGAGATTAAAAGACACCTCAGGGGGGTGACCCGAGGCTCAACTCACTTCTCTCTGATATGAGTTGATATTTTGAAAGGAAATTAAAAGACACCTCAGGGGGGTGACCCGAGGCTCAACTCACTTCTCTCTGATATGAGTTGATATTTTGAACAGAAATTAAAAGACACCTCAGGGTGTGACCCGAGGCTCAACTCACTTCTCTCTGATATGAGTTGATATTTTGAACAGAAATTAAAAGACACCTCAGGGGGTGACCCGAGGCTCAACTCACTTCTCTCTGATATGAGTTGATATTTTGAACAGAAATTAAAAGACACCTCAGGGTGTGACCCGAGGCTCAACTCACTTCTCTCTGATATGAGTTGATATTTTGAACAGAAATTAAAAGACACCTCAGGGTGTGACCCGAGCTCAACTCACTTCTCTCTGATATGAGTTGATATTTTGAACAGAAATTAAAAGACACCTCAGGGTGTGACCCGAGGCTCAACTCACTTCTCTCTGATATGAGTTGATATTTTGAACAGAAATTAAAAGACACCTCAGGGTGTGACCCGAGGCTCAACTCACTTCTCTCTGATATGAGTTGATATTTTTGAAAGGAATCTCAAATATATCGTTTGGTGGGGTTCGAATGTCTTCTTTTCCTCTGATTTGGTGCAACAATTGTCAAGACTTCTTGCTTTACTGGTGTGCCTGTATGTGTCATGCGTGATGATGTCATGATATGCATGTGTTTGTCCTAAATGTCTACATGATATGCCATGTGTCTCGGGCTTGTTTGTCCTGTATCTCTCTCCGTTACGACTTTCACGGTAGCCTGTGTTTCGTGCTTCAACTCTGACTTTCTTCAGGCTTGATACCCGCCCTCGGGTTCTACGAGTAATTCGTGTTTCCCTTTTTTTTTTTTTTCGCCCCATGTTGAACTTTGTCCTTGCTTTGAAGCTCCTACCCAATTCTCCTCCAGTTAATGCTCCATATTCTTTTCGTTTAGAATGTGTAATTTTACTATTCATCTTCAAAATGAAACATAAGAAAAATGCATGAAAACTGCAAAGTAGGCATGGAAGGTGTTCCTCATATTTATTTCAAAAGCAACAAGAAATTGACAAGGAATGACTCGATTAAGAAAGCATTATAAAAGGGAAAACAAGTTTAGTTGTAAAAGGAAAACAAGTTTAGTTGTAACAAGTTTAGATATCCGACGTATGAACTTCTCCATGTTTCTTCGTCCCGAATCTTTTCGAGCAAGATCCTTCGTGTAAAAGATTCTTAAGCTTCAGAGTTCGCTTCAATACTACGATCTCGCTGTTTGACTCTTTGTTCAACCCATTTCTGCCTTATCGGACCAGATTGCTTCCTTAGGATGCCCTTTCGGGTTTTCATCCTAAGCCTTCTTCGTTTTTCAGGATGCCTTTTCGTTTTTTTTTTTTTTTTAGGCATAATATTTCTTCACGGCATCTGAGTTTACCGGATTTGGTAACTCCTTCCCATCCATTTCAGTGAGGATCAAAGCTCCACCTGAGAAGGCTCTCTTGACGACGTATGGTCCTTCCCAATTCGGTGCCCATTTTCCTCGAAAGTCCTTTTGTATAGGGAGAATCTTCCTCAACACGAGTTCTCCTTCGCGAAATTCCCTTGGACGCACCTTCTTGTTATGGGCTGCGATCATTCTCCTTTGGTACATCTGTCCGTGACAAATTGCCTTCAAGAGTTTTTTCTTCAATCAGATTCAGTTGGTCATATCGAGCTTGAACCCATTCAGATTCTTCTAGCTTTGACTCCATTAAGATTCGCAGGGAGGGGATTTCCACCTCAATGGGCAGCACGGCTTCCATTCCATAGACTAGAGAGAAAGGAGTTGCCCCCGTAGAGGTACGCACACACGTGCGATACGCGTATAGAGCGAATGGTAGTTTCTCGTGCCAATCCTTATATGTCTCAGTCATCTTCCCAATGATCTTCTTGATATTCTTGTTAGCGGCTTCTACTGCTCCGTTCTTTGGACGATAGGGTGAGGAATTGTGATGCTTTATTTGAAATTGCTCGCACACTTCCTTCATCATTTTGTTGTTCAGATTCAAAGCATTATCTGAAATAATTCTTTCCGGCAAGCCATATCGGCATATGATCTCCTTTTTTTAAGAATCTGCACACTGCTGTCCTTGTCACATTAGTAAACGAAGTAGCTTCTATCCATTTTGTAAAGTAGTCTATGACCACAAAAATGAATCGGTGTCCATTAAGCTTTCGGGGAGATTGGCCCAATAACATCCATGCCCCACATAGAAAAGGGCCACGGGGAAGTCATGACATGAAGGGGTGGGTGCTGCATGAATTTTATCACCATAAACTTGACATTTGTGACACCTTCGTGCGTAACTAATGCAGTCACTTTCCATTGTCAACCAGTAATAACGGCCTTATGATTTTGCCTGGCCATAGTGAAGCCATTGGCATGCGTTCCACAAACTCCTTCATGGACCTCTTCGAGTATCTTTCTGGCCTCGACAGTATCCACACATCTCAAGAGGACTTGATTTTCCTCTTTTGTACAGGATGTCCCTATCGAGAACGAACCCCGCTGCCAATTTCCTGATTGTTCTTTTGTCGTTCTCATTTGCTTGCTCGGGATATCTTGATTCTTGACATATTCTAAGATATCATGGAACCATGGTTGCGTCTGCCTCGTTGTCAATGCTAAAACAATGCGCCGGGGCTCGTATATGCTCATCTGGAGAGGCATTATTTCTGTTTCTCGGTTTGCTTTGAACATTGAAGCCAAAGTGGCCAGGGCGTAGCCAACTGGTTTTCCTCCCGTGGGAAATAATTAAAAGTCACTTCTTCGAATTCTTCAACCAGTTCTATAACGAGATTGCGATATTTAACCAACTTCGAGTCCCTTACTTCCCAAACTCCACGGATTTGGTAAATCACCAATGCCGAGTCCCCGGAGACTGCCAAGACCTTTACGTTCTGCTCGATAGCTGCGCGAAGTCCCATGATGCAAGCCTCATATTCTGCTATGTTGTTGGTACAGAAGAAATTTAATCTGGCAGTAAAGGGGTAATGGTACCCTTCTGGTGACACTAAGACTGCTCCAATCCCGTGCCCCAACGCGTTTGACGCGCCATCAAAGCTCATCTTCCATGATTTCTCTTTTGACGATTCACACTCTTTTTCCGTAACGCATATCAAGTCTTCGTCTGGGAAGTCAAATCTCAATGGCTCGTACTCCTCTGTTGTCCGAGTTGCTAAGAAATCAGCTATTGCGCTCCCTTTGATCGATTTCTGGCTTACGTATACGATGTCATACTCTGATAGTAGGATCTGCCATCGCGCCATTCTTCCTGAGAGTGCAGGCGACTCCATCATGTACTTTATTGGGTCTAGCTTGGAAATCAACCACGTCGTATGATACAGCACATATTGTCTAAGCCTCCGAGTTGCCCAGACCAGAGCACAACAGAACTTTTCGATTGTCGGATACCTTGTCTCACACTCCGTGAATTTCTTACTGAGATAATAGATCGCCTGTTCTCTTTTTCCAGACTCATCATGTTGCCCCAAGACGCAACCCATTGAGTTTTCGGACACAGTCAGATATAGTATTAGTGGCCTTCCGGGGGTTGGTGGTACTAGCACCGGAGGGCTAGATAAATACTGCTTTATTTTGTCGAAAGCCTCTTGACATTCCTCGTCCCATTCTCCAGAATTGTGTTTTCGAAGGAGTCGAAAAATTGGATCACACTGCTTGGTGAGTTGAGCAATGAACCGAGCAATGTAATTCAGTCTCCCTAGAAATCCTCTAACTTCCTTTTGTGTGCGCGGCGGCGGTAGTTCTTGTATGGCCTTTATTTTATCTGGATCAACCTCGATACCTTTCTTGCTGACGATGAATCCCAATAATTTCCCCGAGGTAGCCCCGAAGGTACATTTGGCAGGGTTAAGCTTTAGTTGAATTTTCTCAGTCTTTCGAACAGCTTCCGGAGGTTCTCGACATGCTCTCTTTCTCCTTGAGATTTGGCGATCATATCGTCGACATAGACTTCTATTTCCTTATGCATCATGTCGTGGAACAGTGTCACCATGGCTCTTTGATATGTTGCCCCGGCATTCTTTAAACCGAACGGCATCACTTTGTAGCAGAATGTCCCCCATCGTCGTGAACGTAGTTTTCTCCATATCCTCGGGAGCCATCTTGATTTGGTTGTAGCCCGAAAATCCATCCATGAAGGAGAACAACGAATTCTTCGCCGTGTTATCTACCAACGTATCAATGTGCGGTAGCGGGAAATTATCTTTAGGGCTGGCTCGATTCAAATCACGGTAATCCACACACATTCGTACTTTGCCATCTTTCTTCGGTACTGGGACGATATTAGCTACCCATTCTGGATATCTAGAGACTTGCAGGAATCCAGCGTCAAATTGTTTCTTTACTTCTTCCTTTATCTTTAAGAGCATTTCTGGCCTCATCCGTCTTAACTTCTGTTGGATAGGCTTGCATTCAGGTTTCAGTGGGAGCCTATGGACCGCTACATCTTCTTCAGACCTGGCATATCTTGATACGACCATGCGAACACGTCTTTGTACTCATGAAGCAAGGTGATTAGATCATGTTTGGTGTCTTCAGATATGGAGGTCCCGACTTTTACCTCTTGCTTTTTTCTTCACTTCCTAAATTCACTGTCTCGACCGATTCTTGATAGGGCAAAATCTGTTTATCCTCTTGTTCTACCATTTTTATAGGTCTGGGGAAGAGGCATAGTCTTCGGCATCTTCTTCAGCCTCGAATTCTCCTACACAAATAGCTTTCTCGAAGTCGATTTTAGGACTCATAACAGGATTGTTCATGTCGTTGATATCCGAGCACCTGAAAAGTAAAAAAAGAAGACTATAGAGGGACATCGAGGTATCGGGTCCTATAAATATGACATGATGATATGGGATATATAGGGACGGGTAAATAAAGAAATGAATGTGGAACCAATGAGAATGAAAGAACGCGACAAAATGCATTTTTATTCATGTTTCATTTTAAAAGCTAGATAGACAAAATAAACTCTCACAACATATTCCCCTACGGTTTAGGGGTATACAAAAAGTTAATACTGAGCATTACTCCGGAGGGGATTTGGAAACTACAAGGAGATCCACAGCAGTCCAATTGTTCAAAGTGAATCCTGGAGGACAAGGGCGTATCATCGAAGAGTTTCCAATCGCATTATTCCCTTTGCCAATGACATTTATGCTGAAGTCCTGTAGACCCTTTTCCACCCATGACACCATACTCCGTGGGTCCTCTTCTCCCGGGAATATAATTCCGGCCGAGATAAATGTTTTCGACAAAGGCGGATATGTTATGGGTTCCCACTCTAATTCTCGACCTGTGACTCTTGCGATCCTTCTTTCTTGCTCCCTTTGCAATTGTTTCCTTCTTTGCTGCATGTCGGGCTTAAATCCTAAGCCGTATCGAGCCTTGTGGGGTACCGGTTTTAGTGCTCTAGCCATCCCTTGCTGGTATTTCCCCAAGCCTTTCCTTGCTCGGGCCCCTTTTCCAACCGTTAGTTTGATTCCCATCCTGGTATTCTTTGATAACTTGGGGTGGGAGCTTTACCTCCTTCAGCGACGAAAGTAGCATTGATGAATTCAAAGGAGCGGAAGGAACATTCTACTGCATCTTTGTTTACTTCGATGTAGGGTGCATCAGCGGAGATAGACGCGACGATGTCTTCCTCACCAGCGACTGTGATCAAGCGATCATCCATGATAAACTTCATTTTCTGGTGGAGAGATGAGGGGACTGCCCCAGCAGAATGGATCCAAGGTCTCCCTAAGAGGCAATTGTATGAAGGTGCAATGTCCATGACCTGGAATTCAATATTGTATGTGCATGGGCCCACTTCTAGAGGGATCTCTATCTTTCCCATGACCTCTCGTCGCGTCCCATCAAACGCTCTTACCGTGGAATGACAAGGTCTCAAATAAGACATATCCACCGGCATTCTGGACAGTGTCGCTAAAGGCATGACGTTAAGCGCAGACCCGTTATCAATGAGTACACTTGGTACTATGTAACCTTTGCAATAGGCCGTGATATGTAGTGCCTTGACGGAGCCCCTTCCATTCGGTGGTATTTCATCATCGCTGAAGGAGATGAAATTATCTGCGTTTAGGTTGTTTGCCCACCTATCAAGTTTTTCCACGGGTACATTACTCGGTACATACGCTTGGTTTAGCACACTCAATAGAGCATTTCGGTGTGGTTCGGAATTTAACAGCAGAGATAACACTGAGATCTTCGCTGGTTGCTTGCTCAATTGCTCCACAACGTTATACTCGCTGTGCTTGATAAACCTCAAAAATTCGTGTGCTTCGTCCTCACTTACAGGCCTTTTAGATTCTTGTCCAGATTGTACTTCAACCTCCGCCTCGGTTTCACGCATCGGCGCTTTCCCCTTTTGACTCGCGTTTACGACTCTCTTTTCTGGTTCGACCATCTTGGGAGAATAACACCTCCCGCTACGGGTGTGAAATGCCCCACCTCGCTAATGTCACTAGTAGCAGCTTCGGGCATGGTAATGCCTACATCATACTTCCATGGCACCGCCTTGCTTTCCTTGTAAGGGAAGGGAGAAGGCATTTTGATTATCATATTCGGTTTTACCTCTTCCCTTTTTGCCTCGTAGTAGATTATCAAAGGCCGGTCGGCACTATAAGGGGGTCCTGATGATTGATCTTCGGATGCGCATACATCTTTTTCGACGATCTCTTCCTTTTTATCATAGACCTCAAGCTCCTTATTGTTCATCATATCTTGGAGCAATTCTCTGAATTTCCCACAAGATTGGATGCGGTGCCCTTCTATGCCATGAAAGACACAAAAACTTTGGCCTTCTGTATCTTCCTCCTTGGAACTTCTGTCAAGCGGACCAAGCAGACCCTTTTTCATCATTATTTCCCATATTTTCCACAATGGCGTCTTTATTTCTGAGACACGACTTCTAGCCCGCCGGCCATCTTCATTTGTGACCATGTTGACGTTCCCTTCAGTATGGTTAGGGAGCGGATTTCTGGCCACCGTACTGATCCCATCAAAACGTAGAATGCCCGCATCAATTAGACTCTGAACCTTTCTTTAAAGGCTAGGCAATTATCCGTGGAATGTCCCCGGTTTCCGGCATGGTACATGCAGCTAGCATTAGGATCGTACCATTTAGGGTAGGGAGGTTTCAAAGGTGCTATGTAATGTGGTGCTATTAATTGTTTCTCTAGCAACTTTGGGCACAGTTCCCCGTATGTCATGGGAATAGGGGCAAACTGAGGTTTTTCGGGGTTGGGTCTCGATGGCCTCGGTTCATTTCTGGGTTGGCTCGGAGCGGCTGTGGTATTTGGTGAGAAGATGGTGAGTGGTCTTTGGGCATCAGCGGTATAGACGGGATAAGGGGGAGGGGTTTGATAATAGAGGTTCTGAGGAGGAAAGTAGAGGTTTGGAGTTGGGCGGAATTGAGGTCGAGGTTGGATAGGGTATGGATTAGGAGTGTAGTGATTCTCGGTCCCTACCATATGGGTTTCTGGCTCCTTCTTCTTAAATGGCCTTTTAGAGCTTTCAGACCCTTCCATTCTCCCGTTCCTGATGCCGTTTTCGATGAGCTCTCCAGATATTACGACATCTGCGAAATCCTTTGTGGCATTCCCCACCAACTTGTCATAGAATGGCGCTCTTAAAGTGTTAATAAAAAGGACTGTGATCTCCGTCTTGGTTAGTGGAGGTTCCACTTGAACCGAGACGTCTCTCCACCTTTGAGCATATTGCCTAAAGGTCTCAGATGGCTTCTTTTCCATCATCTGCAATGTTAGGCGATCAGGCGCTATGTCGGAGACGTGTTTATATTGTTCACAGAATGCTGCAGCTAAGTCATCCCATGATTGGATCTTTTCTCTTCCTAGTTGATTGTACCATCGGAGAGCTGACCCTATCAAGCTTTCTTGAAAGCAGTGTATCAGCAACTTGTCTTCGTCCTCATAACCAGCCATTTTCCGGCAAAACATGATGAGATGCGCCTTCGGGCACTTTGTTCCATCGTATTTCTCAAAATCTGGTGCCTTAAATTTTGGGGGCAAGACCAGACCAGGAACCAAACTGAGCTTTTGACGCTCATTGCGGAAGGGGCTCTAGTTCCCTCTACTGCCCTGAGTCTTTCTTCCAGATCTTTAAACTTGGCTTGAGCACCCTGATCCTTCATTCTTAGCTTAGCTAGTTCCACAGGATCATCCAAATCTGGGACAATAGGGTCAGCTGGGTTAGTTCCGTGACTTGATGCAAATACTCCTTGCCCTAGATGGGTAGGTGGGAGTACAGGTGGGTATTCTAGGCCTGTAAATTCATGGGGTGGAGTAAATCCTGGAGGATGGCCTTCGCTTTCTTTCCCGGTACTAGTTGTAGGGTCTTTTCCTTTGTTTGTTATCCCACTCATTAATTGAGTCATTTGGGCCACCATATCCTTTTGAGCCTTTTCCATCTGGTCTTTTAATTCTTTCTGAAACTTCTTCATTTGGTCTTCCATGTCCTTCTGGAATTGTTCGTATCTTTGGTCCATTGCTTTTGCCTTACGGCGAGTGTTGTAGTAATGTACGATAGGTTGATCCTCGTCGTTTCCAGGGTAACTTCTGTCACGTTTTTTTTTTAACCAATTAGGCTCCTTCTTTATGCAAATGGTGTGATGCATGCGAATGGATGCAATGCGAATGCATGTAATGAATGCAAAAGGCGTCGATTCTCATTCAATTTCTTATAGAAAGCTTGTTTAAGAAACAGAATCTTTTACATAAAATTGAGTCATATAAGCGACCTAGCCCTTACGCCTAGAATTTTAATTTTCTCGAGGAGTGAGGCTAACTCTCGACCCCGGTCTGACTTCGATTCATACATATACTTAATACGCCGGCTTGGACCGCTAAGGATTGTAGATGTTCAGCCACTTCTCGTATCTGTGTTACTGCTTCACCCATGACGTAATCCCTTTCCTTGACCTGATTCTGAGATTGTTGGAACCGGATCTCACTATTCTCTAGTGCCGTTTCGAGCTCTACTAATTTCCCTTTTAACTCTTCAATCTGGTTTAGGCTTGACTTTAGCTTCACCGTAGAGTCGCGTCTTTGGTCAAACGTCCTTTCTTGTTCTATTAATCGAGCTTTCAGTGTCTCATTCTCCCTTCGATTCTCACTTGCAGTCTTCTTTAGAACATCCTTTTGTGCTTGAACCTCTTGGAACTTTTCCCTCCACTGATCAACCTTGGCTTTCTCTTCTCGAATTTCTTGACGCCACTGTTCTGAAGTTTTACCCAATCCGGCAGTCCTCATTGACAGGCGCAGCTTTCTATAATCCGTCTTCAGGCTCTCTAGATCTTCTTCGGCCTTTCTCTTTCCTTTCTTCAATCTCTCAACCTCCGAATTTTGGACATCCATATCCAACATCAAATACATCTTTTCTTCTTCTAGCTGATCTATCCTCTTTTTCAACTCTGAATTTTTATTTTCAAAATCTTGCTTCATAATCTCCGTCTCGGAAGGGACTACTTGTAAGTATTTCTCTATCGGTTGAGTATCATCGTGTGTCGGCTCAGGGACGTTATCGTTTATTTTTTACTCCGCCAGGCATTATACTCGAGGGTTACCATTGGACCTACAGCAATTCTTTTCATCCGGCAAACTTGTTTCCAAGCATCGGCGATCTCCCGAACCTTCTTCTTGGAATTATTCCCTTTATACGAAAACTCAAACTGAGCTAGGCCGTAAGTCGTTGGTATAAACTGTCTTGAGTAGTATTGCCTTAGTACAAGCAAAGGAGCATACCCAATGGCTCCCCAAATTCCTAGCAGAGGAACCCAATCATAACTCCCACAACGGTAGATAATTTCATCAGGAACAAACCAAGGGGCTTTCCATTCAATGTCTTTTTCTTGAAGATTTTGAAGGAGTGCGATCCAATTTTCTTCCGATATGTCATTTCTCTTGGGCTTATCCACCAACTCCTTTAACGGGGAATAATTTTCATAGTGAACTCGACAAGAAGCTCTATCTATTTTCCAGAAATGGCTATTGAACCAAACTAGTAATAGTTGCGCACATCCCATGAATCTCCCCTCGCCCGCTCTCCGGCACGCATTTAAAGATCTAAACGTTTCGGCAAGAATGGCTGGTACTGGCGTAACTCCTTTGTCAAGACGATCGAATAAGTCAACAACTGCTTCGTCCACATGCCTCAAAGCTCTCGGGAAAATTACTAGGCCATAGATACTTAAGGCGAAGATGTCGACCTTCCTCTTGGCATCGGGATGTGTCAATATTAAGTCCCTTAAGTTTACCCATGGAATGCATTTCCCTTCACCTTTTTGCTGAATACGTGCCACGACCCATTGTTCACTCATTCCAGTGATGTTCATCAGCTTCTTTACCAAGGTTGGTGCATTGCCGGCCCTAAAGTAGACTTTATCGATCTGAGCCCTTCGATTACGCAGTAAAGCCGTGTATTCTTCTATGGTAGGTACCAGATCCACTTTCCCGAATGTGAAGCAGCTATATGCGGGATTCCAATATTGGGTTATGGCCCGAAACAAGTGTTTGTCCACTCTGATGTCAAGCAAATAGGGTAGATCGCCATAATTAAGGTAGAAAAGCTGCTTAGTCCCCTCATCCCAATGAGTCCACATATCTTTTAATTCTTGTAACTCATTCTGTGTCATACTGATGCGAGTAAAGTCCCCTAACTCTGATGTATATCCCTCGGCTAGACTATCCCCTTTCTCAAGTTGCATCTTCTCTGACCATATACGCACGGCCGCGTTATCCTCTACTTTATCAAGGAATCCGTCCCCCATAACAAGCTTCTATCTTAGTAACCGAACGGGGATTGACGCCTTTTAATGTGAATATGACATGCAATGCAATCAAAACAAGAAAAAATGTTAATGCAAGGGAAGATAAGCGGGAAAATACCAAAAAAAAAAAAATTAGCATAAGAGAAATAAGCAAACACTTATTGGAGTGACTACTATGGGTTTAGCGCGATTCTGTCCAAGATGGGTTCCTAGGTTTCTCTACATGTGGTTCAGTTCTAAAGAGAGGTACCCGAACCAGCAGATTCCTCAATCCTCTCCCATTATAGGCTCATACAGATCGAGTTCAGTTCGAGGGAATACATTTCCCTATGGCCATGCGGAGGTGAAAACCTCACGAAACCATAGGTACGGTGTATTCCGGAAGCAGTCCCCTAGCCCATGCGGAGGTGAAAACCTCACGAAGGCATAGCTTTTCGCTCCCCCACAGGGTGTGACCACAACGGTCATGCAAATATGAATGCAGAAACATCCTATGAGACTCGACATTATTGCAATCATAGTACCAACAGATGCGTCAAAAGAAACATGATTTTTCAAAATGATTTTCCAAATCTTGACAAAAGGACAAAGAAAATCAATTTTCGGCCTGACTCTCAAAGGCTCCCCAGTGGAGTCGCCAAGCTGTCGTAACCATTTTTTGACAAAACGGGAATCGAACTTGGGTTTTGAAAATGAATAAAAAACGGGAGTCGCCACCGACCTTTAACTAGGTGTGATCGGATCACCTTTGTTTAATAAAACATTTATTTTACTAAAACAGTTTTTAGGTCTACGATTATTCGAGAAAATAGGTTCGGGAGTCGGTTACGTGCGAGGAAGGATTAGCACCCTCGCAACGCCCAAAATTGGTACCAAATTGATTCATCGATGTCCTAATGTCAAAAAGTTTGAAATGATTTTGAAATCTTGCTCTTTTTTATTTTAAACGATTTGATTGAATAACGATATTCCCTTGTTTCGAAGGAATAGAGTTCCACATCCAGCACGATTGGACGCGATAATCTAAGTCCTTGAATCCAAGATCATCTCCGAAATTCTCCAAGTACATATTTTTTGAAATTTTGGAAAGGGCATTTGCTCATTCGGTCATACAAAAGGAAACACATCCAGCACGATTGGGCGCGATCCTTCGAACTCCCAAACGCATAAATATTACCTTATTTGAAAATTGGAACAAAATTTGAAAGGTTATCCACTTGTTCGGTCAAACGAAAAGTCACACCCAGCACGATTGGGCATGAAGTTTTGAATTCCCAAACTCATGAATATTACCTTTATAAAAACTCATTTTTAGGAATTAAAAAAATAAAAGAATGATAGGAGGTGGATTATCAGATTGTGACGAAACAACGAAAGCGAGAAACTTAGCAAAAACATGATAATGAGAAGATGCGACAATAGAACCAAAGAAGAAAGATAAAAATAATAATGGTAAAAAAAAAAAAAAAAAAATAAAAATATTAGGGATGATAATGGCAATGGTATATATACAATAATAATAGTAGTGTAACAAATGATAATGATAATAATAATGATACTAAATATGCACAATATACTAATGTAATATCCTAATAATAATAAATAAGTTAGTATATACAGATGATAATACAATAATAATAATAGTAAAAATAATAGTAATATAAAAATATAACAATAACAATAACAATATGTAGAATATAATAATAGTAAATACGATACTAATAAAATAGTAGTATAGTAATAATAATAATTATTATAGTTATAATAATTCAAAATATGTACAAGACGATATATATGGTACTAATAATAATGACAATAAGTATACATATTCAGCTAATAATATGACTAATAGTAACTAATAATAATAAATAATAATAGAAACATATACAACATAATAATAATAATATGATAATAATATAATAATAGTGATAATAATAAGATAATATAAATATATACAATAAGCTAATATAAATATAATAATAACAATAATAGTAATAATAATAGTGATAAATAGTAATAATAATAGTAGTAATAGAAAATATATACAAATGATAATAATAATATAATGATATATATAATAAATATAATAATAATAATAGCAATATAGTTACAAAAATAAGCTGAGAAGGATTAAATTGGAATCATAGTAAGACTAGGGGGAAAATGCAATAAATTAAAATAATAAAGAGCGAATGGGGATTAAAATTCAATGCGCGAAACTAAAGGGGCTGCAAACGCAATTTTTCCCAAGTTATTAATCTCAACGCTCGGGCCGGGACTAAATCGCAACTACGATAAAATTTCAGGGCGAAACAAAAGAAATTCAATTGTGCAGTCTTAAAAGGACGGAGGGGCTAAAGCGCAATTAGCCCCTCCAAGGGAGAACACGCGGACCCTGGGGGTGGATCCGGGTCAACACGCGGATCCTCCCCTGTTGAAACGGCGTCGTTCGGTTGAAGCTATTTAAGCCCGAAATTTTCCAAAATTTTCATTTTTTGTCTCCTCTCAAAAAAAAACGATTTGTTTCTTTCTTTCTCTGCAGATACGATTTCCGGCGAGGGGAGGGGGCCTCCGTTGATGCCGTCGTTCTCCGTTGCTCCGGCCACCGCGCGGTGGCCGGAAAGGTAAAGTCTTCCTTTTTCTTTCCTTTTAATTTATTATATATTTATTTATTTTATATTATATATATATATCTTTCGGAATAAAACTAAAAAAAACGAAAAAAATGAAAATATTTCGAAAAATACCTAGAGCGGTTCGTGTTCTAGATCTCCTCTTTTGGATTTCTGTTGCGATGGTATTTGAATCTGTTTTTTTCTTGGTTTCGAATGAAAATGAAGATTACAAAAAAAAACCTTCCCACTACAGTTCTCTCTTCGATTCTTTATAGACGAAGAGTCAAAATAAAAAAACAATAAAAGCCATAAACGGAAATCACAATACAGTCTGTTTTCCACTTTGATTGCTTTTTTTATTGTAGATCTGTCGTTTATTGTAGACGCGTGCGGAGTGGGTAGCCGACAGCGTGGTGGCCGACAGTGGCCAATATGGGACGATGGTGCGCGCGTGGGTGTTGCGGCGCCGGTAGAGGGGCTTTGCGGCGCTTGGAGAACCTGAGGGTCTTAGGGTTTTCTGAAACCCTAAACATTTCGGGCCACTTAGATTGATTGGGCCTCTGCAATTGGGCTCCGGTCTGTTTTGTAAATGGGTTTAATTTGGTCTCAGATTTGGGTTGTAAAAAGACTGTAATCGGGCTTTTAATTTTGGGTTTATGGACTGTAAATGGACATTTGGACTGTTAAGTTTATTTTGTTTATTTAATTTTGGTTTTTTGCAATTGGGCCCGGGTTTATTGGGTTTTGGGCCGGGCAAATTTGGTTATTACATTGACACCTATTGCTAAATAGGAAAACGCCCTTAAAATTTAAGCTAAAAGAGAGGAGAATTTCGGCACTTCTTTGCCATGCAGTAGCCGAATTTTACACCCTCTAGGTGGTGG